>VMDR010000381.1:0-203150 GCA_007922815.1 Macrotus californicus | reverse complement strand
CCCTCAAAGATGCTGCTGCTTCAAAAGTTACTTCTCCTTTAGTCCCCATCCCAAGTGGGCATCAGTTTCTGAGAGCTGAGGAAGAAGAGCTGAGCCTGACTGGAGCTGGTTGGGAAGCCTTAGCCTTAGTCTTAACCTTAGCCAAGACCTCCGTTTTCCCGGGCTGGGAAGATGGGGCACAAGGGCCAAGGATCAGAGAAGGGTATATTGAATAGGTGGTGGCCTGCTCCTCCCAGCCACCCTGTTCAACAGGATGAGCGTGCATCAGCTTCACTTGTAGCCTCCCTCCCAACTTCTCCAGACACACCGCCCAGCCATTCCCCCTGCCCAGGGGCCAGGCATACCTGCACACATACTGCCACCATTGCAGGGTCCAGCCTCCCGAGGGAGATGAGGTCAAGGCCCAGAGAAACTCCAGCTACCAGCTCACTGGCCCCTCCCAATGCTCCAGGCTGGATTAAAGACCACAGGGTTTTCACGAGTGTCTATCACAGCCAGTGGCCACCACCTCCTGTAAGCTTAAGAGGCTGCTGAACCTCTTTGTATGCACTGGAACACTAAGAGGTTGAGTACACTCACCTCTTGATTAATGCTGAACAGTGACCTATTATTGAGGGGACAGTGGCGATGGGCTGGCCCAGTTGCCTGAGGAAGAAGAGGCAAAGGCAGCATAGATGCATCTCTGAGTAGAGGAAAGGGGTCAGTCTGGCCCTGTCTGTAAACTTCCCTGGGATATCTGACCTTGCTGGGGTTCAGAAGAGAGTACAGGGCTGGGCATGTCTCCCAGAAATCTGCAAGACAGGGACTCATTGGAGGGGAGAGTGGCAGCCAAAGAGCAGAAGGACATATACCTGGAGGGAAGGACAAGTTCAGGGAGATGGAAGTGGTTGGTGCTTTGTAGCTGTAGAGGAGGCAACATGAGAGAATGAGCCCCCAACCAGAGCCAAGCAGGGATGGAGGAGCAGGTCATGGGGAAAAGGCAGGGGTGCCAGGCAGCCAGGAGACTCCTGATGTGGACCAGGCTCCAGGGTCCCCAGGGAGCCTACTCCAGCTCCCACATAGTTCTTCCCATCTGAGGCCAGATGCCCTGCCCTGGCCTCGGCAGGGCAGCTTTGGGATGCTGGCAATTCCGGCTCTTCTCTAGCCTCCCCTGCTCCCCACTGAGCTTTCCCATGTATATTGCTCTAGGACAGGCTTCCAGCAAACTGTGTTACAAGGGTTCTTCAAAAAAAGACTTCCATGGTCAAATAAATTTGGGACATACTGCGAAGTTCAGCTCTTTCCTCCTACAAAACTTTTCATATGCCAACGGGCAGTGCAATTCTCCTGGGAAGCCTGGGAAAGGATTTCCTAAGCTTATTTGGCCATCGAACCCTCTTCAGGAGAATAGATGAGAATCACCAAGGCCCCTTGAGTCAGGGGCCTACAGTCCAGGAACAGCATTCTGGAGTTCTCCTCTGAGCTTTCTGGGAGCTGTTTCATGGATAAGAAAACCTGCCCAGAGCCCTGGAGAGAACCCTTTGGTAGGGCCTAGAAGGAATGGCTCCCTAGAACCTGGTGTTCCAGAAGACCCCCAGCACCCTGCCTGCTGACTGCTTGGCACCAAGGGGCTGCAGTTCTGGCTTCCTGGGGCCCCAGGCAGGTCAGAAGGGAAATCTCAAGGGCCATTAGGACAATTAGGCAGTAAGTTCCCCATTTCCCTACCCTGCTTCCCTATATCATCCTCCTGCCCACCCCACCCCCTCCCCACCACCCACAGAGCCACATCTGTTAGAGAGATTTTGAAGGAGATTTCCGAGCCCTCCACCCAGCCCTGACTCCAGCCCCTTCCGCAATGAGTGTGCCCCAGTGCCCGACTTGGTTTTCTCATTCATCACTGTGCACTTTGATTTCTAACCTGAGCCTCGCGGATGATGCCAGTTTGTTCTGTGATTTTTCCCCTTTTCCTTCTCCAGATGTCCAAACGGATTCTTCGGACAGAGATGTTTGGAGAAACTGCCTTTGCGATTGTACATGCCAGATCCTAAGCAAAGTATGTTTGAAGATACAAACACGAGTCCCCGCTCCTTAGAAAGCTTCCGGGTGCAGTCCCCTCCCCAATGTAGGGCATAGGGCCAGGGGTGTTGGTTGTTTTGATCTTTGGCTGTTTCGTTTTGTTTCTCTTTTCCTTTCTGTATTTTGGTTTGTTAGTTCTTTTTGTTTTGTTTTGTTTTGCTTTGTTTTTCATTTTTGGCCTGATCCTCGGGTTTAAAGTTCAGGGCTTCAGGTAAGGGGCAGAGTGGCAAGGCCAGTACAAATGGTAACGTTGGCAAGGGACCCAGCTGGCACTGGCAGGAGCCCGTGCCAGGGTGTTGCGATGCCTGTGTCTTGCTATCCTGGCTCTCTCTTTCTGGTTTTCTTTCTTTTGGTAGGTGTCCTGTGGGATACACCGGGGACAGGTGTCAGCAGTTCGCAATGGTCAACTTCTCCAGTATGTCTCTTTCTTCTACTTCTTTTCTTCCCTGGTGACTGACAGTCTCCCCTGTGGGAGGGATGGGGCCTTGCTTAGCTAGACTAGCGGGGGACAAGGGGGTGTCCTGGGCTCCTCTCAGTCCTCACCAGAAGCCTGTGCAGAGGAGACCCATATGCCCCTGGCACCCCCACCTCCTACGTCACTGTGCTGCCTGGATGCAGTGACGCCAAATTCCCCGTGCAGCTGGCTGGAGCACGCCCAGGTCTCCTCACTGCTTCTGGGGTCAGGCAGCCTGGCCAGCTGCAGAGCCCTCACCTGCCTCTAAAGGCCTGTTCAAGGATGGCAGCTGCCGGTGCAGCCGGGAGGGAGTGTGTGCATGTGTGTGGTGGTGTGCTCGAGGGAAATGAGTTCTCGGAAAGCCTGCCTTCGGATCAGGCCAGAGTTGGTTTTGGTCTCGTTTTCGGTGATGGGGAGATCGGGGGTTGAGGGAGAACAGGTGCCATGGCAATGGTTTCCATGGTGGCCAGAGACGGGAGACATTTACTGGGGTGGAGAGGTTGCTGCAGATGCCAAAAGGTGGAAGGACCGAGGAATTGAGAAGTGATTTGGTGATACCCTACAGGCCCTCTGTGCTCTGAGTCCCCATCCAGGTGTTCATTCCCTTCCGTTCTTCTACTTCTAAGGTTGGAGCTTTCTGGTGTGCACAGTTTGCTTGGGGCGGGGAGTGAGCCCTGCAGCAGAAGGATGAGACTGTAACTGTGCTTTTATTTGGAGCTAGGAGCAATTCCCTTCAAGTGCCACCAGGTGGAGGTGGAGCAGAGCAAAAAGCCACAGGCCAGCCATGGACTGTGTTTGAGGCCCAATGGTCCGTTGGCCTGTAAGGCAGGACATCCTCCTAGTGCACTAGGCCCCGGCTTGCCCTGCCCTCAACCTCCTCCTCTCCAGGGAGGACAGCTGGATCCCATGAGGATGCAGGAACCACAGTGATGGGCCCTGGGTGTGCACAGCTGGAGCTGCAGAAAAGGCTCAGGGCAGGACCCATGGGGCTGTTGAGGTAGCCCTTGGAAACAAAGGCTGCTCGGGCCACAACACAAAAGCCTAGAAAATGCTACCCTCTCCCTCCCCTTCTCAGAGCCTGGAAGCCAAGACTTGACGAGGAAAGTAGAGGCTCCAAGGAGGTAAGGGCTGGTCGGCCTAGATGGTCAACTATCTTAACAGAGTGTGGGAGGCAGCACTCTCCCCAGGCTCCTCCCACTGGAGGCCAGAGAGGAAGGCCATTGGGATAAAAGCAGAGCCTGTGGGCAGGGCATGTGGCCCTACAGAACTCTCCAGAGCCCAGGCTCCAGGGAGAATTGCAGTCAGGTCCAGCCCCACTGGAGGACCATAGGTCAAGAGGGGCCTCAGGATGGGGCACAGCAGCCAGGTGGACCAGGGGAGAGAGGCAGTGAGGGCCTGTTCCTTTTCACCTTTAGGTCCAGAGCCTCCCTGGCCTAAGGGACTGTTCTGGACAAGGAATCCCAGCCCATCCTAAATCAGAGCAGCAGAGCCTCCGGAACTCGGCCACTGGCCAAGCTCCTCTGCCAGCTGGGCTGCTTCAGCTTTCAGCTCAGATCTGCTGGGAGGGTCAGCAGGGCCCCAGGAGCTCAGAAAAGAGCCTGCAAATGCAGGCCTAAGCCTTCCTGCCTAGTGTTATCAGGATCTCTGCTGTTACCTTGTTAGCTTTGGGTAAAGGAGTTAGACTCTTCAAGCACTTTGCCCAGAGTGCTTCGTGCAGTGCTCTGTGGGTCATTATTAAAACGGCGGTAGGAGACGCTGGCTTGTGTGCAGGCTTGGACTCAGACAGACCTGAGTGAAAATGCCAGCTTCTGAGCGTACTAGTTCTGGGGCCTCACTAAACCCCAGAACTAGTTTCAACCTTTGCTTTCGTATCTGTAAAATGGGAATAACAACGTTCCTGCCTGTAGGGTTGCCGTGAGGGTGAAATGAAGTGAAGCATAGGAAGGGCTAGGCAGAGAGCCTGCTGTGGCTGTCTGAGTGTGATTTAGGCAGGAGGGCCAGCACCAGTCCCCGGGAGGATGACTGCAGCTTTGGGAGCCCTGCTCACTTCTGCAGATGGTCCTTATCCTTAGGACTAGCCAGTCAGGCCTACCCAGAGACCCAGTGGTCAGGAATAGCCATGGTTTGACCACAGGAGACCGGAAACCTGGTCTCTAGCCTCCCGTCTGCCTCCTCATTTGCTGTGCAACCTTAGGAAAGTGTTCTAGCACCACTGGGCCCCAGCCGCCTCATCTAATAGAATAATCAAAAATGAGCCCAAACCAGCTCTCTGAATCACAGTCTTCTTAGTGTCCCAGGTGCTGCAGTCAAGCTAGGCTGTTCTGTCTTAGGAGGCATGGCTGGATAGCCAAACAGTATGAACTCTCCCAAGCAACCTGGAGGGTCCCTTGGGCCATAGGTTTCATTACCCAGGGAATGTCGCCCCTGAGGGCTCCGATTTGTCAAGGTCGCACTGTCTACTTAGCACAGGGAGAGGAGTGGAGTCGCTATGCTTATGGTGACTCTTACTCCTAACAGTAAGGCTACAAAGAAGCCACATGCAAGGTCACTCCCAATCTCGCACTTAACAGGAGGGCACAGAAGGTCTGTGGTACATGCTTCAAGGGTGTGGTCTCTTGGGGGTCATTGAAACTGGGGGTCAGAGCCAGGGATCGCCCTTGAGCCTCTTTCAGTCAAAGCCATCTTGGTCCCTGGCTCAGAGCCACCCTGCTCTGCTGCCCTTTTCCAACTGCAGAACCCTCTGAAATCCCTATGAGGAAGTAGAAAGAGACCCAGGGACAGATAAGACACAGGACTTCCTGCTATTGTCCCACTGATCCCCTTCCTCCCAGGGGATGAGAACATTAGGACACAAGCTCACCTGCCCCCGATCTAGCTGAGCTCACCACGTGCATGTGGGGAGGCCATGGCTAGGGCCCTGTACCTGTGCCACGCCTCACGCTCTCCTGACCTGCTCACACCTGACCCCTCACTGTGTGTAGGCACTTTAGACCAACAAACAAACAGAGATTATGACTTGCCCACATCCACACAAACTGGGGGCAAATCTGAGCCTCCGGTCTTACAGTCAGCAGCTGGCTACTGCATGAGTGTGGTAGGCGAGGATTTCAAAAACGCTGTTGAGATTTCTGGGCTCCCACCCCAGACTCTGACTTCATTGATCTGAATGATTCTGAAGCACAGCCAGGTTGCAAACCACCCAGAGGTGCCATGGTCAGGCCTACCCCCCTTTTAACAGATAAGAGACTGAGAGCTAGGTAGACAGGTTATGCTTGGGGTCACACCCTTGGGCACGGCCCTCTTAGCTGACCCTTGGATGGCATGGGCACGTACCTCACACATTTGCAACATGATCCCACTTTAAAGAGTCCAGTTGGCCCACCACTTAACGGGAACAGGTGTTCCCCAAGTGAACCCACTTGTCTCTCTCTGAGTTGCAGTTTGCTTTGCTGAGTTGTGAAATCAGGCACAGACCTTGAGGCCCAGCGCCTGAGGGCTTCTAGGGTATTGGGGGTGTCCAGTGGAGAAGTGACCTGCCGATCGGAGCTCCTTCCTCTCCCCACTCCTGCTCCCCACAAGTTCTGAGTCTCCATGCCTGGGCTCCTCATAGATGGGCAGGCCAGCTGGGCCTGTGCAGTCAGGAAAGGCGCAAGGGGCCAGTTTGAGCCCCACACCCTCTTCTGAACAGAAAAGCAAGCTCTATGAATGAACTGGGGACTGAGCAAGCTGTTTCCAGGAGGGGCTTGAGATGCTGAAGGCCTGGCGCAGAGCTGGGAGGGGGAGAATGGGGACTCGTCAGGCCCCCACCCCCACTCACCTTTCCTCCCTGGGGACATATGCCAACTGACTCTTACGCCTCTGCCTCCACCAGGTACTAACCCCACAGCTCATCTCTAAAGAACCTGCCCTGCCTGCCGATCCTAACATTTCCTCTCTCCACCCCTTTCAGGGGCTCTTGGGGACAGGGTGCCAGGGAAGGGGCTCAGGAAGCTGGGAGGGGACACCACTAACCTGCTTTCACCTCACAGGCTGGCTGCTGGTGTCTGAAGAGTCCTGACCAACGTTTCTCTCTCTCTCTCTCCCACCCTCGCCCTCCCCCATCTCTCTCTGTATCTCTCCCTCCATCCCTTCCCCTCTCTGACCCTCCTCTCTTCTGCACTGCCAGAGCACCTTGGATTTGAACTAAAGGGTACGGAGCCTTCATTTATCACTAAGTGCCATCCACTCAGCCCCTCTCCACAACCTCTGACACCATGTGTGCTAGAGTGTGGCTTCCTTTCCAAACCATGGAAAAGGGATGGTTCCAGAAGTCTCCCCTGGCTCCATCAAGGTGTCCAATCATAAACTACTTTGATTTGGGAGAGACAAGAGAAGCTCATGAAAAGCAGGGCACCCTGAGAGTCACACTGTGCCCCAGTGTGTGGTAGTGCCCCCTTGCCCACAGCTGATCGCTAGGAGGCCTCCTGAGCTGTGTGCAGCCCATGGGTAGGCCCCTCGGAGAGTCAGTGCCAGGAAGCCACAGCACGTTGGTTCAGAGAGTTGTGCGGAGAGGCAGCACTTTCCACTTAACTTTAATTTCCCTTCCTTCTCCCATTTCCATCTCCATTGCTTTTCATCCTGCACCAGGCTGGTGACTGAGAACACTGTCTCTGCCCCCTGCCCTGGGTCGACCAGGCTTTGCCATCTGCTTGAGGCTGTCACTCCCTCCATGATCTGTCCCCACGATGGCACGTGTGTTCATCTGTAAACAAGGGTCTAGGGTGGGTCAGCCTCTGGTGCCTGTCCTCCTACCCACCCGCCCCCCCACACACACCAGTGGAGAACCTTACCTCCTTCCCACTCCTGCCCTCTGGCCCCTGGAAGACACCTCGGACGGGAAAGGACTTTGATGGGTCGGTCTGTCTAGCTCTCTGGCTTGTGCTAGGGGGCTCCACCCTGCCTAAGTGTCCAGAGGTTTTACAGCAGGAAAGATGGAGGGGTTTAGAGGGGCCAAGGCTTCTGTGGTGTCAGGCCGCAGACATGGTGTGGAGCCTACAGTCATGAAAAAGCTGTTCTCGTGGCAGGTTTGGGGAGGGCCCAGCGTCCCCAGCACCCAGCCCCTCTCAGCTGTTCTCAGTAGAAGCTAGAGCCAAAAGTCTCTGTGTGAGAGTGTGTCTGTCTGTGGCCTGTGACGGGGTGGGGTGAGAAGAGAGGCTGAATCTGGGTGGTGTCGGTGTGGTGAGTCTGTAGGGGCGCGCGTGCGCGCACGCGTGCGTGTGTGTGTGTGTGTGTGTGTGTGTGTGTGTGTGTGTGTGTTGTGGGGGTGGAAGTGTTTCTACCTGTCGGGTCTCTTGGGGCCGCATGGGAGTGCACAGAGGGGCACAGTGGAGTGCTTTCAGTCCAGGGCAGAGCGTTGTGCCGGTGGGACTGTGAGGGCGCGGAGGTGACTGTGAGCCTGTGTAAATGTGTCTGTCCATCATGATGGTCTGCACATTCACTAACTCTCCAACTCAACACACATCTGCTGAACCCTGAATTCACCAGTCTGGCGGCCCAGCACACAGAGTCCTCATCTTCCTGACGCTCAGATTCACAGGGTGAGACAGACAATAAAACAAACCGGAAAGCTATCAAGCGGTGGTAAGTGCTAAACAGAAAATAAAAGAAGGTAATGGGATAGCGCCTAGCTGGGGTAGGAGCTGGTTTAGCTAAGTAGTCAGGGAAGGCTTGTCCAATGAGATGACGTTTAGTGACATGAGAAGTAGCCAGCCCTGCAAAGACCTGCGGGGAGTGTTTGAGGCAGGGGCCCAGGTCAGGGATGGTGTAGCTGGAATGGGCTTGCCTCATTCAATGGACAGAAAGACTGCCTGCCACTCTGGAGCATGGCACACACGGGAAGAGGACCACAGGTGAGAACTAAGAGGAAGGGTGGAGCTGGCTAATCTGGGGCCTCATCGGCCATGATGAGGCGTTGAGTTGTATTCAAGCTGCAGTGGAATCCATTGTTAAGTTTTTAAGCAGGAAGTAAAATGATCTGCTTTATGGTTGTAAATCAATATGGCTTTTGGCTGGAGAACAGACTGGGCTGGTGTTCAGGGTGGGGAGGAGTGGAAGCAGAGAAACCAGTCAGAGGTGACCAGCTGTCCAAGTGAGAGATGGCATCATCTTGGACTAAGTTGGAAGCGATGGAAATGGTAAAAAGTGGTCAGATCCAAGTTCTACTTGGGAGGTGGAGCTGATGGATCAGGTACCAGGGTGGGTGGGAAGGAAGGGGCCTGAGTAATAAGAAAAGTGGGGCTGCCACTGAGGAGACGAGAAGAGCAGGGAGCAGGGTTGGAAGGAGGGACCCATGTTTGTGTTGGGGCGTGGCCCTTGGGTGTGGGAGTCTGGGGCTCAGAGAGAAGTCAGAGCAGGAGATGTAAATCTGAGTCAGCTGCAGACAGGTGGCATTTAAAGTCTGAGTCTGGGTGAGATCACAAAGGGAAAGAGGGCAGGTGGAGGAAAGAAGGCTGAGAGCTCTGGGCACTTCTGCCTTGCAGCCCACACAGAAGAGGAGGAAGCGGCAACTGAGACAGATATCAGCCAGTGAAGGGGGAGGAAACCCAGGTGAGAACAGGAGTGGGCCTAGCAGGGGGAGTCAGCTGAGAGGTTGTCAGGGACTGTGACCAGAGTGGTCTCGGAGGAGCGACGGAGACAGATGTCTGGCTGGATAGGACTGGGGTAGACGGCGAAGAGAACTAGAAGCAGGCCAACCACAGAGCCCTGAGAGGGGGGTCCAGGGTGGAGGGCTTTTTGTCCAAGAAGCCACATGATTGTGTGTTGGTGCACATGATTGCACGTATACGTGTGTGTATGTGCACACGTGCTTCTCTGGATGTGTGTGTATGGATGTATCTGTGAAGGGCGTCTGCCTGTGTATCAGATAGGCATAGTCCTGTAGGTATGTGTGTCTGGAGTTTTGTTCTGCCAGGTATTTGCTGGTGGGTGCACCTTTGCCACAGGAAGTGCAGCAAGTCTGAGGGTTTGGAGACATTTCCCAGGGCTCCACCAAGGCACTGGGGCCCAGCCTTCACTTACCCCTGTGCTGGTGGGAGAGGAGCAATGTGGAAGGGGCAGCCAGCAGGGCCAGGTGGGGTGGGTGGGGCATCTAGGATATATGCCTTGACTATGCCTGGCACTGTCACCTCTTTCCTTTCCTTTCTTCTGCTTTCTCTGTTCTAGAAGGGTAAAAGGTGCTCCACCAAGAGGTGGGAGGTGGAGGGGCTAGTCGGGTCTTTTTGAGGGCTTTGAGGCACAGCCTAGCTGTGCCTCTCAGAAAGGGTGGGGCTGTACCTGGAGCATGAGGGCTGTGCTGCCACTGGTGGGCTTCTCATGGCCAGAGACAGGGAGGGCAGGCGTGGGCTGGGGCCACAGCCCTGACCAGGCTACAGGTGTAAACAAAGGCCTTTCCCCATGGGCCTGGTCTGCTCTGTCCAGCCTCTGGGTCAGCTGTCCTGTCACCATCCCAGAACAAGCCACTCTTAACCTTCTCAGAGAAGCTGCAGTAGCAACCCAGGCCTCTGCCTGGGGTTGTCATGTTTACCACCATAAAGAGCAGCTCCCCCAGCCCACAAGGTTCTTTGTAGCCGCCAGGCCATAGTGAGACAGGCCAGGGTTGCTGGCCAAGCTGTACTGCCCTCCTCCATGGCTCTGGGAAAGTTGCCTCCATGCCCCCCCACCCCATCGTCCTGCATTTTCCACTCACTGTGCCCTGGGCAGGGCATGGGGTTTGGGAAGGTGAATGCGGGCATAGTCACTTGTGCCTGATCCATGGGTGGGTAGAGTTCAGGGGAGCAGAAGGCAATGCAGGAGCAGGCAGGAAGGAGAGGACCGCTGGGGAAGGAAGGAAGGAGAAGAACGGGGCAGAACCTGAGCTGGAAAAAGCCCAAGGCTTTGGGGGCAGGGGGTGTCTCTGCGCCACTGTCGCCACAGGTCCACCTCCTGCCTGGTCCCCTCACATCTCGTGCCCCTGCAGAAGCCGAGGAGCTGTACCAGAAGAGGGTTCTGACCATCACTGGCATCTGTGTGGCTCTGCTGGTTGTGGGCATCGTCTGCGTGGTCGCCTACTGCAAGACCAAGTGAGTGGCAGGCGCTCGGGCCAGGACAGGCCACACCAGGGGTGGGCCTTACAAAGACTGCTGTGTGAGGACAGGCTCTCCTCACCCCTGCCACCACCCATGGTGCCTGGCCTACCCCCCACACACACACATCACCTTCATATACCCCCACTGCCCTCTGCAGTTCCTGTGGGGCCAAAGGGCTGGGCCAAGGGGCAGGAACAGAGGGTGGGGGAGACGGGCCTCAGGAGGCTGAGTGGGAATGGTCCTGAGCACAGGAATTGTAAGACAGATCTGGGTTTGAATCCGGCTCTGCCATTCCCTGTGCAACCCTGAGCAAATTGGTGAATCTCTCTGAGTTCTCCCATGAGATGGCCAGGACCCAGCATGTCCCTCGGAGGGTGCTGTGGGGAGCATCTGCCCTGTCCAGGGAGCACACTCTGGGCAGTGCTGCAGGTAGGGAGTGCAGAGAGGCAGAGTTCGTTCACAGGGTAAAAAGATCTCACAAGACACTGGTCCCACCTGGAAGCAATCCAGGCAAGAACACAGAGAAGTTGGGGTTGGGCCACCCCTTAGCTGAGGAAAGGTAGGGGCAGAACCTTAGGGCAAGGGGAAGAAAAGGGCAGAAAGCAGTCTGGGCAGTTCTAGGAGAGGGTCAGCTATATTCCTGGAGCATAAGCAGGAACCAGGAACCCAGATGGCACCATTAGGGCCTTGAATGCCAAGCTAGGGATGCTGGATTTATCCTGCAGGTAATGGGGAGCCAACAAAGGTGACAGAGTGATGTAGTGCAGAAAAATGGTAGGTTTGTCACATTCTTGTCTAGAGAGCAAGAGTCTGGGCATAGCCACCATTTGGGGGACTGAGCCCCCGGGCCTTGAATCCTGCTACCCCTCTAGGGAATCTAAGGCCCTGCTAGCCTGGTGCAGGATGAGTCCAGGACCAAAAGGGTCAGAGCAGAGGAATGGAGGGAGTTGGGCTCAGGGAAGGGAGACTGGGCCAAAGTAGGAAAATTGAGGCCAAGAATTAAAAAGCAAGCCCCACCCCCCCCTGTTCTAACCCCCACTGCACTTACTCATTTTCTCAAGAAACTTTCATTCAATGCCTGCTGGACACCAGGTCCTGCACCATGGCCAGTGCCCTAAGCATGAGGTCCAGTGTCACAGGACACAGTCCAGGGGCACCTAAACTCAGCTGGAGGGCATGAAGGGCTTCCCTGAGGAGGAGCATTTAGGCTGGGCCTAAGAGATGAACAGGTGTTAGCAAGTGAAGTGAATGTGTTCCCGTTGATATAATAGTATGTGCAAAGGCCCGGAGGCCAGAGAGGGCGGGCACAGTGGAGGATCAGAAACAAGCCCTCTAAGGTTGCAGCAAGCTGGGATGGGAAGAGGCCAGTGAGAGACGGGGCTGGGAAGAGAAATGGGAACTGAGGGCCAAGGAAGGGCTTTAAACAGGCGGGTGACAAGATTAAGACCCGCTGATTACAAAATGAAGGTAATGAGCACTTAATATATACCGAAGTAAAGTAGCCCCATCCCCAGGCCTCAACCCCTGACCACAGCACTCTGTTCTATTTTCTTCATAACACTTTGCTGAAAGTTTCCTGTTTATGTGTTTATCATCGGCCTCCGCTCCTGACCTGCGAGCTCCCTGAGAGCAGGGACTGTGTCTGTCTCCTTCTCCGCTCCAAAACAGCATCTGGCACGTAGTAAAAAGCCAATAAATACCAAATGAATGAATGAGTGAGTGAGTAGGCCAACACTGTGCTTGGATATTTTATCTCTTCTTAATCCTCAGTGGTATTCAGGATGGCTAAACGATCACCCCGTTTTACAGATGAGGAAAGTGAAACCTAGAGAATTTAAGTAACTTGCCCAGCGTTACACACCTAAAAAGTAGTGGAGCTCTGCTCTCTCAGCAGAGCTAAAACTCGCTACCACCACGCTCAGGTCCTGCCGAATTCAGGCTGGTGGTGATGGTGTGGGGCAGACTTGAGGGGTCCTGGCTGAGGGCAGCCTGAGCAGGAGGCTGCCACGGCAGTCCAGGCGGAGGAGACTGGTTCCCCTGGGGGGTGCAGCTAGGGGAGTTCACGTGCTGTGTGGGGGCATGCCAGGCTAACGCATGCTTCCCCCGCGCAGGAAACAGCGTAAGCAGATGCACAATCACCTCCGGCAGAACATGTGTCCAGCCCATCAGAACCGGAGCCTGGCCAATGGGCCCAGCCACCCCCGGCTGGACCCGGAGGAGATCCAGATGGCAGATGTGAGTGGTGTTCCCAGGTCCCCCTCTGAGCCTCACTGTATAGTCGGCCTTCTTGTGCCCCTAAAGAATGGGCCAGGGCAGCAGCCAGCCAGCCCCTCCCATGCTCAGCCTTGTTTGCTAACCTCATTGGGATGACTAGCCTCTCTTTGCCCACTTCTTTAAGGAAAGGTTGTCGGGGGCGATTTGCAGGGGCCATCGCTGCCCCAGTACCAAGTCATTGATCCCCAGCCCACCAACCTGGAGCTTAGTGCCTCACTTCCCCATTTCCACCAGAAAGGAGGGCCAACTCCATCACTTGTCACTAACTCCTGTCCAATTCTCTGTTCCAGTATATCTCCAAGAACGTGCCAGCCACAGACCACGTCATCCGCAGAGAAACTGAGACCACCTTCTCCGGGAGCCACTCCTGTTCTCCGTCTCACCACTGTTCCACAGCCACGCCTACTTCCAGCCACAGGTAGGCACCACCAAGGTCCCCATACAGACATGCAGACTCCTATACCTACACCCACAGACAGTGAGGACACATGCATCACACACCTGCCTGGGGACACACACAGAAATCCCCAGACTGGCTCTGTATTGAGGGTCCCTCTGAGTGGAAGGATTGAGGTGGGGTCCTCCAAATTAACCCACTGGCAAACGTTCATCCAGATGCTCAGAGGACCAGATTCGCTTTTCCATCTAAACCAGCCCCCCAGAGGAACAACAGCATCACTGTGCTCCCACCTAATGATTAGTTTTGTTTGAACCCCAGTAGCACCATTTTCTCTGGCAGAAAGTGCCAACTCACTGAAGTGCCCAAAGCTTTTTAATGCCCTGTCCTGGATTTGCCCACAGGAATCTAGTCCACCTTAGCTTCCTTCTCTCCAGAGGTGGGGAGGCCTATCCACAGAAGCACAAAGACTCACACAACTCAGAAATAACATGGTTGGTCCCTTTCTTCCCTGGAGACCAGCATGCCCTAGGCAGGCTCCCATGTACTAGCCCTTGGGGCTGGGCTCCTAAGATAGATGGCTAGGGACCATGGGGATGGGAGAACAACAGCTGGGTGGTGAGACATGGGGGTACAGGGGGGAAATGAAGAGGTGTGTGCATGCTGCAGTTCACCCATCCACAGGACCCAGCTCTCCTCCCTGTGTTGGGGTTGGGCATTTGTGATGCCACACATCAGCCCAGAGCAGAGAAGGGCAGTGAGCTGAGGGAGGCTGAGATGGGATGAAGAACCAGGGAGGGGGTAGGCCTAGGACCACACCTGCTATGCTGCCCTGCCCCTTCCGGACCCTCCACCTCACCCTCTCCTGGCTTCTTCAGGCATGAGAGCCACACATGGAGCCTGGAACGTTCTGAGAGCCTAACCTCCGACTCCCAGTCGGGCATCATGCTGTCATCAGTGGGCACCAGCAAGTGCAACAGCCCAGCATGCGTGGAAGCCCGAGCACGGCGGGCAGCAGCCTACAGCCTGGAGGAGCAGCGCAGGACCACCGTACCACCTTACCACGACTCCATAGACTCCCTGCGCGACTCTCCACACAGCGAGAGGTCAGTTCCCACCCCATGACCTGTGCCCTACCTTGGCCAGAGAGCTGGCACCACTAACCCAGGGATGACCCTTCCCCAGAGACATCCCATTTTTTAGGTGCACAAACAAGAGCTCTAAAAGATCTGCTCAGGGTCATCACCGTGTTAATGACAGACTAAGTCTATGGCTGGGCCAGTGGACCCTGGTGTGCAGGATCATCTAATTTAATTGTCCCACCAGGACACTTTTCAGAGTAGAAGAGGGGCCAAAACATCAGGAACAAAGAGGGGCTGTCCCAAACAAACCAGGACATAGGGCTGCCTCGTCCTGCTGTTACCTAAGGGCCCCATGTCCCGGCAGGAACAGAAAGACACCAAGGTTGAGCAAACTGGAGGGTGGGAGGAGAGGTGGTCTGTGAGGAAACAGACCAGTGCAGGCTGGCCATGAGCCAAGAATGACTGCAGGCCCCGGCAGCATCAACAAGGCCCCGTGGGTCAAGACACCATTGGGTTCCCGAGCAATCAATGCAGTGAGGACCAGGCAACTTCCGCCTTCCCTGACCCCAACCCCAACCCAGAAGTCACAAGGGCCAAGCCCCTTCCTCGCTCAGCCTTCAAGTGGCCTTTGGCAAGTGGGTTTGGTGGGAGGAGAGCACAGTGCCGGGAGTTCCAGGCTGGAGTGGAGAGAGAAAAGCAAACGTTCATCTACTCTGAGCTCAGCCTATTCCGTGCTGCCCCGTGCTGGGCAGGCCTGCCGGGGGATCTACCTGGTTCTGGCTCCCGGGGAGCTCCTGGCCACAGGCACAAGCCATCACAGCTGCCTATATGGAAAGTGCTAAGCATAGGTCACCCAACCAAGGCAGAGAAACTCAGGGTGACTACAGGCTCTGGGAAGCAGCCAGGTTTTCCAAGACCAGCCTTTCCAAACCCAGTTCTGCCACCTGTGTGATTGGGGGAGGGTGGATCACCTCTGTGCCTGTTTCCTCAGCTGTAGAACAGGGAGAACAATGCCTGTCAACATGGTTCTGGTGACGGCCACCAGAGATCACTTGCACAAAGCTCTTTGCCTCCTACCTGGCATGGAGCTGGTGCTCACTAGGTGTAGCTGCTGTTTTCAGTAGCAAAAGGACTCCCTCCTGGTTGGGAGGTAGAGAGATGGGGAAAGCGCATGGGGAACATCTTGAGCTATTCTAGCAGAGGCACTTCAGAACATGGCTGGTGAGTGAGATGCCTGGAGCAGAGCAAGCTTGGGGAGAGGAGTGGGGCCTGAACAGGCAGGCGGGGGCCAGATGGATGGCTGGTGGACCTGGGCTTCTGTTTGAGGGCAAGGGGCTTGGGTGGGTAAACAGAGCTGTTACTTTAAAGGGTTGATCTGGGCACTGGATAGAGTGAAGGAGAGACCCTGCGGTGGAGGGTATGACCGGAATAAACAACGAGGCCCAGGATGGGGTGGCGTAGGGCAGAAGGTGGCTCCAGAACAGGGAGAATGGGTACAACTTGGTGGTTAATTGGATGTGCATGTGATGGAGGGAAGAGAGGCGAGTCAGGTAATTCAGAAGGAGACTAATGAGGACTCCACAGAGCAGTCAGGTGCCGGCTCTACAGTTTGGAAGAGAGGCATGGAGGTGGGTGGTTCCTGTACTGAAGTGGACAAATGTTGAGCAAGAGGCTGATGGATTCCAGCAAGGGGGGTGTGGAGAAAGAAAAGGGACAGGTGTCTGGGACCCGGACTAGGAGATATTAGCAAGGGACAGCTTTTGGAGGAGGCCTTTAGCCCGGAGCAGGGACACTTAGGTGAGTGGTATCTTGGTAACCATCAGCTCTGGGCTGAGGATCCTATCTGAGGGGTTAGCAGTCACTTCCCTGAGGCAGCTTTTAGCTTCAGTATAAGAAAAACTATTTCCCCTACCGACGCCATCAGCCATGGGATGCATTGATCCTGCAGGAACAGTGAGGCCAAGTCACAGGGGAGGCTAAATGGCGACTAGTGACTTCTGGAATTGGGCAGTATGAATCCTGGTTCCTGCCTACCCTCTTCCCTGGCAGTGTGAACCTTTAGTGACTTAAATTTCTGGGTCTTAGTCTCCTCACATGCCATATAGGATAACATAGGTCTTATAGAATTTGCGTATTAGATGAGATCGTACATGCCAAATGCCCTAGCCCGAGCCTGACGGAAAGTAACCATTCAGGAATGCCGATGACTGGGCATCCGCACAGCAAAGGACCATTCACGGAGGTTTATCGAGGGTCAGGCAAGCGTTGGGCTATAACACCCCACTGATACATTTATGGACTCGTGATTTATCCCCGCTTAACAGATAAGGAAACTGAGGCTCGGAAAGGTTAAGGAAATTGCTTAAGGTCACGAGAATTACCACGATAGCTCTTGCAGGCGTGCGTGATCTCCATTCGCCCTGGACCCCCGGCCCCCAGCCCACACGCTCTGCCTCTCCCGCAGGTATGTGTCGGCCCTGACCACACCCGCGCGCCTCTCTCCTGTGGACTTCCACTACTCGCTGGCCACGCAGGTGCCGACTTTTGAGATCACGTCCCCCAACTCTGCGCACGCCGTGTCGCTGCCGCCGGCCGCACCTATCAGCTACCGCCTGGCGGAGCAGCAGCCGCTCCTGCGGCACCCGGCGCCCCCCGAGCCCGGGCCCGGTGCCGACATGCAGCGCAGCTACGACAGCTACTACTACCCCGCGGTGGGGCCGGGGCCACGGCGCGGCGCCTGCGCTCTGGGCGGCAGCCTGGGCAGCCTGCCCGCCAGCCCCTTCCGCATCCCGGAGGACGACGAGTATGAGACCACGCAGGAGTGCGCGCCCCCGCCGCCGCCGCCGCCGCCGCCGCCGCGCGCTCGCGGTGCGTCCCGCAGGACGTCGGCGGGGCCCCGGCGCTGGCGCCGCTCACGCCTCAACGGGCTGGCGGCGCAGCGCGCACGCGCCGCGCGGGACTCACTGTCTCTGAGCAGTGGTTCGGGAGGCGGCTCGGCCTCGGCTTCGGACGACGACGAGGACGACGCGGACGGGGCGCTGGCCGCAGAGAGCACGCCTTTCCTCGGCCTGCGCACGGCGCACGAGGCGCTGCGCTCGGACTCGCCGCCGCTGTGCGGAGCGGCGGACAGCAGGACTTACTACTCCCTGGAAAGCCACAGCACCCAGGCCAGCAGCAGACACAGCCGCGGGCCGCCCGCGCGGGCCAAGCAGGACTCGGTGCCTCTCTAGGGCCCGCCCTCCCCCCTCCCCCGTCTTTAAGGAGAAGGGAGACCACCGACTGGAGAAAGGAGGAGAAAAAGAAATAAAAATATTTTTATTTTCTATAAAAGGAAAAAGGTATAACAAAATGTTTTATTTTCATTTTAGCAAAAATTGTCTTATAATACTAGCTAACGGCAAAGACGTTTTTATAGGGAAACTATTTATATGTAACATCCTGATTTACAGCTTCGGAAAAAAAAAGAAACAACAAAAAAAAAAGAGAGATGGGCCAATTTTTTGACTCTTTAATAGAAACCTATATTGTGGTGCCTTTTGCTGTACGCTAATCTGGAGCTCCTGGAGAAAAGTCTGGGTTGCGGGGTGGGGGTGGGGGGAATGTAGGATCCCGAGCTGGTGGGGGTGACAGAAAAGGGGCAGAGAAGAGGCTGCGGGGGTCGGGGGGAGGGGCCGAGGTGCGGGGCAGTGATGGATTGGCCCTTTGTCCCCCTTGCAAGATCTCGAGTCCTGGGTCCCCTGAGGAAAGGCTAGGGATCCTAGGCTTGGAGCTAGAGTTGGGTCAGGTCACGTCGAGAGGGAGACTAAGGCCCAGCGACAGCAACCTGAATGGGGAGGGGGCCTCCCCACTCCTCACAGCTGCTAAGGGAGGGGGCACTGAGAACCAGGTCTTCCCAACAGCCCCGCCCCAGGGAGGGGGCAGCTCTGCCAGGGCCCCAATGTTCGAGGCTCCTCCTCCCCCATGGCCTCCAGGACGCCCTCGTCCTCTGCAGCACCTTCGTTTACAGGTCGTCTTTTCTATTTTACGCCTGCATGTCCTTTGCATTTCAGATTCTTTAGATTGGATGCATGGTCACGCTGGGACCGAGAAGAGCCACTGGACAGTCTATTTGATCCCCCTTTTAGCAATAAAGTAACACCATTTCCTTCTCAGTCTGACACCCAGCCTCCAGCCCACCTATGACTTCCACTCCGTCTCCAGTCCGCCCTCCCCACCCTCCCCAAAACTGGGTCCACTGCTAATTTGTCAAAAGGTAATTGTTTAAAAGATATCCCAAACAAATGGGAACCCTGTCCTGAATTGTCCAAACACCTGACTGTTGACACTTGAACATTTTTATATTATAAATAAAATCAGAAATAACTCATGTTTGACTGTGTGTGCCTAGCCCCCAGGTGAGGAGGGCAGACAGAGGATGAAGGCCTGGGGTGGAGATGGATGGATGTTGGGGTGGAAGTTGGAGAGGGCCAGGGTAATCCCTGGGAGGAAAAGACACTCCCTCTAATCTCCCTGGCTCCAGTACCCAGGACAGGCTCCAACCCTCCTCCCTCTTCCAAGAACATTCACAAGGTATCCCCTCTGGCTGCTGGGGATCCTGGCCAAGGGGCTGACGCAAATTAGTCTGCTTCACGCTCAGCCTCAGAACCCTGGCCCAGTTCCGGCCCTGAAGCTACAGCAGCTGGACTGAGGCAACTATTTCTGGGCCTAGGTAGGTGAGGAGGGAAGGATTGTGGGGTTGGCACTGGGGCAGCTGAGGCAAGATGACCCTTGGGGCCTCAGGCCTGTCACAGGCAATGTCTGGACATGCAAGGTGGATAATAGGTACCCTCAGCTGCCAGGAAGACCACAGCTGCTGCAGCTTGTAAGCCCACAGGGTGTTACACTTTTCCCGACTCTAGACCCCTCAGAGCTAGGGCTTGTCTAAACCCGCAGTCCCTGATGAAGAATACATGATTTCAGGCACGGAGAAGGCAGAGGGAGGTCCAGGGTTAAGAAGCCTTCACCCTCATTGATTAATTTATTAAACCTGTGTCCAGCACCAGGCGCCATTAGGTTCCAGTCCAACATGAGGAAGTCTTCTCCCCAAATTGCTCAGGTGTTTGACTTGTGTATGTGTGTACTCGAATGCCCCCTGGTGTGTCTGGTCAGTTTTGAGCCCTGCAGGTGGGAGGGACAGAGAGACTTAGGATTGAAAGGACTTAGCTATCAGCAGGGCCTGAGTTCAAGTTCCATCTCCACCCCTCACTAGCTGTGTGATTTCTCTAGGCTGCAGTTTCCTCAGCGGAAATGGTGATGCTAATACCTACTTCAAAGGGTTGTTGTGGAAATTTTATATATAAAGCACCCAGTATAGCATCTGGCATGTGATACAAGCGTAACTGAACGATATGGCAGGCTCAGTCCAGACCCCCGCAGTAAAGCAAGTCTTGCAATAAAGCAAGTCATAAACTTTTTGCTGGTGGAAGGTCTTGGCTTCAATTTATAAAACACACAACATCTGTGAAACAAGTAAAGCAATGTGAAATGAGGTATGCCTGTAGGTGCCTGTTAATAGCTCATTTGATGATGGTGATGAGGACATCCTGTGTCTTGCATTCTTAAACCATACAGAATGGCCAACATTGGATGAAAGGGAGGTTGTGGAGCAAAATAAATAATAAAGTCATTATATTTATTGTGGGTCACTGGACAAAACACATTACAAAGAAACATGAAAATAATGAACTAAATGCTACATAAACGTGCAGATCACTGACCGCCATCTGATATTTTCATCTGAACCCCTCTACTGGCTCTGAGTTTGCTGGTGGCTTTTAAATTTTCTAAAAGCCAGTAATCCCTCTATATGACCCCAAGTAATTAGGAACAACCTCTTGGTGAACCCATTGACCTCTCCAGGACCCTGTTTCGTGTCCTCAGTTAACCTTTCTGTGAGAGAGTTGCTGTTACTTTCTAAACTTTAGTCAGAAACCACCTCTATGAACTCCAACAACCCCACTGACCACTGTGTGACCCCGACTAATTAGGAATGAACTCTTGGTGAACCTCCTGACCTTTTCATGACCCCAAGTAATTAGGAATGAACTCTCAGTGAACCCATTGACCTCTCCATGACCCCGTTTCGTGCCCTCAGGTAACCTTTCCGTGGGAAAGTTGCTGTTACTTTCTAAACTTTAGTCAGAAACCACCTCTATGAACTCCAATGACCCCATTGACCTCTGCATGACCCCGACTAATTAGAAATGAACTCTTGGTGAACCCGTTGACCTGTTCATGACCCCAAGTAATTAAGAATGAACTCTTGGTGAACCCATTGACTGCTTCATGACCCAGCATAGCATCCTCAATTGCCCCTTCTGAGGGCCTAGTTGCTGTTACCTTCTAAACTTTCAGTCAGAAACCACCTCCAAGACCCCAATGAACCCACCAACCCCTAAGTAATTCTGAATAACTGATAAACTTGTTGGCCTTCACATGATCCCATTTGGTGCCTTCATTATCTGCTCTGGATTCGAGGCTACCTGCTGGGAGTCTAAGGTCAGAACCTTGACTCTTTTCTCATCATTGCAGCCCCTCATTCATTTCACCGGTGTGAAAGGGGCCTGGGAGCAGGTGTGGCCAGAGAGGCCCTTCTCTGCTCTGCCTCTCAAATTTTTGCATGGGGGCATCTTTAGTAAAGCCTGTCAGGAAGTGGTGTATTCTGGTTAAATGACTTCCTTACTACCACTCTGTCCCCAGGAGCACTTAGGACATTCGGGTGACTTCCTGAGTCAGTCTTCTTCGCCACTCTTCCAATTCTTTCTTCTCTCTGCCAGGTCGTTTTTGGCTTGTCTCCCCAGCCCTCCCAGAGTCCCAAATGGCGATGGTGACTGCCTCTCCTCCTCCCTTCTAGACTGTGAGCCCCATGGGGACAGGTAGCTGGTCAATCCTTTTCTCCCCACAGCATCCCCAGCGCCCAGCACAACGTGCAGCACTGTCGACCTTCATTGAATGAGAGGATGAATCTCAGCTGTCATCAAGGAGTCAGCCCCCAAGAATCCCTGAGCTGCGGCCACTTCCCAAGACCAATAGGTGGCGCAACCACTTACAGCATTTCACCTGGGGTCCTCCAGCCCCTGGATTTGGACATTCCTGGAAAATGGGCATTACTTTAGGGGCAGAGGTTGTGGGGTGAACATAATGGTCCACTAGAATGCAGGAAAAAATATTAGAACTTTGATTTAGATTTATTTTCATCTCATCTTTTTTAAATTTCTATTTTTGTGTATGTTTTATAATGTACATAATATTTTAGTACAGTAGTACATGTATATAATTTACAATAAATAATGATACAATTAAGAAAGTGAACTAAAATTTTTTTACTGATGGGAGGCACAACTGTCTGCAGCGGACAGGGCTTGCTCCTCTGCTTTCACTCACCTGCCCTCAGAAGATGGACAATGGGAAGCTGACCCCAAAAATCAAATGACCTTTGAGACAGCATGGAGAAAGTACAGTTCTTTATGTTGTCACACTGCTCTTTCAATTTCACTTAAACGATCTTTTAATTCCCCTCAGCAAAATGAAGGGGCCAGATAGTTTGAATATAAAATACACTTCAATTGATCCAAATTAAATAATCTGGATTTAAATCACTACATCTCTCCATAGACTCACATGTCCCCGGCATCAAATGTGAGCAGGCTTGTAAATGCTGAGTACTTAGTTGCAAGGTTGACTTATTAACTAAATATGTTACCGGTGAGATCAAATTGCTGGCCAAACTATAGCAATCTATTTAAAAAATAGGATTTATTCATCACAGCTGCAATGAGGGTGCCTTCACCCCCCCACCAATTGTCTGAGGAATGCAGGGTTTAAAGGATGCTAGTCTGTGATCATCATGTGGCAAATTTCTCTTTCTTCCCAGACATGTCCTTAGCTAGCATTTCTGAGTCACTAGAAGAATGAAAGAAACATTGACCTAAAAAACAACCAGCAACTTGTCATTTCACCTTTTCCCAAGACCAAGGACTAATGGTTTCCATAACCTTCCCCAACCAAACATCTTTGGGCTTGTGGACAAGTGGCTATTTGCAAGGCAGAGTGTCCTTTATTCCTGTAACAGTAGATCTGAACAAGAGGCCACCTCTGGGGCTCAGAGACCTGGCAGCACCAACATAAAGACCAAAAAATAAACAGAGCCACGGTCCCATCCCACTCACACCATGATGCTTGTGGGACACATGGGGTGGCACACACACGCACTGTCTATTTATTCCAAAACATCAACTGTAAGAGCAATGTAAGTCACAGGTCAGCCGGAAGAGGGCAAAAATGAAGAGGAGGTCAGCACTATGTCCACCTTCCTTCCCAGAGTGCCCAGGCCACCAGGGGGCCAGGTAGCAGCCCTGAGAGGCTTTTCCTTCATCTTATTTCATCCTCTAACTGATATCACAGTTCCAAAACCATCTTTAAAGGAGGCTCATATATATATATAATTCCTATATATATACATTTCTGTTCGTATAAAAGAAAGCAGTAGTGGCCTCAATGGATGGAAGGTAAGGTGGACGCACACATGGGCAGAGACAGCTTGGCATGGAGGGTCCTGGATTATTGCAATGCGAGACAGGGAGAATGGGGTGTGATTCCAGAGGTTGCTGAGTGGAGGGCAAGTGGATAGTGCTGGTGGTCTGCAGACCTGCTGCTGGTCAATTCAGAGGAAGGAGGAGGAGAAAGGGTGGGAGTCCAAGCTGAGACCTGGAGTCAAGACCTGCCCTTGGAAACAAGGGAGACGAGGGAAGAACTTGTAAGATGAGGGCCTGGGAAGTCAACTGTCCTTTCTGTTTCACCAGGGAGATGGCATCTAGAGCATGCACACAACGGGCCTACAAAATGAGGCTCCACGGTGAAGAGGGATTTGAGGGCCGGCGAGAGGGTCTGAGGTCCAGAGAAGCCCCAGGATGCAAAATCAACACCATGAAGGGCATCTCCATCTCCTTGGCCCATGGAGCTCTCTGCACCCCTCTGGCTGCCGATCAACTGCGTGGAGCTGGTCCGAGTGGCCCCTGGCTAGAATTGTGCTCTCTGACCCCTCCAAGGCATCTGCCTACCTCTGGGGCCTGCCCATCCATGCTGACTAAGTATCAGTTTCACTGGTATCCTTCGTGGCTTTGCTGCCAGTCACAGTTCCATGGCCCTGGCTGAGGGCAGGGCTTGAGTGTGTCTTTCGAAGGGAAGGGTCATCCCCTTCCAGGGTGGCTAGCCGGGCCTCAATCCGCTCCAGGTCATCTGAGCCCACTTTGATTTTCATAGCCAGGAGGTGGATGTAGGTCTCGTAACGGCTTTTCTAGGAAAAGAGCAGAGAAAGGCCAGAAACGAAGTCAAAAGACAACAAAATGTGAAAAACTATTTGTACCTTAGATGACAAAAGACTAATTTCCTTAAGATTCAGAGAACTCTCACAAATCAATAAAAAGGAGATAAACAATCCAATAAAAAAATAGGCAAGCAACAAAAATAAAAATAAATGGGATTACAACAAAAATTTAAACCTTTGCCCTGGCTGGAGTGGCTCAGTGGATTGAGTGCCAGTCTGTGAACCAAAGGGTCACCAGTTTGATTCCCAGTCAGGGCACATGCCTGGGTTGCGGGCCAGGTCCCCAGTTGGGGGTGATTGATGTATCCCTCACACATCAACGTTTCTCTCCCTCTCTTTCTTCCTCTCTTCCCCTCTCATTCATAAATAAATAAATAAAAATTTAAATTTTATGTATCAAAGGACACAATCAATAGAGTAAAAACAGCAGTCTAAAGAATTGGACAGAAATATTTGCAAATCATTATTTACTAAAAGTCTAGTATCCAGAATGTATTTAAAAAAAAAACCCTCCTGCCCTGACCAGTGTGGCTCAGTTTGTTGGGCATTGTCCTGCAAAGTGAAAAGTCACTGGTTCAAGTCCTGTCAGGGCACGTGCCTGGGTTGCAGGTTTGGTCCCGGACAGGGGTACATGTGAGAGGCAACTGATGGATATTTCTCTCTCACACTGGTGTTTCTCTCCCTGTCTTTCTCCCTCCCTTCCCCTCTCTCTAGAAATAAATTAATTAAATATTTTTTAAAAACCACCAGAAAATACCAAGTGTTGGTGAGGACGTGGAGAAATTAGAACCCTTGTGCACTGCTGAGGGAGATGTAAAGTGGATTCTAGCCACTGTGGACAACAGTATGGCTATTTCTAAAAAACACTACTATATGATCCAGCAATACCACTTCTGGGCATATATCTCCCAAAATTGAAAGCAGGGTTTCAAAGAAATATATGCATACCCATGTTCATAACAGCATTATTCACAACAGCCAGAAGGGGGTAACAACCCAAACGTCCAGCAGATGAATGGATACACACAATGTGGTATGTGCATACAATGGAATATTACTCGGCCTTAAAAAGGAAGGAAATTCTCACATGTGCTACAACATGAATGGACCTTGAGGACATTACACTAAGTAATGTCACAAAAACTGAAGTTCTATGTGATTCCACTTATCTGAGGTACATAGAGTCGTCAAATTCATAGGGACAGAGAGTAGAAGTGTGGTTGCCAGGGGCTGGGGCTGGGGTGGGGGTAGGGTGGGGGTGGGCTGAGGAGTCCTTTAGGAGGTGCAGAGTTTCAATTTGGGGAGATGAAGAAGTTCTGGAGGTTGGTTGCACCACAGTGTAGACAACATTACTGAACCACACACTTTTAAATAATTAAGATGGTAAATTTTATGCTACGTGTATTTTATCACAATTAAAATTTTTTAAGCCAAATTAAAATAGCAATAAGACACCACTTGTTAAATCTATCAGATTGGCGAAGGTTTTTAAACATTCAATGATGTCCAGTGTTGGCAAGGGCATGGAGAGAGAGGTAAATTCACAGGCTGTTAAACGGCTTGTGACTTAGTAAACACGTAAGAGGGAAGTTTGACATTGTCTGAGGGCCTTGACCCTGAGCTTCAGGCCCTCGCCACAGTCGAGGGAGCTCGGGGTCCTGGAAGAATTAGGGAGGAAGGGTCAGGAAACTCTATTCTTGCCCTGCTCAGGCACATGAAAAGAAAGACCATTCACTGCTGGGCTTTACCTCCCCTCCCCTCCATCCCCCAACGCCCCCCTCCCCCATCAAGCCAGGCAAACGTGAGAAAGGCCAGGGCAGTGCAGCTATAATCTACCAATCTATTGCCTGGGTGAGGATCCTGGCTCCTGAACATCTTAACTGTGTCACCTCAGGCAAGTGATCTGACCGCTGCAAGCCTCAGTTTCCCTGTCTGTAAAATGACAGCTCATTTTACAGAGCTCATATAAGGATTAACTCCATCAATGCAAGGCGAGTGATAAGAATCACACCTGGTAATTCACCGGAGATCAGTTCGCTGCGGCGTTTGCCATCAACATTTTAGGATTCAGACAGAGTAGATCTAAGAAGACTTCCAAAAGCTACAAAGCTTCATGTTTTTTCAAAAGACCAGGATCTAGCCTGGGAACTCTCCCCTCTCCCCTCCACCTCAACAGAAAATCAGTGTGGAAATTTAGAGACTGAGACCGCTGACTTCCTGCTCCAGAGGCTTCCGAGCTCAGTCTCCGCCTCTCTGTCTGTCCACTCCCATGTGCAGGACTGTCCGAAGGCCAGTCCAAAATGGACAAGCAGTTCCTGCCTTCCTCCCCCAAGCCAACCCCCATGCTTCACCCAACAAAGGGGACACTCGGTCAGCTGCATTTGCAAAGTGTCATGAGGCAAAATCAGGGTAGTGGGCAGAGAGAGATGAGACGGAAAGAAGGGAGAGCTTAGAAGGAGAGATTAGATTGTTCTGCTTAAAAAACACGGGAAAGAGGAAAATGAGACAAAGCGGGGAAAGTCACGTGGACAGGGCTTGCGAGTCCTATAGCTTGGTTGGGAAAGCTTGCTGAGACGCTGGGCCTGTGGGGACGTGGAGGCAAGGAGGGGCCCGGAGAAGGTTGAGAGGGGTGGTAAGCAGGGAGGGGTGTCTGGTGGAGCCCAGCTGGCACTCTTCGAGAGACACAAGCGAGGGCACAATTGTGTGATTAACAAATGACAGCTGGGCTGTGCCGACTGGCCCACAGGAGGCCATGCACGGCCCAAGGTTGCCTCAGGGGAGCCCCCAGAGTGGGGAACCCCCAAACTAGGAGCTCCTGGCTAAGGAATGATGTTGGTGGTGGGAGTGAAAGATGGGAGCTGGCCTCCGTCTGGTCCCAGCCCTGTCCTTCACAGTCTGTCCCCCAGAGGGCCCACCTCAAACGTAAGATAGTGCTCCTTCAGTCGGCTCTCCTCCGCCTCCTTGGATTTGTGGCCCCTCTCCACTGGGTGACACCTGTGCTCAGCCAGTTCTGCGGTCACCTGCCTCAGCTTATTCTCATGAGAACGCAGCTGCTCCTCCTGCAAAGACAGGTCCTGGGCTGTAAGGTCCACTCTCAGGATGTCATAGGAGTGCATCTATCCTGTCCTGTCAGGACCTGCGTCACCACAGGGAAACTGAGGCATGGCCAGGGTCATCAATTCATGGGGTAGGGCCAGACTCCAGACTCGAAGGAGTGCTCCACTTTCCTCCTTCCTCCTTGCTCCCGGTGGCATCAGCTCTCCTGGACACCTCCCAGCAGGCCTGGGACATGAGAGACCCTCAGCTTGTATGTGCGCGTGAACACTCCCCGACAGACACACAATCACCCAGACACACCCCAGGCTCCTGTGGACTCTCACGTGTGCACACAAACACTCTGGGCCAAGGGCAGCCTGGTCTTGGCTACTGCTGGCTCCATACAATGCACACATTTTCTTACACTCATGCCAGACCCATGTGATGGTCAGACCCAGGATGACAATGAAAGACAGGCAAGAGACACAGGCACACACACATCCCGCCCACCCCAGTACAGCCACATAGCTTCGTGCTATGTGGGCAGTGGGCTGGGTGCATGTGTGTGCATGTGCATGAACACATATGTGGTGTGGATGTTTGTGCATTGAGTGGGCGTGTGTAGGGGCTCTGGGCATAAACAGCAGCCCAAGGAGCTCAGTGGAGAGACCCAGGACAAGGGCCAAGTAGGCAAAGGCAGGAAGAACCTTCCCCTGCCCTCTTCCTCTCCAGTAGTTGTCCTCCATTTATCCTCTCCCCCCAAAAAAACACCTAAAAAATTAAAGTATGAATGAATTGGAGCTTTTTTAGGATTACAAATAAAACATTTAAGGGTAGATGACTGGATGAAGGGCCAGCTGAGTCTCCCTATCCCTAGCTCCGCAGAACACACCGATTTTCTTGCATTCATGCCCAAACATACATCATGCCCACAGATCCACAATCACACCCACAGGATACACCACCACTGGCACAGAAGCACACCCATGCCACCCACCACAGCACAGCCAGGCCGGCATTGTGTGTGGCCTCAGTCTTCCCATCTGTCAATGGAGGTGGGGTGCAGTGGGAGTGGAGAGGACATCTGCCCCTTCACCTTGTCTCTGAGCCCAGGGCACTGTGCAGGAGCTGAGGGGAGGGCAGTTGAATGAGGGGATCCAGCATGGGGGAGGCAGCCTGGGGAGGCGGTGTTTTGATACCAGGAGCATGTACCTGGCAGAGGCGAGTGGTGCAGGAGGGCAGCAGGGGCCGACAGAACTTCTTCATGGAGCTGACAGCAGCTGGGAAGGCCGGTGCTGAGAAGATGGCAGCCACCAGGTTGATCCTAAGGATCCAGGACAGCATTTCTTCTTTGCTCCTGGGGACAGGATGAGAGGGGAGAGGGCACTGGTTTCTCACAATAGAACTCTGTCTTCCTGACCCAACACCCAGCACCCAGCACTAGCCTGGCACACAGAGAGCACAAATACCTCCGTGTATGTGGGCAAAGAAGGGAGGGAGGAAGGTGGAGTGAGGGTTGGATGGGCCTGGTCACATCTGTGTATGGAGCTCCCTTCTGTCCCAGTTCCCAGGCAAAACCTGGATTTTCAAGTGAAAATAAAGCTGCCAGGTCCAGAGCTAATGGCCATGGAGCTGAAGGATCCTAGAGCCAGCTGGCCCGGGGATCATTAGAGGCAGCTGGTCGTCCTCACGACCTAGCCGGGCACATGCACACCAATCCGGAGAGCTTGTCTACTAGCCTCTCCCATGTGAAACATGAAGTCATAGAAGGATGGGGTTCAGGGCAGTGGATGGAAGGCCTTACAAAGAAACTGTAGGAAGAGTCTCTCCCACTCGTTCCCCTCACCCTGACTGAAAGTGAAGGATGGTTCCTAGACTCCATCGCCAGGTATGTGGGCAGTTCAGCGTGCATCAGGATACCTTGGGGGACTCATTAAAACCCAATCGCTGGCCCATTCCCCAGAGATTCTGATTCAGCAAGTCTGGGGTGGGGGCAGAGTAACCGTATTTCCAAGTTTCCAGGAGATGCTGAGCAGACCACACTTGGAAACCATGGCTGTGGGGGACCCTGCTGTTGGTTTGTGCCAAGCAGATGTGCTCATGGAGGGGGAGCTGAAGGCACCTGCCCCGAAGCAGAAGCACATGGGAGGAGGGGTGCAGTGCAGGCTCCAGGCTCCAGGCCCTGAGCCCACGGGAGTGCCAGGGGCTCCCGCTCCTACTTACGGTGCCTGGAATAGGAAGACCCTCCAGTCGGCTGTCTTCAGTTTGAGCACATTGGACTTCTTGCTGTAGTCGGAGGCCCTGGTGGCCAGAGCATGGTGCACGCGAATGGCGTTCTTCAAGTCACCCTCAGACAGAGCTTTGTCAGGCCTGTACTCATCCTGAACAGGCGGGGTGGGGGGTGGCCAACCTCTGTCATGGCCAGGCTCTGGCTTACAGACCCACACTTCCTCCACCCTCCTCAGTCCCCCCTCTCCCTCCATCTATCAATATAGTTCCCTCCATTTTCAACACTTGCCATTGTGATGCCATGCCAACCCCAACTAGAATCAGTCCTGGAACTCCTCCCTGCACCCCAGTTTATCCCAGAAGCCTGAACAGCCCTTACACTGAGTATCCTCTGAGTCCCTGGGCACTTAAAGGACTCCTCTCTGAGCTCAAGTCAGTCCCCTGACTGGGGAGGACCCAGCATCTACCTACCTAAGTCCCAGGTCCTTCCCAGGACCCTCTGGGAACCACAAGGCAGAGGCTGGATGGGGGAATGACTAGCCCTTTATGGGTAAGGACACTGAGGCAGTCTCTCACCTTCTGCAGGTACAGGATGGTCCCTTTGAGCACCGCATAGAATTTCTTCCAGCCACGCCTCCCACGGGGCGCTGAGGATGAGGCACAGGTAGTGTGGCCACAACCACCCACCCCAATATCTCCCTCTCCCCTGCTTCCCCCACATATCTACTGGTGTGTGCATCCCCACAGGAGCAGCAAAGGGGGGTGCAACCCATCTGGACTAGCATCCCTCCCCATGTCTGTCCCCGTGCCTGACACCCACTCCTCTTGCCATCCATGTCGGCATGAGTCTTCCGAGTCAGCACACCATGCTTGTAAGTAGTAGCACTGAGAGCCTGTGGGACATCCAGGAAGGGGTTGCCACCATCCAGGATCCGTGTCACCTTCTTTGTCCCGGTCCCAAACTTGTCATCCACCAGCTCTGACAGGGATTTCCTCAGTTCATCCTCATCTCTAGGAAAGCATTAGGTCCAAGTAACCACCTCCAGGGAGGTGTCAGCCCCACATCGACATGCCCTCTCCCCACCAACCTCTTCTCTGGGAGCCAGTCGAGGTGAAGAGCAGAGAAGAGGAGGTTCCAATTCCAGATCACAGATCCAAACCGTTGTCTCCTCCCCTCAAGTCTTCAGTTCTGACCCCTGACCTCTGACCTTTGACTTTTAACATCCAAGCTCTAATCCTCACCCTTGATCACAAAGTTGAAGACCTTACTATCTCCAGACCTCATTCTTCATCTTCCTTCTCCTGTCTTCAACCCTGAAAACCCAGCTCCAGGGATCAGTAACTCATGGCCAGACAGAAGCTGCTGCCCAAGCCCCAGATGCTGAGGGAGGGCAGCCAGCAGATGAGGATACCCACTGAGCCTTGGTAGAAGAATGCCAGCTCTTTCCCATGGGGTTGAGATTCCTAACAATCCTTGCCTTGGACCTCTACACAGATCCAAAGACCCAAGCTGCCCTGGGGAGCACAGCAGGGCAGGGCAGCTACTTTCCCCAGAGTCTCAGTCTCATCAACTAGCAAAGTCACCACACCTCTTTCCAAATGGCTGGGCACCTCCAGGACTCACTGCCTTCACAGGGGAAGTAGTTAGGGGGATGTCACTCCTCCTCACTTCCAAGAACAGTTGCCACCTAAATATGGTCATATTCCTGGAGTCATCAGGGGACCCATGCCTCCTGACTGCCTACGTCCCAAAGGGGAAAGAGTTATCATTTAGGAATAGTGGCAGTATCCCCAGTACAGAAAACCAGTGTGGCTATCATGGAACTAAAGTCACAGTCCAATCTATTCCATAGCAGTGTAAACACTGCATGCTTTTTATCAAGACAGAAAAGGGGAATTCAACACCAGGTGCTTGGCCAACTGGGCTGGGGTCAGTGTGGCCCAGGGTTGGGAGAAATCAGCACCATGGAGAGTGGCAGGAGTGGTTTCCCTGCACCCCTGAGTCACTCCCCCTCCCCCTCCCAGTGATTCACTCTCCCCATACCTGTGCCATGGGCACTACTCACATGGCCCACTCCAGCTTTTCATTCTTGATGGAGTTGTAAAGGGTCTGGGAGAGGGGTAAAAAGAAAGAGAGGAGCTCTGGTGAAAAAAATCAAAGAAATCTCCATCTACCTTTAGCAATGTGGATGCAATGAGGGAGCACTTTTAAGCCAGTGGGACAAAGTGGATGTTTGATTCATATTTGTTTGGTGGATGGGTGAGTGAACAGGGGTTGGGGTGGATGATTGGGTAGATGACTGGGTGGACAGATTTGAGTATGAGTAGGTATATGGGTTGGTGGTAGGTGGATAGGTAGGGAAATGGGTAGGTGATGGGTGGATGACTGGGTGTGGAGTGTGGGGGGAGTATTTAAGGGTGTAGGGGATGTCTGTGTGGGTGATTGGTTAATGACTGAGTTAGTGGGTGAGTGGATGGAAGGATGGATGCATGGGAGGCTGGGTAGATGGGTAAATGAGTAGATGGGGAGAAGTGGGTAGGTGAGTGGTAGGACTGGGATTATTTGATTTCACAAATACATTCTTAACAAGTGCTTCTTAATGGTGAAAAAAATTATTATGGTAAGAGAGTGATGGAGACAATCTTCTATTTTTTAACCTCTAGATTCACTATCTAGTTGCCCAGATGGTATCACCAGGCCCTTCAAACCCACTATCTAAAACTGAACTCATCTTCTACCCCACCCCACCCCAAAAAAACCTGCTTTTCTTCCTCAAAGGCCAAGAACTGAGCAGGCTTGAAAGGCCAGAGTTCTACCCTGAGCTTCAGCCTCTAAAGAAAACTAGATTCCCTTAATTCCTGGTGACATTGAAGGAATGAGTGGGCTTTTTCTCCACGGTGAACTTGGTGGTGGTGGTGGTAAAGGCTGTGGTGATGGCTATGGCAGCTGTGACCATTGGTAGCAGTATCGATGATTACCGTGACAGCAATAACTATGATGTAGCACTAAAAACAAATCTCACAAAGTCTACCCCTCTGCCTGGCTCAAGGAACACATAACAGTCAAACATTGAGCTGGATGGCCTTGAACTCTGTCCCAAAGTCATGGTGGCCCTTACTCCAGTATTAAGAATCTGAAATACCAGGACTTAGTGAGGCAGAGATCTCTCTCCTCTCCATCCACCCTGGTACAGCTGGGGGGGGCACGGGGACCCTTAGCAGGTTATACCTTTAGCAGGTCTTTGGAAAAGTCTTGACCATCATTCAGCTGGTCCAAGTTGGCAATGAATTGCTGGCAGGACATCTTCTTGCCAATGTTCTGTAGTGGAGAAATGGTTCTGCCTGAGGGCAGGGGTGGAGGCTGGCGTGGCCCCACACCTGCCCTGCCCAGCCAGGACGGATGAGGCAGCAACAAGGGCAGGGTTTCCCTTTGTCTCCAAGAGTTTACAAAACTCCCTTTCACATTCAAGATTCTATTTGATCCTGAAGCATCATGAGAGGTTGAGGTTCTCCCCAAGCCCAGGTGAAGAAGTCAGATTGAATGAGGTATTTATAATAGTTGACATTTGCCAAGTGCCTGCTATGTTCCAGGTATTGAACTTGACATGCATTAGCTTGTTTCCTTTTCACAACAAGGAGGAGGTGAGGTGATTGTTATTACTATCCCCATTTGACAGGTAAAGAAACTGAGGTACAGGAAGGAGATGTGCCCATGATCACACAGCAAGGAAGTGGGAGGGCTGAGTGTGTCTGACACGAAAGTCCATGCTCTCACCCGCTACTCCACGGTTAACTCTCCCAAGGTCACACAGCACCAGGACTTGAACCCAGGCCTCTTGGCTCCTGAGCAGAAGCTCTGTGTATTCCGTCACAACTGTCTCACCCTCTCACCTGTACAGAGGGGCGGCAAGACCTCCAAGAGGTAGGTGAAGTGAGGGAGAGTTTGGTCTTATGAAAACCAAAAATCAATTCCCACCATCTGTACCCCATGCTGAGCTCGGCTGGGAGCAAGGGAACCTGAGCAAACGGTTTTCCTCCAGGAGGTACAAACAGACGAAAAGCTGGGAAAAAGTGCACCCCCAAGTTCTGTCTTCTTTTCACCCACTAAGTAGCAAAGGGGCTCCAGCCCCCAAACCTAACACCTGAGACTTTTCGACTGTCCTTGACACGTCCACACTTGAGGAAACACAGGATGACACTTCACCTTTGTGAGGACAAGGACCCTGGAACACCTGATACTTGTTGGTATAGGGTCTGTGGATTTAGGTTTGCTCTGAGGCAGTATCTCCCAAGATTTACCCGCTATAATGGAACAGCTACTCCCCCCAAAAGGGATTTCATAGTCAAATGAGTTTTTTACATGTTTCAAAGTCTTTAACATGCTTAAATGTGGTAGATGTGTCCGAGGGGAGGATTCCATGGACAATTTCCTGAATTTATTGACGTTGGCACTATTTTAGCAGAGACTCTACTAATATCATGTGGGACATTCATACACCACAGAAAATAATTCAGAAAACAATGATACAAGGCTTTATGTGTAGCTGACAAGCAAGAATTTTCTATAGCTTTTTCATAGACTTAAAAAGATCCTATGTGTGTCTTGATACAGTGTGTTTCACATGTTTATCTGTGCACTTTACATGTACGTGTATGTATATGTGTGCATATATAGCCATGTATGTGTGCGTCCATAATGAAAAAGTATAGGGCGACGTTGATAACACTGCCCAAGTCCACATACACTGAACCTTCCCCAGCCATCAGTCAGGATCAGTGCAAAATCAACAAACAACCAGACAAGCTTCCCAATCCTAGTAACAACAGACGGACTTATTGCAGGCGAACCCTCCCGGAAGAAACAATTGCTGATCAAAATATTAATAAAACATCTGGGTGAAGGCATTGGGAGAGATATAAAAGCAGTGAGGACTTCAAGGGGAAAGGTCCTGCAAAGGAGGGAACTCCGGAGAGGTGAGCCCAGCAAGGAGCAGCTTTCCTCCCTGAAGCACCTGCCAGTTCACAAGCAGTGGCTAAAGGGCTGAGCGGCTGCGTCGTCTTGTAGGGCTGGAGAGCAAAAATAGGAGTGCGGGGCCCACCAAGGACAAGGGGCCCTGGGAAACACCCCAGTCATACTTCAAAAAAATGAAATTAAGAAAGAAAATAGTAAAGGCAGTTCTTCAGACAGAAGAAAAATTATCTTAGATGGAAGCATGGAGAAGCAGAAAGAAATGAGGAGCAACAAAAAGGGTGGCCAGATCTAAATGAACAGATATCGATTGTGGAAAGCAATAATAATAACATTTTCTGAGGAATAAAATATATAGAAATACAAAATAGTTAAAAGCATGATGACAGTAGTATAAAAGTTGAAAGAGGAATAAAAGGAGTTAATGTGCTTTAAGGGCATTTTGCCCTGGCTGGTGTGGCTCAGTTGGCTGGAGCACCACCCCACACATCCAAGGGTCGGGGGTTCGATCTCCAGTCAGGGCACATATCTAGGTCATGGGTTCTACCCGTGGTCCCCAGTCCGGGCATATATAGGAGGCAGCCAATCAATGTTTCTCTCTCTGTCCTTTCTTCTCTCTCAAAAATCAATAAAAACATCCTCAGGTGAGGATTAAAAAAAGAAAGAAAAAACATATGGTATGTTTAAACTCCAATATATTAGAAATTCATTACATGGTCAAACTTAGAGGCAAAGATTATCAGACCCAATTTTTTTAAGTGTATGATACAAGAGATACATCTTAAATGTAATGGAACACAAATCTTGCAAGCAAAGGGTGGAAAAATATGTAAATGCAAACACTAACAAAAGAACTGCAGTATAACCACAATAATATCTGACAAAATAGACTTGAAGACAAGAAACATTACTAGAGATAGAGACGATGAATAATGATAAAAGGGTCACTCTACCAGAAGGTAGAAGGATCCCAAATTCGTGTGCAACTAATAACAGAATCAAAAAAAAATTGACAGACCCAAAAGGAGAAAGATACGTTCACAATCCTGGAGATTTTAACACTGTTTTCTCGGGAACAGAAAGAACAAGAATACTAAACAATTAATTAGTTAACAACAATTACTTAGGGCCAATAAATTAGATAACCTAGATAAAATGGACAAATTCCTACAAACACACAAACTACCAAAACTGGCTCTAGAAGAAACAGGAAATCTGAATAGGCCTGTAACCGGTAAAGAGACTGAATCAATGATCAAAACTTCACAACAAAGAGAAGCCCAGGACCAGATGGCTTCACTGGTGAATTTCACCAAACATTTAAAGAAAAATGAACACCGATATTTCTCCAACTCTTCCAAAAACTTGAGGAGAAGGGAACACTTCCTGTCTCTTCCATAGGCCAATATTACCCTGATACTAAACCCTGACAAAGACATTACAGAAAAAGAAAACTACAAAACAATTATCTCTTATGACTATAAATGTAAAAATCCTCAACAAAACACTAGCAAACAGAATCCAGCAGCATGTTAAAAGGATTGTATACCACGACCAAGTGAAATATATCCCAGGAATACAGTGTGGTTCAACGCACAAAACCTACTGTAATACACCGAATTAGTAGAATGGGGTGGGGGCACAATACATGAGCATCTCAACTGATGCAGAAAAAGCAATGACAAAACCCAACACCCTTTCATGATAACAACACCAAAGAAACTAGGAAGAGAACTTCCCCAACATGATAAAAGGCACATATGAACAGCCCACAGCTACCCTCGTCCTCACTGGTGAAAGACTGAAAGCTGCTCCCCTAAGATCAGGAGCAAGGCAGGACACTTACTTTTCCATTTCTAGTCAACACTGTTCTGGAAGTTCTAGCCAGAGCGATTAGGAAAAAATAGATAAATAAATAAATCTCCATTCACAGATGATATGATCTTATACATACAGAAAATTCTAAAAAATCTAAAGAAAAACTTTAGAGCTAATAAACAAATTCAGTAAAGTTGCAGGATATAAGATCAACACAAAAATTTAGTGTATTTCTGCCCTGACTGGTGTAGCTCAATGGATTGAGTGTGGGTCTGCAAACCAAACAGTTGTCAGTTTCATTCCCAGTTAGGGCACATGCCTGGGATGCGGTCCTGGTCCCCAGTAGGGGGCGCACAAGAGGCAACCACACATTGATGTTTCCCTCCCTCTCTTTCTCCTTCCCTTCCCCTCTCTAAAAATAAATAAATAAATAAATAAATCTTTAAAAAAATTAATTGTATTTCTATATGTTAGTAATAAACTATCATCAAGTGAAAGAAAACAATTTCATTTACAATAGCATCAAAAAGAATAAAATACTTAGGAATAAATTTAACCAAGGAAGGGTAAGACTTGTACACTGAAAACTACAAATGGTTGCTGAAAGAAACTAAAGATCTGAATAAATAGAAACACAGCTTGTGACCATGGATTGGAAGACTTCATATAATTAAAACAGTAAAACTCCCCCAACTGACCTATAGATTTAATGTAATTTCTTTCAAGATTCCAATGGCCTTTTCATATTTGTAGAAATAAAAAAACTTAATACTCAAATTCATATGGAATTGCAAGGGATCCCAAAATAATCTTGGAAAAGAACAAAGTTGGAAGACTCACACTTTGTGATTTTAAAACTTACTACAAAGCCAGAGTGATCAAAACAGAGGGGGCAATGACATAATAATAGACATATAGGTCAATAGAATAGAATTAAGAGTCCATAAATAAACCCACTTTTGTGTTGATTTTTTCCAACTGTGCCAAGACCATCCAATGGGGAAAGAATAGCCTCTTCAACAGATGGTGCTGGGACAACTGGATGTCCACAAGCAAAAGAATGAAGTAGGACACTTCCCTCACACTATATACAAAAATTAACTCAAAATGGATCAAAGACTGAAACATAAGAGCTAAATCTATAAAACCCTTAGAAGACGAGGGACACATTTTCATGACCTTGGATTTAGCAATGGTTTCTTAAACATGACACCAAAATCAAGCAACAGAAAAAAATAAACTGATAAATGGGACTTCATAAAAATCTAAAACTTTTGTTTATCGAAAGACGCAGTCAGCCCTGGCTGGTGTGGCTCAGTGGACTGAGCGCCAGCCTGCAAACCAAAAGGTCAATGTTCGGATTCCAAGTCAGGGCACATGCCTGGTTTGCAAGGCAGGTCTCCTGTTGGGGGCGTGCGAGAGGCAACCTTTTCACACATTAATGCTTCTCTCCCTCTCTTTCTCCCTCCCTTCCCCTCTCTCTAAAAATAAATAAGTAAAATATTTTTTTTAATTTTAAAGATACTATCAAGAGAGTAAAAAGACAACCCATAGAATGGGAAAAAAATTGCAAATCCAAAATATATAAAGAACTCTTACAACTCTACAACAAAAAGACTAACAACCCAATTAAAAATGGACACAAGACTCGAATAGACATTTATCCAAAGAAGATACATAAATGGTCAACAGGCACATGAAAAGATGTTCAGCATCACTAATCGTTAGGGAAATGCAGGTCAAAGCCACAATAAGATAATACTTCACACCATTTAGGATGGCTACTATCAAAATACAGAAAACTAACAACTTGGTGAGGTTGTGGAGAAATTGGAACCCTTGTGCATTGCTGGTGGGAATGCAATATAGTTCAATTGCTGGAAATCAGTATGGCTGTTTCTCAAAAAGTTAAAAATAACATGAGTATAGAGTTTCAGTGCGGGAAATACAAAAAAGTTCTGGAGGTTGTTTGCATAACAACATAATTAGCCTTAACACTATTGAACTATACACTTAAAAATGGTTGAAATGGTAAATTTTCATGTTCTGGGTATTTTTACCACAATTTTTAAAATAAAATTTTACAAATCAAAAAGATAGGCAAAGGCTTTGAATAGACATTGCTCCAAAGAAGCCATACAAATTGCCAAACAGCACATTAAAAAATGCTCAACATCGACATCATTAGTCATTAGGGAAATGAGAATCAAAACCCAAACTTACCCACTAGGACAGGATAATTTTTGTGGGGTGAGGGGAGGAACAGGTATTGGTGAGGATACGGAGAAATTGAAACGCCCGTACAGAACTCTCGTACGTTACTGGTGGGCATTTACAATGGTTCAGCCACGATGAAAAACAGTGTCGCCGTTCATCCAAAAGTTAAACACAGAATGACCCTTTGACAAAGCTCATGTACTCCTAGGCACTGAAAACAGGTGTACCAACAAAAAAATTGTTCTTAAATGTTCATAACACTATTCACAATAATCTAAAGGTGGAAACAACCCACACACCCAGCAGCAGACGACGGGATAAACAAAACATGGTGCATCTCTGCAGTGGAATATTATTCCGCCATAAAAAGGAATGAGCTGCCAGTACATGCTGTAACAAAAATGTATAGAATTTAACATTTTAACCATTTTTAAATGTATAGTTCAGTAGAGTTAAGGCTATTTACATTGTTGGGCAAATAATCTCCAGAACTTTTCCATATAACCTTGAAAACATTATACTGACTAAAAAAAATCAGACATAAAAGCCTGCATATTGTATGATTTCATTTCCATGAGATATCCAGACTAGGCAAATCCACAGGGACAAAAAGCAGATTAGTGGTTTCCGAGGGCTGGAGGGAGGAGAGAAAGGGGAGCAGGGCCTCCTTTCGGGGTGATGAAAAGTTCTGGAACCAGAGAACAGTAATGGTTGGACATCATGTGAACGTGCATAATTCTACTGAACTGTATACTTTAAAATGGTCAAAATGGTAAACTTTGTGTTATGTATATTTTACCACAATAAAAGCAATCACTAAGGAGATATAAGATGTGTGCAACACAATTAAAAGGCTCGACCTTACTGACGTACGTAGGACATTCCAGCTAATAACTGCAGAATGCTCTTTCTTTTCTAATCCACGTGAAACACCTGCTAAAACTGATCTCTCTCCGGACAGAAAAGCAAGACAACAAATTACCAAGAAGTGAAATCAAATCAGGTAAGTTATCTGATTTAAAAACTAATAACAACAACAACCAGGCAAAAAGACATGTACCCACAAAAGAAAAGAACAAAGACAAGTACCTGGGTCATTCCAAAGCCAAAGGGAGGGGGATGATGTGGTACCTCCAAGTGCCCATCTCCTCTCCCCCCTACCCTATTTGGATCCACAGGGCCTCCTAACCTGCTCTTGACCCTCAGACCCTCGCACAGCCTCTGTCTCCCAGCAGAAAAGAGTATGGCCGGCCTGGCCACAGACCCACCCAAGGCCTGGAGTGTTTGAGGAGCAGCCGCGGGGCGGGGAAGAGGAGAAAAGCACCGAGCAGGGGACGCTGCTTCCACGGGGTCCTTTGGAGATCTCATAGCGACGGCAACAGCCAGGCCCTGGGCTAAAGGCTTCACTAGCACTGTCTCCTTAAGCCCCACAGGGACTTTACAATGGGGGAAACTGAGGCTTGGTGAGTTAAGTAACTATCCCAGGCCACAGTTATTGTGTGCAGAAGCCTGCAACCCTTGCTCCTGACCTCTGAGCAATACTGCCCCCAGAGAGAAAGATGGGATCCTCAACTTCTCATGACTACGAACATGAACAATCCTGCCCCAGCCCCCTCTGATCTGTGAACATGTTGATGTTTCTCTTCAGCTGAGGACATTAATGTGGGGCCATGGGCAGCTACGCCCATCAGGGGTGTTATGGACCCAGGGGTTCATTGAAGAGTGGCTGCTGCATCCTTAGCAGCCCTTGGCCATGGAGAGGGCATCCAGGGCTTGGCACAGCAGTGACTGGGTCCTGAGGTTGCTCTCAGGCCCCGCCAAGGATAGGTGGGGTGTGTTTAATGCTCCTTTTAAGTGTGCTAGCAACAGCTGCTCTCCATAAACAGACAGAGTGAGCCAGTCTTAGGGGAACATCACCTAGTTAAGAGGTGCTAGCTCTGGTGACATTCCCATGGAATACGCACATCTCCCCTCCTATCCACACTCAGACCACGGGCACAGGTGGACTAACCCAAGTTGTCACACAACTTCTCTTCTGACCAAGGTCACCAAGGCCCTCACCCTCCCCAGGCCAGGTGCCCCAGCACGCCCTTGCCCGCGCAGACTCACATAAGTAAGACTGTGGCCTTTGCACTCTTGACCCTGCAGGGTTCTGTAGGCTGGGCCTTCGGGTTCTCCATCATTTAAATGTTAGTAGTAATAATGAATACTATTGTTATTCTCACATAACAACATTATTCATAATTAAACCCTTACTGGGTGCCAGACCTCGACACTTGGTGTTATGGGTATTATCTCTCGGCCCTCCCAGGGTGATGTGGGGGAAATCATCACTGCCACCTCACAGAAGCAGAACTTGAGGCCCAGAGAGGGCCAGCATTCTGTCCAGGGTCACAGAGCTACCACATGGAGGCAAGAGTAGGATCTGAAATCGGGTCTGTCTCAGTCCTTTCTTCCACCCTACGTGCCCTGGACTTTCTGAATTGACTCTGGAACCAGATGTGATGGCTGGTTGTCCCCATAAGTCACTCAAATATCCCCACCCCAGCAGGGCACTCTGACCACCCCAGGGTGAGCGATGATAGGGCAGTGATTGGTGGGACCAGACACAGTGGTGGAGACATGGAAGGGAACACGGAGATGAGCGTCAAGGCCCACAGGACATGCAGACCAGCAGCCACACTTACCACCTGAGGGAGGGCAAGAGGCCCAAAGAGGGGTCCCCGGAGCAGATGGAGGAAAAAGGAGCATTTGAGTCATAGTAGCCCAAGGTCCGGCCCAGACACCCTCACAGCCCACCCAGGGCCCATCTGTCACTTCACTGTTTGCCTGGTCGGGATAGGGGGACAAGAATGTCCCTTGCAGAAAACTGCCATTTGACTGGTAAGAGCTGCTTGACTGGTAAGAGCCATTTGACTGGTAAGGCCCCGCTCAGTGAGATAAACTAGGGTGGAGTCAGGTCCAGAGGCCGCACTGCCCGGCTGAAAGAAGCGTGAGTACTAAGCAGGTCTCAGGAAGGGGAATGGAGAAAAGGCTGGCCCCTGGACAGCCTGGGTGAATCAGTGAGAGGACACTCCCACTCCCGGCCTCCCCAACTCACATGTCCATGCAGGTCCGTGTTGAGCAGCATCAGGGCACAGGTGAGCGTGTGGATGCCATCTGAATCAGAGATGGTGGCTCCCTCAGTGCAAGGACCCACTGACGCCCACCCCAGCCCACCACCTTCTGGTCTCCTGACAGAGCCAGCCTGAAGGTCTTAGAGACGAGGCAGCCAGACACCTGCCAAATGCATCTCTGGGCCCAGGGCCTGCGTGAAGCTCCCTGCCCTACCCCACTGCAGCACTGGAGTCCTTGCCTGCCCAAGGTCAGAGACAACCCCTCCCTCAAAGGAGACCTGACTTCCTGGGCCTGCTCCAGCCCAAACTCCTGCCTCCTGTGGCCAAACTCACAGGGATGGCTCTGGTTCCTGGGCCATGTCCCTGCCGTGGCCTGTATCACTTCCTATAACTGGCCTACTCCCCAGGTTTCTGGAACTCAGGTCCATCCTTACAGCAGGTCCCTCCCCTGAGAGAGCTCCAAACCAGACCCCCACATCAGGACTCCCGCCACACGGAGACCCAGCACTGCAACAGGGGGCTAGGGAGAGTGAAGACCCAAAGGGCTGAATCCCTAGGGTGGAGGGTTTTCAGGCCTGGGGAATGACAGTGGGCATGACGTTTGCAGGTCTCTGCCCAGCAGGCAGTGCCCATCCCATGTGCCATAGTTTATTTGCTCAATGTTTACTGGACAGGACAGGGTGGCGGGTGGGCCAGGAGAAAAAGCCAGGGCCTGGGGGAAGGGGGGCAAAGTGGGGCAAGCAGAGCAGGGCGGGCAGCTGTACCTTCCGAGGTGCTGTCGTCGGGGTTGCACTGACAGTATCGGCGGGAGAAGTGAGTGAGGACCCGCTCTCGCTCCTGCGTCTCTCCCATCAGCGGGAAGGCCTTCAGGAAGGTTCTAGAGGGCAATTCAGGGATGCTGAGGGTCTCCCAGAGCCCCTGAGTCAGTCTGGGTCCTCTGCTACACACGTGCACACACACAAACATACACACACACACAAACATGCCTGCCCAAGTGGGCCAACGCTCTAGTGCCCCAGCACCCGAGCCCAGGGAGGTCCCCCGGCCCCCAGGACAGCTTCTGGAGTTTCAGCCCTCACCACCCTCCAGGGTCCTTTTGGAAGTGAGCAGGGGACAGAGGGCAAGGAACAAACACAGAACACCTCAGTGCAGGCGTCAGCTCTCCTTTGGAGGAAATGTCCAGTCCTCACTCTCTCCTCAAAGCCTGGGCCCAGGCTGACCACACCTGCCCCCAGGCTGCTCTGCCTCGGCCAGACCCACCCCGCAGCCACCTGCTGAGCCCAGGCCCCGCCCTGGCCTGCCTCACTCCTCTCCCACCCCAAGTCCGAGCTATCACCCAGAGGTTCTTCACTCCCAATCTCAACCCTTCCTCCTCCTCCTCCTCCTCCGGCCTCATCACGTGCCCAGGGAACCTGCAACAGCCTCCAGGTAAGTGCGCCCTGCACCGCCCCAACGTAATGCAATACCTTCCCTGCAGACACCAGGTGGTCTTTCTAAACACACATCAAGACTGCCCTGCTTAAAACTTGTCACTGATGCCCAGAACTCCCCACACCCTGGCCCTCCCTACAACCCCACCTCCCTCCTGTCCCTTCACCCTGGCACCCACCTGCTGCCTCTCCACACAGGATTCACACCCTGGAAAGGACAGGCACCTTCACTGCCTGGTGCATCTGAGCAGGCTGGGCCCCAACTGGAAGGCCTTCCCTCCTCTGCTTGGCAGCTCTGAGTCCCTCCCAAGGCACAATTCAAAGGTCACCAGCTCTCAGGGGCCCTAGTGGCTGATCCCCAAACCAGGGGAACTGGAAGATGGCCCTGGGTCCCTTACCTGGGGGAAATTGCAAGCCAAGGCAGTTTGGGTCTCTGTCTGAAACTAATATGTTACTAGTTTTGCAATGGTTCATTTGGCCTCTGTAATGTCCATTTTGCTTTATCTTCCGTGGTGCTGCACCTCAGGGAAACCAGGACCTGAGAGCCCCATCTTGGCCAGCCCTTACCCTCGGAGGCTTCCCAACGCATCTAAAACTGCCAACCACAGTTCAGTCCCAGTCAATCAACTGTACAAAACACCTGGTTTTCCTCCCCTCCCTCTTCTCTTCCCCTCGGCTGGCCCCCTGCTCCCCTCCTTCTTCTCACCCCAGGACTTTCTAAAGCCCATTCCAGCTCCTACACCCAGCTCAACACCCCTTCCCTGGGGGGTCTTCACTAAGCCCCAAGCCAGGAAAACTGCCACCAAAGCCAGTTCTTGTCTTCTTCCACCCAACCCTCTTCAGCAGCCTGACTCTGCTGGATCAGAAGCTACCGGCATGCTGCTATCAGCACTGCCTCCCAAGTCCTGATTTGTACCCAGCACCTGCTGTGGCTCCCCAGTTCCTCCATCTATTGGGCTGACATACAAGGTCCTGCAGCCCAGTGCCCAGCCTCTGATCACGCACTGATGCACCAAACACCTTCCCCAGCCAGGCCTCCCCTTTCCTACGCAAACTTCAGCCTCAGCTCAGGCTGGCGCAGCCTGCGGCAGACCAACACGTCCACTGAGACGGATGGGAAGACCTGACAGAATGCATCTCTCTGAAGCTATGAGAAAACTGCTAACATGACAGAGAGCAAAAAAACCCAGGTTCCAGAGAGGAGAGGTGGCTGGTGATTATGGGTGCAGGCAGCAGGCAGAGCATTTAGTGGCTTCACAGAACTGAAGGGACAAACCCAGAGACTCAAGGGGTGCAAAGGCATAGCCAGTTTTCCTCTAAGAGATTTGCCAACTTCTGAAATGTGTGGGGCAGGATGCAGAAAGCTGAGCAAAAAGCTGAGCAAAGCAGAGGGATTTGGTTTTTTTGACAGTCTTGCCATATTGAGGAGACAAAATTGGATTCGTGACCCACCCAAAGGAAAGGCCCCCCCCCAAACACACCAGGCTCCCTGTGGAAAGCCTGATGGGACCTTCCCCCTAGGGTGGGGTGAACCCTAAACCAATTCTCAGCTCAGCCCTGGTTCAATGAGGACTGCCTCCCCTGCTTCCTTTAACTGCCTAGCGAATGACAGGGCAGATGCTCCCTAAAGATACATAGTATTCTACAGTCGCTGTAATTCTATATAAAATGCACAGCATCTAATTAAATGCTACCAAGGCCCTGGCTGGTGTGGCTCAGTGGATTGAATATCAGCCTGCAAACCAAAGGGTTGCAGGTTCGATTCCCAGTCAGGGCACATGCCTGGGTTGCAGGCCAGGTCCCCAGTAGGGGGAGCGCAAGAGGCAACCACACATTGATGTTGCTCTCCTCTTTCTCCCTTCCTTCCCCTCTCTCTAAAAAAAAATAAAATCTTTATTAAAAAAGACCAATATATTAAAATAAATAAATGTTTTTAAAAAATGCCACTAAGAATACAGAGGGACCCCTTTTGATGGAGTCAAAAGGGAAAAAATAGACAATAGAAACAGTTACAGCCCTGGCTGATGTGGCTCAATGGATTGAACACTGGACTGCGAAGCAAAAGGTCGCTGGTTCGATTCCCAGTCAGGGCACATGCCTGGGTTGCAGGCCCAGTCCCCAGTAGGGGGCGCACGAAAGGCAACCACACATTGATGTTTCTCTCCTCTTTCTCTCTCCCTTCCCCCTCTCTCTAAAAATAAATAAATAAATATCTTTTTAAAAAATAAACAAATACAGATGATACAGACATTGGGATGGGCAGACAAGGACTTTGAAATAACCATGACTAATAAGGTCAAGAAAAAAGAGGGGAAATGGAGAAACCAAGTGAAAAAGGGGGAGTTCCCCAGAGAATTAGCATTTATAAGAAATATTTTTTAATAAAATGAAAATTCTAGAACTGAAAAATATAATAGCAGAAAGTAAAACTCCAATGAATGGGTTTAACGCCGTCTTGGAGCCAGAAAAAGAGTAAGTGAAGTCTTAGCAGGATGACAGAAAATAGCTCAACTGAGCAGAGAAAAGGGGATGGAAAACACATTTTCCTCAAAAGTATAGAGACACGTGGGACACAATGAGAAGGTCTAGTGTGCAAGGGCCACCCAGCCCTTAGCTCAGAGACGGCTGCCCCTCCCCCGAGGGCTCTGGCCTGATGTCACCCTCCTGGTTCGGCCACCAGGCCTGCTAGACACCGGGCTGCATCCTCCCACTGAGGGCTCCTCCCTGGTCCAAGCACCAATGGGATCTGAGATCAAATCTCCCTCAGCAACTGTGGGAAAGTCAGAAACAGAGGCAGGGGGGAGCGTGGCTCCTTCTTTCCTCTCCTAAAGAGTCACGAGGCAATGCTACGTTCACAGGCCTCAGCACCATCCACATAGTGGGCACTCACAGTCACTGGAAGGCTGCTGCTCAGATGGTCCCTTCCCCAGCCTCCCTCAGAGCAGTCAAGAGACTGGCCCAAGGTTGCACAGCAACCTGTGACAGAGCTGGCACGAGAATCCAGGTGTGCAGCCTATGCCACCTGTGGGCACCACCCTGCCCCAGCCCCACTGACCTGAGCGCTCGGTCCAGAGTCAGGCCCGAGAAGTCGAAGAAGCTGAGGTACTCCCCGGCCACCAGCCTGCTGAACTCATTGCTGCCAGGAGAGCACAGGGTGTCCATGAGAAGTGGGGCACAGCAAACAATGGGGGTACATGGGCGGTGGTACCCCGGTACCCTGACCCACCCACCCAGACCTGCCTGCCCCTGGCCACAATGGCCTGGGCATAGCTTTAAGATATTCCAGCAAACAGCAGGGCACTGTTTGGTGGGGGTAGAGGAAACAAGAATAAAAATTGGTTAATAACTTTGAATCTGAGAAATACATACATAAAGGTTTAATACATTTTCTCTGCTTTTCCACATGTTTGCAACTTTCATAATAAAAAGCGTAATTAGAGAGAAAGAAAGGAGCAGCCGGTGTGTCCACACCGTTGAAGGTGAGGTCTGGTGATGGCCACCAGATTCAGCACCCAGGCAGCTACGGACCCTGGCAGGAGGGGCTTCTGAAGGGATAGGGTGGGAAGAAGCCAGCCCTGGGCTGAATGTGGAGAAGGGGAGGGGCAGAGCAGAATCCTGAGCATTTTGGCTGCAAAGAAGCAGGAGGAAGAAGACCCATTGAGGAAAGACCTAAGCACAATTACATGCTTGTGGGGAACTCTTCTAGAGGGGGGACACTGAAAAGACTAGGGAGGGTGAGGAGCAACCATAATAAAGGCTTCCAAGGTGTGTCATTCGGTTGGGAAGGGTCCCAGCCTCACAGGAAAGGGGGCTGGTAGTTGTGATTTCTGAGCTGGGGCCAGGAAGACAAGGGCAGGAGCCATGTGGAGGCTGCAGAAGGTGTAAGAAGCTGGACAAAGGGAGAAGTGAGGGACCCAGGAGCAGAGCCAACCCTTGCGCCTCCCTGTGGCCTAAGCCCCCGGGTAGCTCACACTTGGGGGTCTAGGGTCTGACCTGTCCCCATTAGCCTTGTGAGCTAGGCCTGCTTCTGTCCTCACTACCATCCTTCGTGGCCCCACAACCACATGCCACATCCCAGTCCCCAAGCCTCAAGGGGCCGCCGCACTGCCACCACCTCCCTCCCTGAGCATGTGGGCCCTCACCCAGGCAGCCCAGAAAGGAAACAGATGTAGGGCAAGGCCAGGAATGAGGACAGTGGCAGGAAGAGCTCTTAGGGACTGCTGGGGGCCCTCCAGTCACCAGGCACCCCTAATAGAAGTCACCTACACCGCTTTTGGGCTGGAGAAGACACCGGGTTTGCCTGGGGAAGTGTGGGGGAGAAAACTCACTTCTTGCCCAGCTGGCGGGCGACGTCACAGCGCTGGAAGCCCTCGAGGTGGTAGAGGCGGCGAGCCAGCCGGCGAGCAGCCTCACTGACCCCCTGGCACCCGTTGGCCAGTGCGTCTGTGCTGCCGGGCTCCAGCCCCTCCGAGCTGCTCAGCTCCGAGTCTGAGTCAGACAGGCCATCCTTTAGGCTGGGGTCACTGCAGAGGGAGGGTGGGGCGGAGAGGAGGGTCTCAGAGGCCCTGGGGCAGAGACCCTGGGGAGGCACTGGAAACACACGGGCTGGAGCAGGGAAGGATGCTGCACTGCACCAGGAGGGGATCGAGCACCTCAAGTGAGATCATTAGCTGCCCCCCAAACCCACAGCAGATTTCCCTGGCCCCACCAGGCCAGACAGGCCTAGAAGAGCAGAATGGACCCTCAGGACTGCGGTGGGAAGTCTAGGTGCAGAGGACACAATGACCTTGAAGAAGGATGTTCACTCTAGCCACTAGGTAGCCCTCACTTGCTGTGCCTCCTCTGGGTCTGTTTCCTCGTCTGCTGAATGGTTCTCCCAGCTCCCAGCCTGGGCCCGGCCTCACCTGGCCGAGTTCAGCAACTTGTCCGTATCCTCCTCTTCTTCCTCCTCCTCATCCCCGCCTGGGCCCTGGGGTCCATCTTCATGGAAGCCATTGGGCACAGCCGTGAGAGACAGGCGGCTCAGGACGTTCTCCGAGCGGCTGCTAGAGATGGACCGCCGCAGCGGGCTGCCCAGCTCCCCATTACCACCAGCTGCTCCCATGTCCCCCTCGGGCCCCACGCCACCAATGCCCAAGGAAGTCCCTGGTTCAGGGCTGTCACGGGCCCGCTGCTGGATGAGGGGTGTGAGGGGGGCCTCAAAGCTGACACAGCTGTCACTCTCGTCCGTGAGGCTCAACACATCTAGGGAGTCAAGGCTGCTGTACTGGGTGCCCCGCAGCAGCTCTGACTCCACAATCTTCTCAAAAGTGGCGCTGAAACCATCCCGTACATCTGGCTCTCCAGGACCATCCAGCCTGCAGGATGCAAGGACCAGTCAGCATCCGGCCAGGGTGTCCCCATCACAGGTGCCGGGACTCCCTGTGGGGGGGGGGGATGGGCATGGATTGTGGCCTGTTCATTTTTTCAGCCAACACTACCAGATGCTGACTGGTTACTGGGGACAGGCATGCCCCGCCCCCCCTTCCTCCCCACCCCTGCAGAGCCCAACCCACGCCTGGTCCACAGCAGGCATTGGTGAATGAATGTGAGTCCTCTTCCTCCAGCCTGGCCCATGGGGCTGCTCCCCCATCACAACTAGTCACAGTGGATCATAATTTTGTCCTTTTAACCTGGGAGGGTCTTAGCTTGGCCAACCACATTGCAGCTCTCAGGCTATGCCTTAATGCCACCTCCTCAGAGAGACTGAGGGAGGCAGGTCCACACCACCCACCACACTGGCCCCTCTCATTCTTCCCCATCCTCAGGGTAGGTCTTCTCATCCTCGCAGCCCCTACCAGGATGTAGTCTTCTGGCTGTTCCCCTGTTTACCATCTGTACCCTGGCCCCATCCAACTACCCACACACAAGGCCAGACGCACCCAGCACACAGTAGGTACCCAGTGAACCTTGCTGCAAGAGGCACTGGGTGAGTAAACAGCTGCTGGTAGCCCCACGGCCCACCACACTGCCCACGGCCTTGCAGAGCCCTGTGCTGCTCCGGGGGAAGCCTTTGTGTGGGCTGCTCCCTCTGCCAGAGTGCTCTGCCCTCAGGCCAAAGCCTTCTTCCTCATTTCTTTCTCCAGGAGGCCTGCCCTGACCACCCCATTTATAACTGGGACCTGCCCCCAGACACCCAACCCCCTTTTCCTACTTCATATTTCCAGAGCACTTTCCCCTTCTAAACATACTTTAATATGATAATTCATTATTTTGTGATTTATTATCTATCTTCCCACTAGGCCATAAGCTCCATGAGAGTAGAAAATGTTGTATGTTCTGCTCACTAATATATCTCCAGCACCTAGAACAAAGCATCACACACAGGTGAACCAAGGCATCCCAGACAGATGCTCAGGTGAGCAGGGAGGTCAGGGAAGGAAGAGTGAAGGAGGGCAAGACCCAGAGAAAAGAAAGAAGAGACAAAAACAGAGACAGGAGAGAGAGAGAGAAAAGAGACAGGAGAGAGAGAGAGAAAAGAGACAGGGAGACAGAGTAGGAGAGACAGAGAGCAGGGAGACAGAGTAGGAGAGACAGAGAGTAACAGAGCTGAAGAGCAACAAAGATGGACAGAAACAGAGGCAGCAAGGAGAGACACAAAGGAAGAAGAAGGCTGAGCCCAGCCTGTTCCTGATAAATTGTGGCCCATCATTTGCAAAGAAGCGCAGCCGTCTCTCCCCGTGAGATTCCGGCTAGGCCCAGCTTCTGCCTCAGCCCCTGCTGTCTAGCAGAAAGTGAGTTGTACTTGGAAGACTGGGAAGTGCTCCTTCCCCTCAAACACCTCTTTGGGCCTCCCAGTGTCCAAGATTTGGTCCCAGTGTGTTCTCTGGAGAAACATACGGACCTGAAAGCTGTCTTTCATCCTGGTCCCAGCAGGAGCTAAGGCTCACTAGGCCTTCGAGGGGCCAGAGAGAGAAGTGGGGAAGTGGGCAGAAATCTAAAAGGTGACAGGATGCCTGGCAGGGGACTGAGGTGGAATGGCCTCTTACTGACCTCCAGTAGGAGGGGAAGGAAGAGAAGGGTCAGAGAGCAGACACCTAAACCTGCCCAGCAAAGGCACCTCTGCCAGGCCTGTGCTGGGTCCTGGAGACACCTGAGAGACAATACAGAGCCAGCCCCTGGTGGCCTCTCACCTTGTTGTCAGAGCCATGAATAGCTCTGCCACCCCCCATCTGCCACCCTCTCATGCACCTGAACAGAACTGAGGGGTGGTTCTGGCAAGGGCTTGAAGACCAGCAGCCCGACCTCAGAACTTCCACGTGCTCCCACTTTCGGTCAACCCAAATACATATGAGGCCTACATGTAAACAGTGTGTCCCCAGAAGCCCAGCCCCCCGCTGCACCCCACTGCCAGCCAGCTGATGCCTTGGGACCTACCTGGGTGGAAATGCTGTTATGGCCATGGCACATACATACAGGCAACCCACCGCCAAGTACCACATTCCTACCTGCGGGGTCCTAGGCACACTGGGCCCTGCACACCCACGTGCAGGCCCAAATGTGCACCCGCACAGGGCAAGCACACACAAACACCCTCCACCCACAGCCATGCAGACTCATATGCACCAGTATGCTTACATAGCCCTGCACACGCACCAATGCACAGGCCAGGACATGCATGCTCTCCATACACACACTCACACACCTCCCACACACTTGCACACTGAGATTTCTATACTGTCTTTTTGCAGCCCACCCTGGGGTCTTCTAGACATTCCCCTGGCCCATCCCCACCCTCCGTGTCCAACTAGCATCTCCATGATACCAGGTCTCCCCACCTCCTGCTGTGGATAATAGAGGAGGGGCTGTAACTCCAATAAGAAGGACTGAAGTAAGATTCCTGGTAGGACTTCCAGATGGCAGTTAGGTCAGGGGTAGCTGACAGGGATTCACCCACACAGCCTACTGTATTGAGATCAAATTGCAGAGTTAGGAGATCCTCACCTCCAGAAAGTAGAGGGATGGACCAGATGACCTTCTACGTCAAGGCATTTTGGAACTCTAACGTCCAGCCGGGGGTGGAGGGAGTATGGCCCTCCCACCACACATAGAAAGAGCCCATGATGGTTTGGGGGGCTGGGGGGTGGGGGGCACAACAGGCCTGTTAGCCTTTGAAACCTCATGGCTCTGTTTTCCCAAAACACCCAGAAGCTGGACAAAAGAGGGACATGAAATTCCCATTTTATGGATGAGAAAAACAAGAACCAGAGGGATGAAGTGGCTAGACCCGGGCCACGTAGCACGGAGCAAGCAAAAACGGTAAGCTCCTACCCTGAGACACCGACTTACCCTAGCTGAGGGTCCTCAGTGTCCGGACAAAGGCTCCTGGTGACATCGTCTCTTTCTGCCAGCCCACCAGCGCTCCAGGGCCTGGACTCTGTAGAATCTTCAAGAATGTCTGAGTCTGGCCCCAGGGCTAGACCATTGGTGAGAGAGAGGCCAAGGTTGAGGCCGTGGAGGGTCATGTCTGGGCTCTTTATGGGATCCTCAGTGTCCACCAGGGTGCCCCTTAGCTCACACCCTGGGCTTCTGTGGCTATCGTTCAGGTCCACACTGGCTGCCATTCCATTCTGGACCCCAGACTCCTCCCTAGGCTCCAGGCTGGGGTCCCAGGTGGCACCATCTTCCTCAGGCAGTCCAGATGGGAGCTTTTCCTCATCCATGGCAGGCACTGCTTCTACCCTATGCTGGCTGCTCCTGGGACTCCACTAGACCTGGCAGCAGATGGCAAGATGAAGGGGTGAGTCAGACAAGGCAGGTGCTTAAGGGTCTAAAGCCCAGCAGACCCAGCACCAGGCAGCCTGCCTGGGGACAGAAAGATGACCGAGATAACCTTTGCAGGTCCTCCTGGCTGTGTCTAGGTTCAGGTCATGGTGTCCCCAGTGCCCTGTTCATACTAGTCCCACTCTCCTCTCCCCAACCCCCTACCATTCCATGTGCCCCAGTCCTGCCTTCCTTGGTACCTCCTATGTGTCTCCGTTGTGCTCTCCAGGATTCACCAAGGCCCTCTGAGGAAGACCCAGGTTGAAAGGGACTAGGGAAGGGTCCAGAATTCCTCCAAGCCCTCTTCCTCTCCCATTAGTGAGTGATGGAGACAAAACCCAGGCTGACAGCAGCCAGCTTCCTTGCCTCTTTGCATGTTGTCTTGCCCTGGCTCCAGGGCAAATGGAGGGAGTCGGACTTAGGGCTGCTTTTAGAGGGGCAGTTAAAAGAGGAGGCAAGGAAGTCAACAGAGTGCAGCTTTATCAGAATGGAGGCCACCCCAGGAAGCCAAAGTGAGCCCTCGCGAGGCCCAGCGTGAGGCGCTGTCCAGGGTGCTGGGCGGGTGCAGCGCCACCTCGGAGCCTCTCTGAGAGCGTGGCTGCCTCTGCTGCCCAGCGCCCAAAGCCCCAGCTCTAGGAGAGAGGATGAGGGGGCCTGGGGTTCCCCTCCACACCCGGGCTTCACAGAACTCACTGAGCCCCGAGGAGGGACTCATGAGGAGGCTGCCAAGGGGCACTCTGGGGAGACCGTGCAAGGGGAAAGCCCTGCTCTGCCCAGCTCACTGTGTGACCCTTCATGGGTCCAGGTCATGACTCCTCTCCCCCAACCCAGGCCAGGCCCACTCCCCTCTGCCCTGTTCTGTGCCTGTTTTTCCTCTATAAAATGAGGAGACCCATTTTACCTGCCATCTCCCCTTTAAAATAAATTGGAACCAGCCCACATTTCCCAGAGGCTTCCTGCCCAACCTAATCCCAGGTAGAAGGGCAGATGTGATGATCTGTTCTCTCCTCATCCCTCTGTGCCCTGGCCCCGTCCACACTAGGTGATTTTCACCACCACCCCCTACTCTACCCCCAAGACCTCTGCCACCAGGGACACAGACCAGCCCCTCCAAACAACTTCCTGTCTCCCCTTTTCAGACCTTAGCTTCCCCCAGTACCTCCACTCTCCTCTGGAGAAGGAGTTCTAGGGACTCAGGAGAGGCTGGAGGAGAAGAGGGACTGGCCAGGCTCCCCGGCTGCAGCAGAACGAGCTGTAGGTACAGTCACAGGACTTACGTGAGACCCACACTGCCCACCCCTGCCTGGTCACAAGTGTCACCAGAGGGACTTAAATTATAGAATGTGAAGCCCTCCCCCCAGACCTCCTGAACCAGAATCTGCAGGGAACTGATACAGTAGGAGGAACTTCCCACTTAGAGAACACGAACCCGGAGAGGAAAATGAATCACTTCCAGGCCTTTGCAGGGAGCTCTGACACCACAGGACACTTAATATTCATCTAACCTTGGTTGTCAAACATGAAGTGAGAGAGAAGAGGGCAGGACAGGGGTCTGGGGCCCAGCCCAGTCACCTTGAGTGTCACCTCCTAGGGTCTTGAAGATTGTGTGAGCATAGATTTTACTTAAAAAAAAAAAACCCTTCATAGAGTTAAAAAAAAACAGTCTGAAGAGCCAAGCTCTAGAATATCTGGGCCCTGATCCTAGGACACAGGGGACCCCAAGGGGCTTGGCCCTGAGTGAGGGATCCTTTCTGGCCTGCCCTAAATCCCTGCTGCTCCAGTTGCTGTTTCACTCTGTTCCCTCGGGCTGTGTGCTCAGAGGAGGGGGAGAACAGGTCATCTCCTCAGCCAGCCTCCTTGGGGGTGGGGGAGCGCTGAGAAAGCAAAGAGGAGGGGAGTGGGGCCTTCTGGCCTGCTGCCTGAGTTCCAGTGCTCTGGCCAGCTTTGTAGCCCAGGGGCCTCGATGAGCATTGGATCTGGGACACAGGGCTTCACCCCATTCCATCAGGATGCCTCAAGCTCCCACAACCTCACACGGAGGTGGAGCCTGGCAGGGAGGGGTGCCTCCTCTTTGGTCAGGGATCTCCCAAAGCTCTCAGCAAAGCCTGATATTTGAGAGCATAAGCAGCTTCACCTGATGCTCAGTCTGCACTGGCCTCAAAGCCAGGGTTATGAACAAATAAAGGACCTCTTGGGAGGCCCCTACATCACTCCGCAACTTCCAGCAGCTACCTCAGGCTGGCTCCAGCCTTACCTGCCTTGCCATGTCCTCCTGCCGCTGGGAGAGAGGGATGGTGGTTCTGCCAACACCCAGCACTGGGCCGTGTCCTTGGCTTCTGGGGGTAGGCAGACAAGGAGCAGTATTGAGCTCCACTCTGGGCGGGGGGCCCAGAATCCCTGCCTGGGCTGAGGGCCATTTAAGCCTAGAAATAGCTGAGCCAGGAACCCCTTCTCTTAATGAGCCCAAGTGATGGGCACATAAAGGGGGGCTTCAGGGCAGAGGTGTGAAAAATGCCCCAAGTCCTCACTCCGAACCACTATGTGCCTTGGGACTCACTGTTCCTTCTGGTCTTGGTGAACTCATCTCCATAATGCGGGCATTACGTCCTTCCCCAGGGCTGGTGGGAGAACTTAAGGTCATAAATGCTGGGAGAGCTGCGATCCAAGGAAGAACACACTACAGAGGTCAAGGAGAAAGGAAGGCAGCTTTGGGAACTCTTTCAACCACCACATTTGACAAATGGAGAGACTAAGGCACAGAACCAGGAGAGGCTTTGCCTGAGGTCATGCAGTGAGTAGCTGCTTCTAGAACTCAGGGTAGCCTCCCTCTGCACCTGGGTGGGCTGGAGGTACAGGATGAGCCCACAGTTTCCCAGGCCCCATGAGACACTCCCACAAGATCAAGGGCTCAAATTTTCGACCAGAAGAGTCCACCCAAAGCAGTGACCCTGCCTACCTGCAGCCCTGCTGACAAAGCGAGGAGAAGCAGGCCCGGCTGGGCCACAGGGCACGAACCCAAGGAGGTGCCTGCAAATGACAGGCTGGCAGTAGCTAAGTCCCCTGCATCCTCCCTCAGCCTGAACTAAGCCCTGCTCCAAGCAGGGGCTCCCACCAACCATGGCCCTTGGGGTGACCTTGGGCACAGCAGCCTCTTTTTCAGCACCGACCAAAATGGGGTCCATGATGATAGTGGAACGCTGGCTGGGCCAGGGCTAAATGCCAAGCCAGCCACTTTCTAAGTCTCAGCTGCCCCTGAGGCAACCCTGCCCCCTCCCCACTCTCCCTGTGGCAGCTGGAGGGAGTCGTGGAAACCGCCTCACATCGCTCCCTCACTCGTAACCCTCCAGCAGCTCCCACTGCCCTTCAGTTAGAATCCGGTCTCCTCAGCATGGCCTAAAAAGGCCCTGCCTGAACTGGTTCACTGCCCTCTCCCCACCCCCCATCCCGTCAGCCGTGTGGCCTTCTTTCTGCTCCCTGAGCTCATTCCCACCGCAGGGCCTTTGCACCAGCTGTACCCTTGGCCTAGAATGCTCTTTCCCTACATCTTTAAATGACTGCCTCCTGTCACTCAGGGCTCCACTCCAACACTACCTCCTCAGAGAAGCTTTCTGTGGCCACCCAGCACTCTTCCACAGAGCAGCATATCTGCTCAGCATCACTTAGCAGAACCAGAACCTCCTTTTCTATTTGATTCCTTACTTCCTGCCTCACCAGGATGTAAGTTCAGTGAGGGTGGGAACTATGTCACATTCGCTGTTGTCTCCCCCGGAGCCTAGCACAGAGCCTGGCAAACAGTGGGCAGCTTTCGATAATTGGAGATGATAATCAGCCTCTGTTGAGAGAGGCTGAGGAACATGCTCAGGGTCACAGAGCATAAAAAATGGCAAGGGTGGCATTCTGCTTGGACCAATGCTGGACTATCATAGGGATAACCTCGTGTGGTGCCTTCCATGCTGGGATCCAAGCCAGAGGCTGTGAGGAGCCCAAGAAAAGAGCTGGGAGAGGGGCCAGACAGGGAGGGCTCCAAGGCCCAGGGCACTCTGTAAGACAGAGTGGAGAGTGTACAGGTGCAGGTTCCTACGTGCACATCTGTGAGTAAACATCTAGTACAAGCATGCACATGCATGCACACACATGTACCTCACAGACACACATGGAGGGCAGCCCCTCAGGAGGCAGTGTTCCTGAGTGCTGAGGTGGAGATGAGGAGCCCACAGGCCTAAGGGTAGGGTTCAGGGCAGCTAGACCTACATCACTGGACAACTGGGATGGAAACCATTCTGCTTTGGGAGAAGCCAGAGGCAGGGAAGGGACAACCCAGCACTTCAGGCTGGGGTGGGAAGTGGGGAAGACAGACGTCCACACTGACCACAGCCATACCCAGTGGCGTCGGGTGGCTGGGTGGGTGTTGGAGGAGATGGGGCCATCCAGGGCCTCTTCGTGGCAATGGAGGCTCAGGAGGCAGAGTTAGGATAAAGGACCCAGGACAGGCAAAATCTAAGAGGCTGCAGGAGGATCATGGGGCCTTAGAGCCCAGGCTGGGTATGTCAAGGAGGCTGCGATCAGAGGAAACCGGTTTGGAATGCCAGTGTAGAGGCAAAGCTGAGACCATGGCTGTCACGGGGAGCGGCACTGACAGCCAAGACCCTCTGGCTCTGCCTCGAGTGTGTGAGGGAAGCGTGGGCGGGAGAACCCCTCTGCCCCGTGTACATCAGACACCCCTAACGCTTTCCAAGCCTTGGACCTCTGTGAGCATCTGATGAAGCCGTGGGTCCCACTGCAGACAGACCCTCACATATGTGTACAACATTCTGAGTGTTTTTTGAGAGGCTCACAGACCTCTAGCGCCCATCCTTAGGCTCTGGGCATGAACCCCAACCTGGAAAGTCCCCAAGGACCCTCTGCCTCTGGTACTGAACACTCACAGAAAGTTCCATGAGGGCTACCCCGGGGGAAAAAGAAAGCTAAAAACCTTCACTCTAAGACCTATCCTCTGCCCACAGGGAAGCCACCTGAACAGCCCCATTGGTCCCACTACCCTTCCCCACAATTCCTACTACACTGACTCCCTCGCGCACCCAGGTTTTAGCACATGGGCTGGGGGTCTTCACACACACACATGAAGACACAAGTACACACATGGGCAGTTAAATAAGATGATCAATGAAGAGGGCTGGCATGCAATAGGTGCTCAGAACACAGCTTAGCCAGCTGTGCCTTCACATCCATGGGCCCTCCAGGGCCCCACAGGCGCTGGCTGGGCCACTGGCAGCATGAGCGGCAGGGACTCAGGGGGGTCGCTGGATCACAGTTCACCCTGCTGCCTCCACCCACATCTGCCAGCCAAGGGGTCTGGGAGGCAGGACCTTCTGGTCATCCCAGAGCTCTGAGCACCCTCCCTAGACCAAGACTGACCTGGGCATGCACCTCCTCATTGTCTCAATGCCCCAGGGCAGAGAGGTGCCCAGGGTGCTACAGAGGGAATGTCCACCCAGGAGCCCTGGGAACCGCCCTGCCTCTATTTCCCAAAGTGACCCCAACCCTTCCTCACCCGCTTGGCCCTCCCAGCTTGGACCACCTCACGCAGCAACAAGTGTCTTAGACTGGGACTGTCAGGGCAGCGGGTAGTTTCTCGGCTGTGCAGTCTGAAAGACCTGGCTCCAAATCCCAGCTCTGCTACCTACCAGCTGTGTCACCTCAGGGACAGTGGCCTACCTCTCTGAGCCTCAGTGTCCTCCCCTGCAAAACGGGAGTGCTAACAGCATCTGCTGTGCAGGGCTGCAGTAAGGACAAAGGCAACCCATGGGTGCAGTTCTTAGCTCAGAGCTGGCCACAGGTGCTCAGGGGAGGGCGGCAGCGGCTGCTTCCCAGAATCCTGTCTCCGGTCTGCAGGGGAGTGGGCTGGCTGCCCACACTGGGTGTGAAATGCCTAGGAGAGCAACATGGGCAGCGTTCACTGGGCCCCAACAGACATGTGTTCTTGGCAGCCTGCCAGAGCAGGGACTTCAGAGGCCCAGCCTGCAGGTTGAGACAGGAGAAGCTCCTGGGGTAGTCCAGAGGGTGGTCCAGAGAGCATCCCACCTTTTCCTGAGGTAGGTGGGGACCCTACAGTCCTGCCCCCACCCCCGATGCTCCCACTCCTGGCCAGGCATCCTCTTAGAGTTCTATCTTAAGACACAAGAGCCACACCATGTGTGGGGCAAGAGCCAAGTGCCTGGGGCATCCTTAAAAGGCATCCATCCCCTTTATGTGGTACCAGTCCGGGCTCCTTAATGAACCCAGGACCACCCTGCCTTCTTCCTCTTGTTTTGGCCTCTGAAGAACCAGCTTGCTTTGAGTTGTTGGGGATCTAGAAGGCCTCCTCTTTCTGGTGATCAGGCAGGCAGAGGTGCCTGAGCTCTGGTTGCATATTTGCATCTTATCTGCATATGCCCTGCAGCCTACTGGGACTTTCAGGAGGCCTTGGGCCCAGCTCCGCAAAGGTCATCCCTTGACATCTCCCTGCTCTTGCTTCTCTCCCTGCTCTTGCTTCTCTGCACACCCCGAGCCACTTGGCACCCTCATTTGCTTAGCATTTGCATACATCTGCATTCTGGTTTGGAGAGCCCTCAGCACTGCTGAAATTCAAAATGTCTGCTGTCAAATCCCAAATCATGTTTATAACTGGTGACTCTACCCCCAGCTGACTTCCCTACAGGGTGAGCCCTCAGTTATCTGGGACCACAAAAAACTAGACTGTTCAGATGAAGTGGAGGCTTCATCTTCCTGGAGTTCCAGAGGACACCTGGGGCTCACTCTGCTTCTTGAGCCACATTTGACCCATGAACCTGTGGATTTAGAGTTGAACCCCAGTAGCTCTATAATGGACTGGCCAGTGCAAACCCTCCCAACCAACCCCGCTCAGCTAAGACACCTATTGGGGGTGGGGGGCAGAACCAAGAGGCTCAATCTCTGAGCAGCCTCCCTGCCTCCCCATCTGGGTTAACAGCCAGGAGAGGTAAACTAAAAAATTTTACCCTCCTTTCTCTTTGCCCAACTTTTCACCTACCCTGTACTCTCCAGATCCTCACATTTTCTGTCCACTCCGACCCAAGCCCCAAGAAAGCCCCTCCCTGCCTCAACCCTTGTGACTTCCTCCCCTTCCCCTCACCCACCTCTTGATGACATAGCTCCACTTAACCCCTCCCTTGCTGAGTCCCCCTTCCCCTCCTCCCTTCCTCTTCCCCTATCCACTCCTCTCCACTTTAGGACTTCCGCTTGGGATCTGACAAATGTAGTCTCCTTGGGGCCAGTTGAGGAACAGGAGCACAGGGTACAGAGCAAGCAGGTGAGAAAGGTGAGTACTGGGCCATTCCACTATCACCTCCCTGTCCCTCCTATTCAGCCATAGCCCCTTGATGGGAGATTTGGTTGCTGGTAAAATCCCCACCCCTTGTTGGGTGGTCCATGGGTAGTAGAGAGAGTCAGGACTGACATCAACATTTGGGCACTGAGCACCTCAAAGGACTGAGCTGACACTCCTGAGACAGGGAGAACTAGGTGGAGCAGGTTTGGGGAGGAAGACTGGGGGCCCAGCTTTGGACAAGCTAAGTTTGAGATGTCTAGAAGACAAGACTATTGAGATGCTCAGTAGGCTACTGGAGCTCAGAAGAGAGGTCAAAACTGGGGGTATAAATTTGGGAGCTGAAAACATGCAGGAGGTGCTTAAAGCCAAGGATGGGAGGAGATGGGCATAGGAGTGGATATAGATGAGGAAGAGCAGCCAGGCAAGGCCCTGGAGTCCTGGGCCCTCTGAAATTAAGAAGGTAGGGGTGGGGGAGAAGGAGAATGAGAGGAGGAACACGGGAAGTGGAAGGAACCCAGGAGAATGGATATCCTGAGAATGGATATCCTGGAGGTCAAGGAATCTTTCAAGGAAGAGGGAGAGATTAAATGTGTCAAATGCCACCGATGAGGGCTGAGAATTGGTCATTGGTGACCTTGAGAAGAGCAGTCAGTGAAGGGGAAGGGAGGGAAAGCTCAACTGGAGGGGAATCAAGAGAGTGAGAGGGGGGAGGGCATGGAGACACTGAGTCTAGATGAGCGTCCTGGGGAGTTTTGGTGTAAATGGGGAACAGAAGTTTGTTTTTTTTTTAAGATTTTATTTATTATTTTTAGAGAGAGGGGAAGGGAGAGAGAAAGAGAGGGAGAGAAACATCAGTGTGTGGTTGCCCCTCATGCACCTCCTACTGGGGACCTGGCCTGCAACCCAGGCATGTGCCCTAACTGGGAATCAAACTGGTGACTCTGCTTCTCCGTCCGCTGCTCAATCACACCAGCCAGGGCTGTCTCTATTTTCTCAAAGAGGTAGGAAGCAATGTCAGCAGCTATAAGGGGGGACTGGGGAAGGGGCACTTGGGCCAAGGGTAGAAAAGAAAGTGTGAAGCAGTCATCAGTAGAGGGAGGGGGAAGGGCTCGGAACCCAAGGTGGAACTGCAGGAAGTACAGAAAACCCACCTACAGTTCACAGTTTTGACCTTAAAGTGAGGCCAGTTAGGGTAGAGGTTTTTCCCAGCCCCAGCCAGCTGCACAGGTCAGATGTGCAGCAGGCCAGGCGATGGATTTGACCAGGGTTGGGTTTTTACCAAGCAAGTATGAGGAAACAAAGTGAAGGGAGTTGGGGGACCTGCAAGGGAGGGGTTATCCTGACGGACAGTGGCAGCTGCCTCTGAGCAGCCCCTGACCCCTTCTCAAAGTCCCTCCCCTGCTGGTGCCTGAGAGCCCCCCATCCATTCATTCCCTGCTGTGGGTTAGGCGTGACCTTCCCTCTGCCCTCATCCCAAAGTGAGCTTTAAGCAGGTGACCACAGGTAACCACCAAGACCTGGGGAAATGAGCTTCCCACACACTATTCCTCCGACCTGAAAAAAACCTCAGCCTTCACATACCTAAAACCACATTCTCCATCACCTTCCCAAGCCATCACATAGCAGCCCTCCCCCACTCCAGTCGAACCCCAGTGCCCATCCAGTCTGCCTCCTACACCGCTCCTTACTCCACACCCACCTGCCACATCCCAGTCCCAGGAGGGCCACCACGCTGCTGACTCCACCTTCTGTACACCATACATAGCAGCTCCAAGTCCAGTGTGCTGGCCAACCCCACCCTATCCTCCTCAAAGCGCCTTCTTCAGCACCCACATCTGCTCCATCACCCCCCCCTTTAAAACCCTCCCATGGCTCCAGGTGGGCCTCTGTGGTCCGGGTCCCACCCCCTTTCTTTCTATCATGCCCCTGCCTCCTATCTCCCCTCCTTGTACCCCTCAGTACTTTCTCTGGGCCTCTCCCCTGCTCTGACAGCACCTCCCCTGAGTTGTGGCTCACCCCATCCCCACCCCCGAGGTTGTGAACCCCTTGAAGGCCCCATCGGTGTCTGCTTAATTGCTCTTCTCCAGCGTATGTTCTGAAGTAGAGGTTCAGTTGGGTTCGCTGCCCAGGCGCATGCGTGACCAGGTGGCTGAAGCTCCTGGAGGTAGTGAGGAGGGAGAAGTGGGACTGGAGCAAAGGGACTCCTTAGCCAAGCAACGTTAACTCAGCAACACCTATTACAGGACAAGCTGATGACATGTGCCTCCTGATGGGGTGCACTGAGAAGGATACAACATTACCTACAGGATATTCTTGCCAAAAAACTGTTTAACCTGCATCTACTCATGAGGAAGCAATACCACCAATCGGCAATGTGGAACACTCTACAAGGGGACTGGGCAGGACTCTTTAAGACTGACAGTGTCATAAAGACTTTTTTAAAAAAACAGGAGGATTAGGGTGGGTGGGGAGTGGTGGGGGGAAAATGCAAACTATAATTGAACAACAATAAAGTAATTAAAAAAAAAACAGGAGAATTATTCCAGATTAAAGGATACTGAAAAGCCATAACTGAATGTAATATGTGAAAAATTTAAACAGCTATAAAGGACATTGCAGGGACAACTAGAAAAATTTGAATATGGATTACATATTAGGTTAAATCGCATCATTAATTTCTTGGGTATGTTAATAGTATAGTCATGTAGAAAAATGTCCTTGTCTCAGGAAATTCATGCTGAAGTATTTAGAGGTGAATTGTTATGATGTCTGCAGCTTACTCTCAAAAGGTTCAAAGAGAAAGAAAAAAGGTGGGCAAAATGTCAACAGTTGGCAAATCTAGTCCTCTAGGTAAAGGGTACATAGGTGGGTGTTCATTGTACTATCAGGTTGACGAGATAAAAGGGGGAAAGAAGGGGATGACACTCTGAAGAGTGGAGCTCAGGACCTGACTTGACGGGGTAGGAGTGGGAATGGGGGGGCACCAGGGGCCAGGCAGACACAGCCCTGGAGTGGCTCACCACGAAATGAGGGTCAAGTCCTCAAGGAAGCGAACTCAGCTGTGAGCAAACCCTCTTGGGAGGACAAGGGCTGGGCAGGGGACAGCCAGGTCCCAGGGAAGACCAGGAGGGCAGCCCTCAGTCAGGGCAGGGCTGGGAGGAACATGGGCCCTACCCCACCTCGGCTTGAGCTGTGACAAGGAATCAGGTCTGCCCAAGCCAAGCCCTCCCCCAAACACCCCTCAAGGGGCGACAGCCTGAGTGTATCCTCCCGTGTGAGAAGCCAGGCTAAATATGGAGCCTCAGACATAAGATGCCACTCAAAACAGATTTCCCTGGAAAAGACCATCTGGCAAAGGGTGTCTAGAGTACCGTCTGTCGGGAGAAGTGGTGTCGTTCTCCTGCAAGCCGACATCCGACATCCGGAAGAGAACGTCTCCGTCCCACCTCTCTAAAAGACCCTAGCTTAGTGCCTCAGTTTCCTCCAAGGTCACCCCTTGCTCCAGGCGGAAAGGCACTCAGTCCCACCTCCCTCCATACTTGCATCTATGAAGAAGAAAATGAGACTGGGGACACAGGTCCAAGCTTCAGACTGTTCTACTCAGTTGCAAACCCTGATTCTGCCGCTCACTACCTAGGTGACTTTGAACAAGCAACTTCTCCTGACCCTCGGTAACTTCTTTCACAAAATGGGAATAATGGAAACGCCTCCTTCACAAGCGGCTGTGTGTACGAAAGCACTTAGCACTGTGGCTGTACTCAATAGTTGGAAAAGCTTCGTGAGGTACTGTCCCCCATCCCTCTCCTCAGACCTGTCAAGAGCAGGAAGTCTTCCTTTCCAGCTGGCTTTGCGCCCTCCCTCCAGGAAATACTGCAGGTCAGGTCAGCTTGGGGAATGCATGGCCCATCACTGTCACAGCAGGACAAGTGGCAAGAGGAAAATCCCTCAGTTTCCTGGGACTACAAGGTATAAGTCATCCAAGGACTGCAGCTTCAGCCCCTGCAAGAGGTACCAGCAGGGAGGCCTCCCAAGAATATTCTAGTTATTCTTCTACCTTTAGCTGGGCCAGCACCCACCTACTCACCCCAAAGTGGGGGAGCCCTCTGGTTCAGCCCACAACCTGGGGACGTGCCACGTTTCTACCAGGACCGAACTTTGCAATAGCCCCATTCAAAGCCACTGCCTCTCACTATTTACAAGGGAAAGGGGCGCTCTTGGAGGGGAGGCCTGTCCTCCAGAGATGCAGGGTGGCGGGGAGAGGGCAGCTGGTCCCTTTCACTGATTCGGTGATCACAGTCATAGAACATGTAGCTTCTCTGGGGGGTAGGGCTCCTAACCTCCCAAGGGAAGGGGTGAAAGAATGACCATATCTGCCCAGGGCCATGATGTGTCCTTGGAAGAAGTCCAAATGCCCCTTATCCACTCTCCCTCAAGCTGTCTGAGTACCCCTCCCGTTAAGCAGCTTTTGTTTCCAGTGTCTGGAAGACAGAGCTGGGGACACCAGGAAAGCCCACATGCCTCTCCCCAGGCCCAGGCTGCCCATCTGCCCTGGCCAAACACTGAACCCTCTCCCTGTTCCCCATTCACCCATCTATCAAGCTCAGCCTGGCTTATCTTGAACCTGCCAAAAATCTCAGACCCACTTCCATTTTGTCTGGGGCTTCCGCCCCCTGGTTCTTCCAGAGTCCCCCACCCCCGGCAAGTTGGCCCTAAGATGAAGCAGTGGACTGAGGCCGTGCCCCCTGGGCCTGTGCAGAGACAATACCCCCTGGTTCTGACTCAGGAGCTCCCAGAGCCTCCAGGGACAGCAAGAGTCTGAATACTTCCTCCTAGGAGGGGGCCAGCTGGACAGGGTGGTCCCCACATCTGGACTCCCTGCCCCACCCCAGCCCCAGCAGCAGGCTCCAAGGACCCCTCCCTCCCTGCGGCTGCTACAGCCATTATGTGCTCCTCAGCCATGCCCACTGCCTGCCACGCCCCCACGCAAGCCCCTGATCTAGCGGCAGAGCTCAGAGCCGGTGAGGCCCAGCAGCCAAGCCAGGTTGTCAAAGTTGGGGAACTGGAAACAGAAATAAATCCTCGAAGCTTCTCCACAGTAAAGGTGGCTGCTGGCAGGCCCAGCACGCCACACTCCGGGTGCCCGGCCACCAGCTCCCACTGACACCCCATCAACGGACACATGTACACTTAGATTATACAAAAGGGAGATCCGGAGAGAGAGCCCAGGAGACAATTGGGGCAGACCGCCCCTGCCCTCCCTGCAGGCTGGCCTGAGGCTCTCTAGCAGTGGCCCCACTCCCTGGCCCAGACCCGGCCATCCCCGAGCTTCCTCTTTCGGCCCCATCTCCATGACAACCGTATCCTTCAGATGCTCCAGCCGCCACAGAATTGATCTGGAAACATAGCTTTGTTAGCAGACCCTGGCTGGCACGGAGGGCGGAGGGCGGCGCCCCACCACCCAACTTGCTTGCCCCCCAGCACTCCCTCCCCGCCTCTAGCCCGGCTTCGGGGAGGGGCGGGGTCCCGGAGCACACGGGCCCTGGGGACAAGGTGGCCCCGCGGCCCCACTCACCGCTCCTGGTCCCAGTCACTGGGTCCAGCCCCTCACGGCGGGGCCATGCGTTGGACTGACCGCCACACTCCTCCGCTGCTGCCTGTCGGGGCTCCCGTGCCCGCCTCTGTCCCTTCAGGTGTCTGAGCCGCGCTGTGGAGAAGCCGAGCAGAGATGGGGGCACTGACGGCAGGAGGGAGGGACGGAAGGCGAGAAGGAGGGAGGGAGGAGCGGGAAGGGCGGGGAAGGGCGGGGGGACTGCAGGCGGCAGGCGGCGGGAGTGGAGCGGGAGGCCACAGCGCCCACCCCAGCCAGCTGGCCCGCCACGCCTCCGCACCGAGGGCCGGACCGCGTGAGCCGACCCGGCCCAGGACGGCGCGGCCAGCCCCGTCCTGCACAGCCTGTGCCGGCCCTTTAAGAAAGTGGGGGAAGGGAGCGCCCAGAGGTTCCGCCCCCCTAAAGCCCCGCTGGCCCCAGCTGCCCTCTAACCGGGCCCCCTCGGCAGAACCCTTGGGTCCCAGGCCCTGAGCCCTCAGGGTCTACTCGGCCCGCCTCCAGGTGAAGGAAGGAGCGGTCTGTTGTGGTCTGACTCCTTGCCCTGCACACCCCTACCCACCCTGGGAGATCAGCCCCTGACAGGGAAGGAGCGTGGAATGCAGGGGACAGGCAAGATGACGATCCATGGCAAAGACAGAGGCATACCTACCTACCTACCTACCCACCACAGAGACAGGCAGACTTGGGATATGGAGTAAGAAGGAGGAATAGACACAGAGCTGGAAGGGGGAAGGGAGTGCAGAAGAGGGAACAAAGGGAAGAGACCCCGAGTTGGGGAGGTGAGGAGTGGCCCCAGTCCAGGCTTCAGAGTCCCAGGACCAGGACAGGGTATAGTCACCCTAGGCAGAGAGGTATAGGGTGCTCTGGGCTGTGGAAACCCATTTCCCATGTAGCCCTCCCCCACACTAGTTGAAGCCCACCACCTTGAAGCCCTCCCCCCACTCCAGGACCCTAGGTCTGAAGAAAAAGGTTGACAGTATCCTACCTGGGCTAGACACCAAGAACTTCCTGGCTGGGAGGGCAAGATTCCACCTCTCAGGGAGATAAAGGGCCCCACCCCTATGGATGTTGGGAGACCAGCAGCTGAGGGAAGGGGGGGTGGGGGGGGGTTGGTGAGCAGGCCCAGTCCCAAAGAGAAGGGAGCTCAGGTAAGATACAGGCCCTACCTTCTACCTCTCTCCTTCCGCTCCAGCCTCCAGGGGCTGTTTGCTACACCCAGCTCCTAACCACCTCCGGGTCTTTGCAGGTGTTCCTCCTTCTGCCTCATCAGGCCTTTGATCCTGCTGTGCTCAGTGAACTCCAACTCAGTCCTCAGATTCCTGGTTAAATGCCACTTCCTCCATGAAGGTCTCCCTGATCTTCTCTCCACGATACACACACAGACAGTTAGGGACCCCATGCTTAGGGAACAGGGTAAGAGAAGAGAGGACTTGCTGACCTGCACAAGGTGTCTCAGCTGTGCAGGGCAGCAGTCACTGGAGGTGCCATGTCTGAGCTGTGTCTCCTCTCTCTTCGAGCCGGGCCACAGCTAGAGCTGAGGTTTCAGCAGCCACGGTGACACTTCTGCTATGACTATGCACCCACCACGTGCCAGAATCCACACTAAGTGCTTTCCGTGTGTGAAATTTCATCCTCAGAACAATCCTGCAACCATCTGAGGCTTCAAAAGCATAAACCACTTGCTTAAGGTCTCAGGAGGTCTGACCCTGTGGACACAGCTGGGCAGTTGAGAGGGTACTCTGGGGTACCCTTCCACTGCCCATCAATCCCTACGGCATTCCCAGAGAGCCCAGATATAAGGGACCCCTCTATTGCAGGCACCCAGATCTTCTTGAAGGGCACAAAGGACCGTGGTTTCCCTGCTGTCCTGCCCTCTACCTTCTGCCCTCTGCTACGTGTAGGCAGGGATGGGTGGCAACAGCCAAGCAGTAGGGACTATGGGGGAAATGGAGGTGGCAGGGCTTTGCTTCCATACTCCCCATCCTCAGGACCCATGGTCTCAAGTCACAGCAGGACCATCTTTCTGAGCTCTTTACTGCCTCACCTACTCAGTGAGGGTGCTCACCGGCCCCTCCTTTGAGGAGCTGGGGTGGGGATGGAAGGAGCTGGAGCTGACAGGCTCAGGGCCCACCCACCCAAGGCCCGGCATGCAGATGCACTAACAGGCCGCGGCTATGCCCGTTGTAATGAGTGGCTTCCTCATGGATGGAGTCTTCCATCCCTGTCCACCGAGATGGACTGTGAGCCCTGTGAAGGCAAGGTCTGCCGTGTTCACAATGTACCCTCAGCACCCAACACACAGTGTGGCCAATAAATACACGTGGAAAAGAAAGAAAGGAGGGAGAAGGGAGGGAGATACAGCCCTCTCTCCCTTTCATCTGGGCCAGCTGGTGCTCAGAACCTAGACCCTGGCCTGGATCTGCTCCCATCCTTGGAAGTCCTGGGAGCTTGCCACAGTGGGCACAAGCAGGCCAGGAGACTTGGGTTCCAGTCCGGCCTCTGCTGCTCCCTGGCTGGGTGGCCATGGACAGCTATATCCCCTTCCTGAACCTCACCCGCTCAAATGGCGCAAAGGCCTGTCCCAGGCCACAGGTGGGCTCTGCCGGAGAGTGCTGTGCATGCCCTGGACAAGGAGAGAATTATTATTATTCCTCGTAGCTACTCTTGTCTTTTGAGAGAAAACAGGGTCAGTGTCCCCCCCACCCCACCCAGCAGCCAAAATGCACATTCCCCAGCCTCCCTCCAAGAAAAGAATAATCCACAGCTTCTCCCCATTGCTCTGAGTGACTCCTCTTTTCTCCTCCCAGAGCCCCCCCCAACTTGAGGGTGAGCTGGACAGGGGCAGGGGCAGAGTTCCCGGACCACTCATCCCAACCAAAACTGACCTCCTCTTCCTCATCACAGCAAATGTCACCTCTCCTCAGCTCAGGCCGAACGCCTGGGAGTCACCCTTGCCTCCTCTCTCACTCCGCATGCCTCGACAAATGCTATGGGGCTTACTTTCAAAGTATATTCCAAATTGGCCACTTCTCCCCAGCTCCACTGCCACCACCCTGGCCCAAGCCGCCAACACCTCTCACCTGGAATAGTACTGGGAACTTCTAACCGGTCCTGCTGCTTCCACCCAGCCCCACTACTGACATTCCCCACAGAGTGGCCAAAGGAACCCCGTTAAACCCTCTGCTCCACATCCTCCAATGGCTCACATGTCACTAAGAGTTAAGCCAAGCCTGTGCCATGCCGCAAGGCCCTCCATGGCCTGGCCCCTACCACCTTTCTCACCTCCCTTCCAGCCACACTGGCCTCCTCACTGCTCCTCTGACATGCCCGGCATGCTCCTGCCTCAGGGCCTTTCTACTCAGCTGTCACCTTCAATGACGACCCTACCTAAAATACCCCCCCTCCCTCACCCACATCTCCCTTTTGCCTGCTTTCTTTTTCTCCGTAATACACGTTCGTACACCACGTGTTCACTTGCTCTCCCTACCATCACAGCCGTCACTAGGCCATAAGCTTCAGGAAGGCAGGAAATTTGTTCTCTCACTTCTGTATCCCCAGGGCCTAGCACAGGGGTGTCGAACTCATTTTCACCGGGGGCCACATCAGCCTTGGGGTTGTCTTCAAAGGGCCGAATGTAATTTCAACTCCTTAACTGTTAAGGAGTAGTTACATGTATACAGTCCTAAAATTATTTCAGCCCTTTGAAGGCAACCGCAAGGCTGATGTGTCCCCGGTGAAAATGAGTTTGACACCCCTGGCCCAGAATATTGCCTGGCATATAGTAGGCACTCAGCAAAACACTCAGATAAAGACCAAACTAAGAAAGAAACTGCAGACACTAAAAAGAGTTTTTAAACCAAAAAAGGGGGATGTGACAGTACCTGGCTGGAAGGATGGGGACTACTTCAGCAAGGTGGACAGAGAAGGCATCTCTGAGGAGGTGCCCCCAAGCTGGGCCTGCCCCGCTCCCAGCCCACACCGTGTCATTGCCTGCCCCATCACAGCACGCATCACATTATGCCAGCACTGTCTGGACTGGTGTTTCTTGAGGGCAAGGATGCCTCTCAGTCCTCTTTGGGTCCCCAGCTCCTCCTGAGCCTAGGGTCAGCATACAGGAGGCACTCAGAAGGTGGTTAACACCAGAGAATAGATGAGAGAGAGGTCATGGGCGAATCCACTCGTGGGTCGTGAGATTCCGACAGGGCCTGAAGTAGGGAAGCAGAGCAGTAAGGAGCCAGGCAGGGAGCCAGGGAAGCAGGGGTGAGAGTAGGGAGTCCTTGAAGCCTCAGGGTCTGCACATTCCCAACATTACCTAAGCATCCTGGGTGGGCAGGGAGGGAGAGTGAGGAGGAAGGGCCATCATCACTGGACAGCCCCTAGCTGTGAAGTAGTGACCCGCCCATCCATTCAACAAACATTTGCTGAGCGCCTACCATGCCTGTATCCTGCCCCCGGGAGGGGTGCGGGCAGGGCCCAGACAAAGTCCTTCCTTCCACAGTTCAGGGACAAATATCCCTGTAGGTAGAGCTTCCTGGAGAAACAACTGATTTGCTTCCCCCATTTATCAAGATATGAAATCAAATTTTAGGTATGGGTTTTACCAGTCTCCTCCTTAGTGCCTCCCTGGAATGTAAAGTCCAGGAAGCACTGGGACTGTTTATCTTGTTATCACTGGGACCCCAGCATCTAGTAAGGGCCTCGAGTGTAGTAGGTGCTCAATAAGTATTTCCTGAATGAGTGGAGGGATGCATAAATGAGTGGTAGAATGTGAGCAGGTCTCTGAAGAAGCCGACGATTCGGACTTGCAGCGGGGAGGAAAAGGAAGTGAGAAAGAGCGCCCCCTGAGCAAGCCTCAGGGCAGGGAAAGGTCACTGGAGAGGACCACGGCCATGGGCAGGAGGAAAGAAAGATGACCCAGGCTCTGGGAGCTGCCTGTCCCAACTCCTCCCCCGGAGAAGGTGGCCCTGGGTACACTGGTCCAGGGCTTATAGACAAAGTCCCACAGGGAGTGCCAGGGACTCGCAGAGCCTAGAGCCAGCCGGCTCTGGGCCCAGGGCACAGGCAAAGCCTGGCCCAGAACTTTGTCTGAGGGCCTTTGTGGGACTCCGGGAGCCTGTCCAGGAGAATGCCAGGAACTGGCCAGGGTGCTATGGGGTGGGCACTCCCCTGCTTCCGGAGGTCCAGCTGGCCATCCAGGCCTGGGCCAGTGGAGGGTTAGGGAGAGGATCCTTACCCTTGGGAAAATAACACCATCTCATTCCAGGAAGTCCGACCTGCTAGGATTAGAGCGGCCAGCAGACCCCAACCAGGCTACTGAGGCCCAAGGAAGGTGGGGCTCAGCTGGGAGATGCAGAGTTAGGGTTGAATCTGACCCTTCCCTCACCCCACGTGTTGTTCCCAAGAAACCCAGCAGGAGGGAGTAGGGCAAGTCTTTTTCAAAGCGAAGGGACATGGGACAAGTCAACTCCTGCCCAGGGATCGCTGCCAAGCCAGGCTGGTTCGCAGGAGGGCGAGCTCGGGGCTTCGAGGAGGCCCGGGCCAGGCGCCGGCGGCTCTCTGTCTCCGTCTGCTGGCCGGACTCAGAATTACCAGCCCGGTCCTGGGTTCTCTGCGCTGGGCTGCCCCGCGGTCTCTCAACTCCAGAAAGGAAGTGAATAGCGGTCATATGCGTTATTCCCCTGCCTCAGCACCAGGCCCAACCGCGCTCCGAAGTCCAGCCGCAGGCCCTCTGCGCTGGGATGCTCACTCGTTCTGCAAGTCTTTTATCTGGTCTAACCTGATCATTTCTTCAACTTGGCCCAGGCTGTCTTGGAAGGCGATGATGCTCTTCCACATTACATATGAAAAACTGAGGCTCCACTGACATTCCCAAGGTGACCCGGCCCCCTCTTCCTTGGAACTGAGGGGAGTGCAGATACCTCTACCCACTGCAACGAGGAAGGCAGCGGGTCTAACTGGCGGACAGCCGAGAAGCTGTCCCGCCCAAGCCCTTCCGGAGCCCTTACGGAAAGTAGCTGGTCAGGAATGGGCTTTTTTGGGGTCGTGGCGCCATCTCCTGGTGTTTACAAGAACTGCACCTGCCCCGCCAGGCACAATCACTTGCTGGGAAACGCCGCTGAAAACGCTAATTATAGCTGCTGACTTATGTTGCGTGTTCTGTGAGCCAGGTTCGTGCTAAATTATTGGCAATATCTCATTTCATCCTCACAACAACCTTATGAGGTGGACATCATTCATCCCATTTTACCTGAAGCTAGGAAAGTTAAGTGACCTACCCCAGAGCACACCTCTACTAAGTGGCAAAGCCCCGACTCCATTCCCTGAGGTGTATTTTAACTGAGCTCTGCCGCCTGTACTAGAGGGGTGGGAGGTGTAGCAGCTCACCAATGAGCTCTATGGAGGAGCGCTTCCCCTGCCTACTTCCCGCCCCAACCTTAGGTGCAACCCACCTTAGCTTAGCTTACCTCTGGTACAGCAGGAACTGCCCCATTAGTGTCCAGGTCCTCCCCTGACAGCTGGAGAGCTCCTCTAGGACATGGCCAAGGAAAATGCTCCCATGTCCCCTCCGTTCAGCACTGATCATGGAAGGAACTCTGTATGCTCAGCACCTCTCACTTGGGACTGTCACACCCTGCAGCCCCTTTCTCACTTCCCAAGTCAGGAGCTCAGGCGAGTACAGTGTAAGTGGCTGCAAATGACAGAGGCTGGCTTTGATGCAAAGGGCCCACGTAAATGGCAAGTCCAGGAGCAGACCAGCCACAGGCAGTACTGAACCCGGGCTCCCAAGTGGGGTCTTTCTCCACATCTGTAGCCAGCAGTCCCGTGTGTGGGCTTCATTTCCAGGCAAGCTCTCCCAACAGGGTGTCAAATTGGCTAAGGCAGCTCTGAGCCTATGTCTGGCTTTAAGGGCAGAAGACTTCCCTCATCCCTTCCCATGCCAAGAATATAAGCAAAAGTCTCAGGATTCAGTCTCATTGGTCCAGCCAGTGACATACATTACGGCCAGCTCTGAGCCAAACAACTGTGGCCTAAAGTGTCACTGCCCCACTTGGAGTGATGGTAGGAGGGGAGGTGTCCCAAAGGAAAACAGGGGGAGCGTCACCAGGAGAAAGGGCGTGGCTACTGCACAGCCAACAGCACTAACGTCCAGGACAGCCAGAAGCCCACCTTTTCTTGGCTCTAGCTTAGACTGCAGACCTCTTCCCAAATTACCATACTTTTTCCCTTCCTTCATTTTTTCATTCAATCAACATTTGCTGAGGCCCTACCCATACCAAGCCCTCGTCTAAGTGAATGTATCAGTAAACAAAAGAGATGAAAATCCTGCCCTGACTGGGGTGGCTCAGTTGGTTGGGCATTGTCCCTCAAAGCGAAGGGCCGCTGGTTCAATTCCTGGTCAGGACACACACCTGGGTTGCGGGTTCAGCCCACAGTCACGGCACGTACAAGAGGCAACTGATTGATGTTTCACTCCCTCTCTTTCTCCCTTCCCTTCCCCTCTCTCTAAAAATAAAGAAATAAAGTTCTTTTTAAAAGAGAGACGAAAATTCTTGCCCTCCTGAGTCATTTCCGGTGGGGGTGGGGGGAAGAAAGAAACAACAAACATAATAAATAAATAAAATTTATATTATAGACAGTAATGAGCACTACAAGGGGAAATAGGGCAACATAAAGGAAATCAGGAGGGTGGACAAGGTGAGGGGGATTGCAGCTTTAAATAGAGTGCTGCTGGTAGACACTTTGAGAAGGGGCATTTGAGCAAAGATAAGAAAGAGGTAAGGGAATTTGTCACGTAGCTATCAGGGGAAGGAGATTCCCAAAGAACAAGAACAGCGAGTGCAAAGGCCCTGAGGTGGGAGTGTGCCTGGCATGGTGTTGGAACAGCAAGGAGCAAAGGGAAGGAGGGGAGGGTGCGGGAGATGGGGCAGAGAGCTAGCAGGGGCCAGAAGGCAAAGGGCCTGTAGGCCACTGTAAGGACTTGGACTCTGACTCGGTGACATGAGGAGCCAACCAAAGTTTGGGGCAGAGAACTGACCTGATCTGACTTCTGTTTTTAAAGGTTCCCTCTGGCTGCTGTGTTGGGGATAGACTGAGAGGGTCGGGTCGGAGCCTGGAAATCAGTTAAGAGGCTACTGCAGAATCCCAGGGGAGAGCGGATGGGGACTCGGACCAGGGTGGGAACTGATGAGACGTGGCCAGATTCTGGATGTATTTTGAAGGTAAAACCAATAATATGAATGAGGGATTGAGTGTGGGGTATAAGAGAAAGAGAGGAGTCAAGAGTGAAGCAAAATTTGAGAATCTAAACAATGGGAAGGATGGAGTTGCCAGAAACTAAGGTGGGAAAGTAGGGAAGAATGTGTTGGCGAAGGAAAAGCAGGGGTTTGCCTTGGGCAGGTGGAGTTTGAGATGTCAACTGGCCACCAAGTGGAGATGTCAGATAGGCAGATGGTCTGAGCTAGAGACGCACATTTGGGAGGACAGGGGGCAGCATATTTCAGAGGGGCAAGAATGGAGCCCTGTGGGCTTCCAGTGTTAAGAGGTGGGGGAGGGGAGAAAAGAAGGGGGACTGAAGAGGGGTGTCCAGAGAAGTAGAGGAAAAGCAGGAAAATGTGGGGTCCTATAATAAATGAAGATACAGTGCCAAAGAGAAGGGCCAAGTCATATGCTGCTGAGGGTTCAAGTAAGATTAGGACTGAAAACAGACCACTGGATTCAGAGACCTGGAGGCCACGGGAGGTGTAGACGGAGTCCTCTCAGTGGAAAGGGCTGGAGAGAAACTGACTAGAAAGGGATCACGAAATAACAACGAACAAGCTTCACGGCAGCAGTATTCACGGCAACCAAAAGGTGGGAACGACCCAAGTGTCCGTCAACAGATACATGGACAAACAAGACCTGGTATACAGTTTACAGAGAACATTATTCAGCTTTAAAGGAATAAAATTCTGACACATGCTACGACAGGGATGAATCTTGAAAACATATGCTAAGTGACATGAACCAGACACCAACGAACAATTATCATATGTGTCTACTTATAATAAATATCTAAATAAATAAATTTATAGAAACAGAAACTAGAACAGAGGTTACCAGGGGTTGAGGGGAGGGGGAATGGAGAGTTATTGTCTAATGGGCACAGAGTTTCTCTTTGAGATGATGAATAAGTTCCAGAAATAGACAGTGGTGGTGGTTACAGCACACTTTTAATGTACTTAAAAATGGGTAAAATGGTAACTTTTACTTATGGGTATTTTCCCATTATAAGAAAATAAAATTAAGTAGCCCTCAAAAAATAACTAACAAGCATTTATTGAGCACCTACTAGATGCTAGACACTGGACCAAGACCCAGGGGCTATGAAGGGCCACTAGGTGCCTTATGAACTCAAACAATTGCTGCCCTCACCCTACTCTGTTCCCTTTGTTCCCCAGGCAGGGACATCTGGGGACTGACATGAAATGCTGGACATGTGGACAGTGCAGAGTCCTGTTTGGTGAACGCTGTCCTGAGATCATGGTGGAGAACCACAGCTGGATCCATGGCTTTGCAGCTGGTGAAGAACTCACCATCAAGGCTTACTGACAAATAGAATAAGGAAGCCCCTAACCGGGGACCTGGCCCGCACCCTGGACCTGTGCCCTGACTGCGAATCAAACCAGTGACCTTTCAGTTTGCAGGCTGGTGCTCAATTCACTGAGCCACACCAGCCAGGGCTCACAGGGCAGTTCTGAAGTCTGAATGGGTTGGCCCACTGTCTGGCACACGGTGAGTGTATGTGAGTTTGCTACTCTCATCACATCAGGACCCACTGGAAGGTTAAGTCAAAACCAACAAGGTGGAATTTCATGAGGACTGATGGAAAAGTTGACGTTCAGGTTCCGACAAAACAACTGTGCACATTCAGGGCAGGGAGACCTGGCTGGGCATCCATCCATCCATTCATCTGCCCGTGAGAAACAGCCCAAGGTGTCCACCAGGAGGCAAGCAGATCAACAAACTGCTACACGTCCATATGATGGAATTCTACTCGGCAATAAAAAGAAATAAAGTACTAATGAATCTCCAAAACGTTACGGTGAATGAACCAAACCAGACACAAAAAGAGTAGATGGTACATGATTCCGTTTCCATGAAGTTCCAGAATGGGCCGTTATGGAAAGAAATCGGTGGGGACAGGGGTGACTGGGAAACTTTCTGTAGTGATGGAAATATTCTGTAGCTCAATGGGATTTGGCATGTCCAAGGATATACGCTTATCAAAACTCAGTCGGTGGTATACTTAAGATTTGTGCATTTCATTATAGGTAAATGTTGCCTCAAAAAAGCAAAGAACCATACACAAATACCTCTAGTTAGTGATATGCATGCTGACGTGGTTGAGGGCGAAGGGTACTGCTACCTGCAACTTACTTTGAAACACACCCAAAAAATGAACTGATGGATGAAGGAGGGATGCATAAATAATGATAAAGTAAATACAACATCAGCACAAGTTGTAAATTCTGAGTGGTGGTTACGTGCCTGTTCACTGTAAAAGGAGAAAAAAATAGCCACCACAGAGAACACCCTGCTCAGGAGATGAAGGGCTGGAAAGGCTGCTTATGGGGAACTGGAACCATTTATGCTGGAGAGAAGGCAGGCGTGGAGTGGGAGGTACGGCCCTCTCTGCCGCCCACAGGGGCCTGCATGGAAAAGACTAAGGAACTGCTCTGTGCTCCGTAGGAGAAGCTAGTTCCAACAGTTGGATAGCACAGGAAGACCAGTTTGGTCTCACTAGATGGAGCTATCCTACAATGGAACAGGCTGCCTTTCAAGGCAGTGAGCTCCCCATTACATGAGGTGTGCAAGCAAGACGGGCAGCTGACTGTCAGAAAGGTTAGAGAGGGGTTTTCTAGGCTGACCAAGGGAATGGACTGAGGATCTCTGAGGTCTCTTAAAGCAACACAAGAGTGAATTTTTAGTCCTGGCTGGTGTGGCTCAGTTGGTTGGAGAGTTGTCCTATCAACCAAAAGGTCTCAGGTTTGACTGGGTCAGGGAGAACTTCCTGGAGAAGGAGGCCAGGTCATGGTCCTTCAGGCCCCTCAGTCTCCATCCCACAGTGTGTAATCTTGCTGATTACCTTGTCTGAGTCCTCTAACCCTTTCTGGATAGAAATAAACAGGGCCTAGGCCCCTGCCTTGATGCGTGATCCTGGATGACTCCTCACTTCTCTCTGGGCCTCAGTCTGCCCCTCTGTTCAATGGTCTCAGCTGAAACCATCCATGTTTTTTTCCCCCAGAGATAGCCAAACTGCTACAGTCATACATTTACATGGGGGGAGAGAAGTGTGCGATTGTGGATTTTTTTGAGGGGGACCCTGGTTGTATCTCAATTTATACTCCTTTGGACTTGGTGTGATGCTCAGAGGAGATTCAGCACAGGTGGCAGTGGCCCCAGAGACAGGCCAGGGGTTCAGCTAGTTTCCCTAGACACCACTCCCCAACCGGCAGCCTCAGGGGAAAGTCAGAAAGGAAGCCCAATGTTACTATGGGCTATTGTTACCATGGTGATGAGGACACACATCTGAGCTCACCCCAGGACCCTGAACCCCTCCTCCCCAGGGGCCTCCAGGAGGCTTCAAGTCCAAGCCTCCAGGCTATCCTGGCCCTGTGCAAGGTGGTCTGACAAGGCAGGGAGTAGTGGGGGCGAGGTGAGGCCAGGAGACTGATGAACAAATCAGCACTGCCCTGCCGATGGATTAATGCAGGACGGGCTGTGACTAGAGGACAGGAGAGGTCAGGCAGGCCTGGGCTGAATCCCAGTGCTGAGCGACCCTGGGCAAGTGACTCCACTTCTCTGCGATTGTGAGGAAAGGATGTTGCTTTGAGGATGAAATGAGATTCCACCGGGATGGTGATGACCTCATGGCTTCATTTTATCCTCACACACACAGCCACTTGGAAGTGGAAACAATCCCCGCAGACATGCGCCCCCAGACCTGTCCGCCCGCGCGTCCACCCCAACCTTCCTCTCCCACCCCTTACTCCAGCTTCCTCTTCGCGGTTCGGCGACCTCTCTGCCCCCGTGCGGCCCTTCTCGGTACTGCAGCAGCCGGCCCTACCCACCTCACCGGCGTCACTGTGGTCTTGCAGAGGTGGGGCATGGAGTCATCTCCTGGTCTCAGGCGTGCAAGCCCTTGTTTCCAAACCTCAAGGACTGGTCGTCATTCTCACAGACCAGTCTGAACCCCTAGGTATGGCTCCAGATCCTTCTTGTTAGTTCCAGACCCGTTGTAGGAACCTAGGAAGCAACACTGCACCTTCCCCGCCTGGGCAACCATTGTGGGCTGGAGGGAGGCAGGCACAGCACGTTCCTGGGAGAGATCAAATAACGATTCGAGGTTTTGGGGAGTGTCCAGACATACACACACACACACACACACACACACACACACACACACACACAAACACCCACATACCGCAGGCTCCCGTGTGTGCACATGCACAAACCCAGACACACCGGTTGCCGGTAGGGGCACACTGTCCCTTGTACACGTGGCCACATCACCACCTTGTTTTTCTGTGCATCTACCCCTCTGTCCCTGAGTCTCCCCTCTGACCCCCTCATCCCCACAACCTGAAGACAGGATATATTGCAAATACAAACTCCTTTCCATGGCCAAAAGCCCTGGATTATCCAGACCTGCCTCCCTTTTGGACCACACCTCCAGCCACCAGCCCCTTGGTCACTGCCCACTAATTCTCCAGCTAAAATATACAGCTCTCACTCACACTGCAGGTCCCCTGTCCTTAGTGTTCCCTCTCCCTGAAATGTTCCTCCTCCAGACCCTCCGCTGGCTGCCTCCTTCCCTTCTTTCAGGCCTCAGTTTAAATTCCATCTCCCTCCAGACCGCCTTCCAGAGCTCCCAGACTCCCGGAGCCAAGAGGCTCCCTGTCCTCCGTTCTCTCAACACAGGTTTTCTTCAAAATGCGTATCCTGATCATTAGATAAATACGAATTAATACCCCAATGAGACATCGCCTCGCACCCATTAGGAGGACTACTCTAAAACCACAAACAAAACACAACAGAAAATAACAAGTGTTGGTGAGGATATGGAGAAATTGGAACGCTTGTGCACTGTTGGTGTAAAAGGGTGTGACCACTGTAGAAAAGGGTATGGTGGTTCCTCAAAAAAACAGATGTATTACATGATTCAGCAATTCTACCTATGGGTATATACACAAAATAATTGAAAGCAGGGTCTCAAAGAGGCATTGGTGCACCCATGTCACAGAAGCGTATTCTCAATAGCCAAGAGGTGGAAGCAATCCCAGTGTCCATCAGCGGAGGAAAACATAAATAAAATGTGGTGTATACATGCAGCGAAGTACTATTTAGCCTTAAAAAGGAAGGAAATGTTGATACATGCTACAACATGGATGAACCTTGAGGGCATTATGCTAAGTGAAATCAGCCAAAATAGACAAATACTGTATGGTTCCTCTTATGCAAGCTATATAGAGTAGTCAAATTCATAGACGCCCTGGCTGGTGCAGCTCAGTGGATTGAGCACCAGCCTGAGAACCAAGGGGTCGCTGGTTCAATTCCCAGTCAGGGCACATGCCTGGGTTGCAGGCCAGGTCCCAGTGGTGGGGGGAGCGGTGAAAGGCAACCACACATTGATGTTTCTCTCCCTCTTCCTCCCTCCTTCCCCTCTGTCTAAAAATAAATTAATAAAATTAAAAATTCATAGAGACAAGAAGTAGAATGGTGGGTGCCTGGGGCTGGGGGTGGAGGGGAATGGGGAGTTACTGTCTGACAGGTACAGAGTTCCAGTTTGGGCTGACGATGAGTCTAGACACGTGCAGTGATGACAGCCGCACAGAAATGCAATGTGTTTAATGCCACCGAAGTGCACACTGAAAGTGGTTAACATAGTAGTTTTTCTGTTATGTGCATCTTACCATACTTTAAAATAATAAATAAAAATAAAAATATATATCGAAACATTTGTTTGTTTAATCCTGCCTCATTTATTAAACTGTGAACTCCATAAATGCAGGGCTGTGTGTGGTGCACCTACTATGTGCTGCCAGCCACTGAGGACACGGAGAACAAGACAGATAAGGCGCCCACCTGAGGCTCACAGCCTGGGGGAGAGAAGGAAGACACCTAACAAACAAGGAAACAAAGTTATCACCTATCGAGTGCTGTGTGGGAAACTAGAACAGTGAAAGGTAACAGTGGCTTCATCAGGGAGATGTCCTCTGGCCAGTCAGGCCAACCATCCCAGAGGAGGTGACATTTTTGCTAAGATCCAAGAAACAAGAGTCAGTCATCAAGCATCCGGGAGGCCAGAACTGCAGACAGAGGGAACAGCATATGCAAAGGCCCTGCAGTGAACACGAGCCTGGTGTGCTGGAGAAACAACAGAGAGAGGAAGTGGGGGAAGCAGGGTAAAGAGGAAAGGAGGAGGACCCAGGAGAGGGGGAGGGGATGGAGGGCATTCCTGGTGGCACCGGAGGGAGTCTCCAGTGAGTCACCAACCTCTTCCTCCACAACAGGTGAGCTTCTGTGAATGGCGATCTCTCAGTGTCCAGCTCCACACTAAATGTCTTCTGTGGGTTAGCTCAGAGGTTGCTCATGGCAGTCCTGGGGCAGGTACCGTCATTATCCCATGGTAACAGGAGGAAATAGAGAGCTCAGGCGAGCTGGTGGGTCTGGGACTAGAGTCAGCAACAAACAGTGGGACAGGGAACGTGCCACACCCCATGCTGCCTGTCCCTCCCCAGCCCCTCAGGGACCAGGGCTGAGGAGGCTCTTTTCCTCTCACCTGGATGCACTGCAACCCCTTTCCTCAGCCTCAAGTCCCAGGGCCTCCCACAGGTTGCCAGGTTGCTGGTTGATCACTGCCAAGCGGTTTCTGTTTCTCCTTTTACTGTCCCCCAAAAGTAAGCCAAGGAAAGAGACCCCACCCCCTCTGCCTCACCTAGCTAGGAACAGGTTCTGGGAGATGGGGAGAAAGAAGCCCATCTCTGGCTCCACTATAGCCTGTTTCTGAGGCTGCTCTGCAGGCCTTGCCCTTGGAGAGCCCCATCTTAAGGGGAGGGCGCCAGGAACCCCATGAAGCTTGCCAGGCTGGATGGGAGCCTGGTAGCCAGTGAAGATGCCCCCAGAGGCCAGGGACTGCAGCATCTTCAGGCCTGAGGGGGCTGGCTTCCCCAGATGTCCGCACCCCACCCCAAACCCTGAACTGTGGCGTACCTGGAGAGAGCAAGACCCCAGGGAGGGCTGGGCCTTCCACCAGCTGGGAGGTACAGTGCAGACAAGAAGGCAGTTCCACCCTCACAGCGCCCCAACCTAAAAGTGAGATGGAAGGGTCTTCCATCCACGGCACATTGCAGAACCCGGCCCAAAACAAAAATGCAGAGCCCCTTGTTCAAAAAGCAGGGAGAGGACCCAAAGTGAAAGGCACAAAACGTAAAAGCAAACACATATAAACCTTTGCTGTGTAATCTACCTCTCAATTTTTCACGATGTTTTTTACTTGCTGTTTGTCATTCTAAGCAAAGAAAACTTTAAAATGTACATGAGTAGCATGAATTGTACCATTCTTCATATGGAGCAATGCTGGCTTAAATGTAAATATACGGGCGTTTCACCCATATTCAGAATCACCAAAATTTTACAATTGGTATTTTGTGGCTTGTGCGTGCATATGCATTTCATTCTCACCCCTGAAAGGTGGCAAAGCCGCACACACTGACTCAGCTATTCTTATTTTGCCTCTGGATTAGCGCATGTCCCAGCCACGCGCTCTCCTTTCATCCGAAAGGGAAGGACAGTGCATGGCTCTGTTTTCCCCGTGCTCTATCTTCATGGTCAGCATACGGGGTTGCTTACGCAGGAAACTACTACCCAGGTAGCAGAATGGCAAAGAAAGGGGGGTGGGAAAACCTGAGGGGGGCATTGTGCTCCAGCCTGGCTGCTCCCCGTGGAGGAGCTGTGAGAGAGGAAGGCATGCAGGTGGCAGGTCACACCACGCAGGCCCTGAGTGCCCTCCTTAATCCACTCTGACCGTGCCACCCCAGCCTAGAACTTTCTGTGGCTCCCCAATGCCCTCAGAATAAAATCCACAGCCTTATCCCTGAGCCCCAAAGCCCTGCCTCCCCTCCACTTGCTGCCACATGCTCTGCTGTAGCCATAGCCCCGCTCTCCCTGAACCCTGAGCTTGGGACCTGTCCTTCCCTCTCCCTAGAACCCTCTTCCCCACCACGCCCCTTCTTCTGGCTAACCCTTTGGGTCCAGACATGAATACCACTTCCTCTAAGAAGCCTTCCCTCACCTCCCAGGCTGGGTCAGGCAGGCACCTCCTCTACACTGTCACAGAGCCTGTGTCCCCTGTCACTGCTTGGTGACTCATCCTCCTTCCTCACTACAGATGGGCTCTGTGGGGCAGGGGCTGGCTCCTGTTCAGGTAACAGCCCCAGACCCCGTCTCATAATAAGTGCTCAGTGATGGTTGTGGAAGGCATGCATGGGTCACAGGCAGTGGGGGTCCGGGTGAGTTGTCTATTGTCTCTCAGATCAGGCAGTTGGGCCAGGGAGGAAGGACTAACAGGCGTGACTTACATACGGACAACTACGTTCCAGGCCCAGATGGCACTTCACATTCCTGACCTCATTTTCCCTCCCATCCGGCCTGGGAAGGAGGTGTTCTTGTACCTGTCACACAGACAAGAAGACAGAGCGTGTGACTCCTCCTCTTTTCTTGAACACCCCCATCCCCACACCACCACCACACAAATCCGAGCCCCAGCCAGGGTAACCAGCCCAATGGCCTCTCTGCCAGGCCAGTCCAGATGTCCTCTCTTCTTGGCCAGTACCAGAGAGAGCTCACTCCAGCTGGGGCTTGTCCCATCCTTTCTCCCTCCCCCTCTTCCTCCCCTCCCCACTTCCTTCCTTCCTGCTCTTGGATATTCCCTTTGCAGGAAAGGCCCGAGGTTCCAGGGCAAGGCCCCCAGGTCCAGCCAGGCCAGGACACATGCTTCCTCCATCATCTAGCCCCTCTGCCCTCCCTGGGGGCCGGAAATCTGATCCAGGCCTAGGGAACTTGGGAGCACTGCACAAGGGACAGCCCAAGGTCATCTTGTCCCTCCCTCTGCCTCCAGCCCTAGCATAGGCAGAGAAGCTCTGGAGCTCATCCTAGAGGCCTGGAGTGGACACCAGGCCTGATAGGGGCTTTGTCACCCTGCCTAGGCACTGGTCATTACTGAGAGCCTCTTCAGGAAGGCCCTGAGCCAGGTGTTTTAGCTGTCAACCTCGTAGAACAGCCTTTGGATGCCATGTGCTGAGTCACTGCGCAGCGCCTGGCACAAAATGAGCGCTCAGCTAACAGTGCCTACGATCACTGTTAATCTCCCCAACATCATCCTTATCATCAGAATTAAACCTCACAACTATCCTGGGAAGTAGACAGAGTTTTTATCCTCAATTTATAAATGAGGAAACTGAGGTTTCAAAGGAAGGAAGGGACTTGCCCAACTTCTGCAGCACGTATCAGAACTGAGCACAAACTCAGGCCAGACCAGTGCTCTCCACAATCTCATGGTTCTGCCAGCCACCCATCCACTCCTGGTGATGATCCTGGAGTAATTCTTTACCTGCTGTGTGCCTCGGTTTCCCCTCCATACAAGGAAGAGGAGTACGGAGGAGGCATCTCTAAGTTTACTCCTATAAATTGAAAGGAACTTACTAATTCACTGAGCAGAGCTTGCTGAATGCTGTCCTGATGCCAGACCAGAGATGGCACAAGATCACAGATCTAATCCTGGATGGCCCTACAGGCCAAGGTCACCCAAAGCCAGAAGACTAACCTGGATTTCTCCTGCTGTAGCTCCATCCACTTCTCCAATGCACAGAGGAGAGGAGGTTTCCTCTCCTGCTCACACTGTGGGAGGGGGGAGGATACCTGCACCCCCTCCCTCAAGAATTGCTGAAGATTGGGAAACAGGCCCAGGAAGGTGGGAAGAGGACTGAGGGCTGGCATGTGGACACAGTCAGTAATGGTGTCATTGAGGAATAGATGGATCTGGCTTGGTGGGGACACCATTGCTCGGGGCTTAGGACCAGGCAGGAGCTGCCTGGCCTGGAATGGAGACACCTCATACTACCACCACCATCTCCCCCACCCCCACCCCGTTCTGCAGGTAGCACATAGAGATAAAAGCCCAAATTGCAAAATCCTTGAGTAGAGATCCATTTCTTGGTGGACTCAGTGCTCCCACCGCCACCACCACTCTGTTCCTGCAGGCCCTCTCCAGGGGCTCTCAGTCCCAAGCTCCCTAACGTTCTCCCTTCATCCCAGCCTCCAGTCCCTCTGCCTAGCCCCCAGATAAGGGCCTGGATTGCCAACAACCCCAACGCTCCACCCACCTCCCCTCTGCACTCCAGCCCAAAGACAAACCCAACAAACTAGGACGCTGGGAGAGGAAGGGAACGAACGCACCATCCTGTCCCCGAGCAGCAGCCCAGGGAGCTGCGAAGCTCCGTGGCCACCAGAGGGCGCGCGCCCCTTCCCAGAGCCTAAACCACGAAGGCGACGGCTGGCCCAGAGGGGCTAGCAGAGAATGCAGGGTGGGGTGTGGTCATTCCCGCAGTACTCCCCCGAAATGCAACGACACCCTGGACGACACAGACTCAGGCTCCGTAAGACAAGGGTTTCAAATGCAGCCCCTCGACCTCCACCCCCGGCGCGCCCCGCCCTTAAGTCTTCCGCTGACCGTTTGCGCGCCCCCTCCTGGCCGCCGAGAGCACCGCGGTCTGGCGGAGCTCCCGCGGGGAGGCTGGGAGCGTGAGGGAGTACTGTATACTGAGCAGAACGAGTTTGAAGAGGTTATTAGCACTGAGTGAACAGTGGTACTGGGAAGGTACTGGGGACCACACTGGATGTGCAGGTGCTGGTGGATAATAGGAGGGCACCAAGGGACACCAGGCAGGTACTGGAGGCAGTGAGTTGTCCCTGAATGACATCAAGGGGCACCAAGCCTCAGTTGGAAGCAGGGCACCGGATGCTCACTAGGTGGTAACTGGGAGGACTGAGTGGATATACAAAAGTGCTAAGCTGGCATAGGGGGAATACTGGATAACAACTGGAGACACCAAGCGGGTACTTGGAAGTACGGGGAGGCACTAGGAAGATATTGGGTGAGTACCAGAGTCACTGGGTGAGAACTAAGGGTGGGGGCGGGAGAGAGAATCATTGAGTCCATGGTGAGAAGCACTGAGTTTGGGGAAATGGCATTACCGAGAAGGTAAAGGGATACTGGGACAGTTCTTGTCAGGTACTGGGGACATGGGCATGTCGGTGGGAAGTGTGTATACTGGCAGACATGGGGTGGGTACAGGAAGGCACTAGGCTTGCACGATACTGTGGACGGACCAGAATGGCACTCCCCTGGAAGTGTCCCAGTGCCTCCCCCCCAACACACACACAACAGCCCCGCACACCTGGGTCATTGTGCCGCTTTCACAGCCAGGACATTAGAGATGTCCCTTGGCCAGTGAGGGTCTGCTGCCCTGACCAGGACCTGTTCCTGATTTCCTAGCCGGAAATGGAAGGGAGCGCTGCAGGTGGGCAGAGGACAGAACCCTCGTATTGTTTACTTCCCCCAGTTGGACAAGGAAGTAAAGGCAAGTCAGGTCCTCATCTCTAGAAAAATAAGGAGCCCCCTCCTCAGTCCCTCCCACCAGGCTTTGGCCTCCTAGCCCAGCTTGCTGGCTGCTGGGCCCTGAAGGGGCTGCCAGGCTCGGCCTCCTGCCCACTGCGGGGCGCCGGGGGAGGGCGGCTCGCGGCTCGAGATGCCGCGTTGTCATGGAGACGCTGCCGCATCCTGACTGCTCCTGGCAACGGGGTCCCGCAGCCAGGCAGGCGCTCCGCGGAGACCCCACGGAGCGGGCGCGCCAGGCTGCCCACGGCGCCGCCAGACCCCCGAGACACAGATATGACTCCCCCACCCACAGACACCCCTCACTCATGCTCCCACGGCACACACATATACGCAGACGTCCCAGCTGCAGCAGCCCAGGTGGAACTGCAGCTCCAGCTCGCCCTGCAGCCCCCACTCATTAATTCAGCAAACATTTGCCGACAGTCTCAGTGCCAGGCTCGAGCTGGCCACTGCGGCTGCAGGGACAAGTCACACAGGGACGTAGCGCCGCCGGCTGCACCCCGCCCTCCCCCCTACCCCAATCTCACAGCCCACACAAGAGGCAGACACAGAAACAGTGAAATCAATATTGTGAGTCCAACAACAACCAGCCGCTGACTGTGGGCTGTGCCCTCCTCACACAGGGTCTCACCTAAACTGTACCACCCTTGGGAAGCAGTGTGACAGCCCCTTTCTGCAGGTGAGGAAACTAAGACACAAGAGAGCTCATTTATTCACCTGAAACTACATAGTAAGAAACAGAGCTAGCCTTCCAACTTGGGTCTTAACCATTTCCCCACACTAACCCTGCTGCACATGTTTCCAGAACACAGATGAGGGGGACCCAAGTCCGCTGGGGAGGTGGCAGGGAGAATTTCCGACTCCAGCCTGGGGCCTGGGAGAAAATGCAAGTCTGCCAGGCAGAGCAAGGGGAGGTATTTGTAGCTCAAAGGACAGCCTGAGCAAAGACCTGGAGAATTTAGACTGGCAGGCTGGATGTGAGGGAGAGCAAAGGCGGATGGGGTTAGAAAGCTGCTTGGAGGCTTGGCATACAGGCCAAGGGACCTGGACTCCATTCCTAGAAGAGTAGGGAAGGTGTGAGCAAGGGAAGGTATGTACTGATTGCTGCTCTGGCAACCATGGGGAGCAAGGGGTGGCCCAGAAGGGGGTGAAACTGGGGCTGGGAGACTAGAGAGTAGGCCATGTCATCATCCCAGGGAAGGACAAGCAGATCCAGCCCCAGCAGTGGGGCGCAGAGAAGAAACAGGACACATCCTTCTTGCTTCACAAGCAAAGATTCTTCTGCCCGAACCAGGAGCAGAGCTGAATACACGATAAGGTGGGGGCCTCAGGGAGAGTGAGAGCTTAAGGAGGGCAGCACATGGGAACATGCTTCAGAGTGACATGAAGAAAGACCAGGGCTAGACTCCTTGAAGGACTTCCAAGAGGAACGGATTTGAATTTCTGAGAGAGACCAAAGAATCCTTGAGGAGAAAAGAGACTGTCACACAGCTCACACATCTGGGCATGGTGGAGAGAAGCTGCCTCCCTTTCAGACCCCTCCCACCCCAGAGGTTCCTGCCTGGCCCCTGTCCCGCAGACCCATCCAGGGCACCCCTCTGAAGAGGCACTGACTGTATCCAGCCCCTACCCGCTACCCCCCACCCCCAAGGATAGCCTAATTTTTTCCCTTGCATGGATTTAGGTCATTGCTCCTTGTCCTCTCTCCAAGGCGACACGGAATGTGACTAATTCCCTCCCTTCATTTACGGGTCCTGTTACCTGGGAGGTATTTATAGCGCGACAGCCTCCCTCCCTCCCCAGCGACTCAGCTGCTCTCCCCCAGGCCATCTCTCTCCTACCAGGGCCAATCTTTGCTTCCCTTCTCTTCCGCCACAGCTCCCCGACAGCCACCCCCTTGCCATTCCCTCATTCCCCCGCAGAAACAGCAGTGGGCTCTGGCTGGGAGGGGGCTGGCCCAGCACCTTGCTGAGTACAGTGCTGTCTACAGGGGGATGCCCTTCCCCTCTTGATCACCCCAAAAAGGTGACTTAGGGGCTAGGTCAAGGGACAGCAACAACTGGCTGATCCCTCTGTGATTTCACCATGCTTGATATTTATACGGACAATAGGTAACAACTATTGAGTGCTTACTGTGTGTTAGGTATTATTACCTGTGGTTTGCAGATAAGAAAACTGAAGCTCAGTGAGGCCAAATGAACCCCGCCCCCCCCCCCCCCCCCCCCCCCCCCCCCCGCCGCCCAGGGTCTGTACAGCCAGAGTCCGGCACTCCTGCATAGCCACCCCTCAGAGCCATGCTTGGTGTGTGGGAATCCTGGCCCCCAAAGGCGGGCTGGCTAGGGTAAGGGCTGAGAGACAGCCGGGGATGGCCGACCAAACTGCATCTCACAAAGCCAGCAGGGTCCCCCACCTGTCACAAACCATAGCTGATCTTCCCAGGGGTTGTCAAGGAATGGCATCAGATAGAGGCCCTTGGGCTACAAGACACTGCCTGTCCCACACAGGTCCCTTTCTCTAGGCAGGTGTCACTGAGGAGTTGGGGTGGGAGAGCGCCAATCTAGCCAAAGAAAGAGAAGAGGGAAGCCCTGTGTCCACAGAGGACAAGTGCAGGGAGGGAAGCCGGCCCCATGCAGGACTTACAGGCATGGAGGGCTGAGCCTGGGGACCAGCGGCCCTATCACATCCCCAGTCTCACAGTGGCCCCAGACCCTTTTCACGGCTGGCATGACTAACAGCCAGAGCAGTGAAGAGACTGGCTCAGCTCTTCCCAGGTCCTCTGACCAGAAATTCTACAATACTGGTGAAGTAGCTTTGTCAAGGTTTCTGGAGACAGGAGAGACTAGAGGAAGAGGCTGTGTTCAAATCTCAACCTCGTACTCACAAACTTGGTGATGTAGAGCAAGTGGCTTTACCTCTCTGAAACTCAGTTTCCCCATCTGTAAAATGGGCTGATGTCACACCCCACACACACCTGGTCACGAGGACTCAGAGGCGTGAAGCAGGCAGAGTGCTGAGCACCAGGCCTGGCACATGGGAAGAGAGCCATGAAGGTGGCAGATAATACCAGGGTTTGTATTTTCCCTGCTTCTTTCTTCTCTCTCAGATCTGAGCAAAGGGGCCACATCTCTTCCCTGTGACTGAGGCATCTTGAGGATAAGGGCTGTGGCTCCACCATCAGCTGGCTGTCCTTGGGCCCAGGAGATGGCCAGGCAGGCTGCTGTCAGGAAGGAACACTCACTGCTATTAACATTATTTCCATTATCATCAGTATATCATCCTCTATGGCTGTAGCCCCATGCACACACCCAGCTAGGCTTTTGCCTCTTGTTTGGGGAAGCCAACTCCCCCTCACATCACCACAAAGGCACACCACAGGTCCCAGTAGAACCCCATCTGGGAGGCCATGCTGCATCCAACAGCCCCCATCCAACCCCCCTCACCACCTCCCCACCGTGGGGTGCCAGGAGCCAGCCTGGAAGAAGGAAGACACTGAGTCATTCTGATTCCCGCTTCAGGGAGCCAGAGCTGGCGGCAGCCCAGCCAGCCCCTCCGAGGGGGAAGTCAGGGGCAGAGCTAGGTCCCTGGAACTCTCCTGGCAGCCCAACCCAAGGGCTGAGCATGGCATCACCAGAAGCCAGATCTGGGAGAGAGGGTGGGGGTGGGAAATGCAGGGCCCTGACAGAACAGGAAGGGGCAGTGAGAGGCATGGTGAGCGCCCCTGAGGATCTGGCACTGGGCCAGGTCTCCACTACCCTCGAAGAGGGGGAGCCCCCGCCAATTTACAGGTAAAGGCTACAGATTCAGAGAGTGCCCGTCAACTACCAGCGATCACATAGCACCTGGTAGGTGACACCAGGCAACATCTCAAATGCCCACAGCCCGATTCTCATATCCTGAGTGGACAGCCAGGCTCAGGGCTTGGGTAGGGGGAGTGAAAGCACCCAGCAACCCTGTCCATACTGGCAGATGGAGGGTGGGACCAGGCGTCACAGGAGATTGAGGACAGAGGTCAGGGAGCAGGACAGTGGGAATGAGGCACTCTGGACCAGCTCTTCAGCGGGGCTGTGCGATAGGGTGCAGCTTAGGGCTGAACATCAGAGAGAGGCCTGAGCCTTCGGCCTAGCTCACCCCAAGCGTGGGCAAGCCTCAGCCTCTGAGTTTCCATCTCCCTAGACACACACAGCTCTGAGCTCCAACATTCTCCCTAGCGGTTCCGGGTCAGGCTTCACTAGGCATACCAGCAGGGCAAGAGGCTGCGGGGCCCAAGACGGGTCTGTGCCCAGGCTTCAGTCCCTCCCCACCCATGGGCACACAGGGTCCTCATTGAAAAAACACGGTGTATACAAATAATTAAACGGAAGAATTGGAGTGATTAGGGCAGATGATTATTGTCAAATTATGATTTATCTTGTAGTGGAATTAGTATTCCCCCAAAGGGCCCGGCGTGGCGCGGCGCCCGCCACGGCCCGTGATTAATCGCCGTCTCCAGAAGGTCACCTCCAGCCACTGCAGATTAACTCAGTGGGGAAACTTCTTTCCGTAATTCAAGCTGTTGTTCCCACAACCTGTCATCCGCCTCGGAAAAGGACGATTTCGTCAGGGTGGGGGCCCATCCGCTCCCCCAGCCCCTCCCCGCTGCGGACATGATATATGGTGCGTCCCGACACGGGTGACCGAGGCGGGGGCAGCGTCCGCCGTGGGGTGAGCAGCAGGAAGCAGGAGTCGGGAGCATGGTGGGGGACGAGGCGCCGCCAAGCAGAAGTAGGCTGTGAGGGGAGAGAGCGCACGGGTGGTGGCAATTAGGAAGAAAATTGGATTTTTCAGCGTCCAGAGGCAGCTGGGAACTGCGGTGTGAGGCGTAGCCACCACCCCTTTCCCCAGCACATGCAGGCACCCAGTCCAGCCAGGCAGGGACTCCTCTGGAGGGATGGAGGATGGGGGAAAAACAGACCTCCTTCAGGAAGGTAGGAGGCAAATCAACACACAGTGAAAGAACCCCGTCAGGCCTGAGGCCAGGCCCAGCAGAGCCCCCCAGTGGAGAGCAGCTTTCCTGGCCTGAGAGCTAGGACCCAGATCTTATTTCCCCAGCAGCAGACGTGTCCAAAGCCACATGCCCATGTCCCTGGGGGTTGCTAATTATGGCCGCCTCCATCAGAGCCCAGACCTGGTCTGGAATGGGGTTCAGGATCCTTGATCTGTCTGCCTGTGCACAGAGAACAGTGAGGACAGAAACCCCCACCCCTGCCTCCTCATCTCAGCCTTTGCCCACCCCTTAGTTCCCTGAGTGGGAAGGGGATGTGAAGGCACAAGCCCCTCCACTTCCTCTGTCTCATTTACTTCCCATCCAACCCTGCAGGTGGGGGTGCCTTGTGCCCATAGTACAGCTGAGGAGGCTGCGGGAGGGTGACTTTCTGCTCTGAAGCTGCCCTGGGTCCAAGCTCCTTCAGACTCTGTCCTTCCCAGCCCCGGCCCCCTGTTCACCCTCCCCACCTCCAGAAGCATTCACTGTGCACTATTCTTCCAGGCCTCCGGGCTCTACACATTCCTGAAGTGTGCTTCCTGTCCCCTGCCCTCATCAGGTAAACTCCAGTTCATTCTTCGCTGTACAGCTCATTTGTCCCTCCAGGAAGAGAGTGTGCCCCCAGGCCCTCTGGGAGCCCCACCCATGTGAGCTCCCACTGACCTCCTCTACCAGAATGGGTGCTTTCTGGGGGCCCCATATGACCATCTCTCCCCGTGCCAGCCCAGACCCAGCCTAGCAGGTACTCGGGGAAACCATCTGGAAGGAGCCAAGGGTTCAGGGGCCTCTAGTCCTCACCCCACCCCCAACCCCAGCTTACCAACAGCCCAGATCTGAGGGTTGGGGGGTAGAGGACAGAGGTGGGGCCCCTGTCCAGAGGTGAGTTTTTAGTTGAGAACAGAAGCATGTATTATGTATACCGTGGTTTTCTCAGAACATTCTCGGGCCTGAGATATTTAGAGTTGTGAAGACCCAGCACTATTTGGGAAAGAAAATCTATTTCTCTCTCCCTCTCAGCAGTGGGGGCAGGGGAACTACTCTCTCCAAAACCATTAGGACTAACCACTGGCATTTTCCTTGGGGAAGCAGGGGGTTTTCCATCCTCAGCTGGGACCGTTTGGTAGACAGTCCCCAACCCAGTCTTTGGCTGAGAGTGATAATAAAACCTCCCACTTACACTGTATCTTACTTTCAAGATGCCCTTTGTTGTACACATTCACGGCCTCTTTGGGGACAAGCCAAAGAGACTTGCTAACCCCATTTCACAGACGAAAAAACAGACTGGGGGAAGGTGGCAGGTGACTTGCCCAAAGCCAAGGGCTGTAAACCATGGAGGTGGCTGTGAGACTGAGGAGGATGATTCTGGTCCCACACCCCACCCAGGGCCCTCCGTGGAACCATCGCCTCCCCCAGGCAGGCGGCTCCAAAACCTGTACCTCCTTCCTTCCTCAAGGCCCAGGTGGGTTGGGAGTAGGGTAGAGAGCTGTGGCAGGACCCTCTTCCTGTGAGCTCTGGATCTAAAGCCTGGTTCAAATCCTAACCACGCCCCCCACCAGCTGTGGAACGTTGGGCAGGTCACTTCACCTCTCTGTGCCTCTGCTCATCTGTAAAACGACTTCCAGCCTTGCAGGGCGGTTGTGAGGACACAGCTCGACCTGGTCCTGGCCTGGCAAACAGTAAGTGTTCGATAAATATGAGTTTTGTGTGTTTGTTTTCCCTCGTCTATCACGTTCACCCTGTCACTAATCTCTTGTGGAGGATGTGAGGGGGACTGAGAGCTTCCCCATTTCCCAGGGGAGGGAATTGAGTTGGAAGGGCTTCCAGCAGGCAGAGGATATGTCAGATAAATTGTCCTAAAGTCCCTCTGATTCTGTCCCTCCCCTCTCAAGAACCCTCCATTGCGCACGGCACACAGCACAAACGCCCAGCCAGAAGAACCCGCCAGGTTCTTCTCTATTCCTGAGACACTGCTGGTTCCTGCCCTCCAGCCTTTGCCCAAGCTAGTCCCTCTGCCTAGATGCCATTTCTCTGCCAGCTCCACATTTGTTACCAAACTCTTTAAAGCCTCTGCCTAAAGGCCACGCCCTCCAGGAAACCACCTCCAACCTCTAGCCCTTGAGCGGCCATGGTGGCCTGCTGGACCGCGCTGTTCCCGCCACTGACCACCGTGTCACCCCCACGCAGCTTTCTGAACCTCCTCGCGGAGTGGGCGGGGCCTTCCCGGTCTGACCCTGGCTCGGGCGGGACACACAGAGGGTGCCCAGACCCTGGGGGGCAGCCCAGCCGGCTCCCCCACACGACGCCCTCCAGCGCCGCGGCCCCGTCTTTGATCCGGCTGCCTCTGCGCCCCAAACCTGATTGGCATCGAATTACGCCGCGCGGCGGAGGGAGATAATGGCGGGAGGCGCGGCAGACATGAAAGGGGGGGCGCAGCGGCAGTCCAGCCCGTTGTTAATGACCCAATAAAAAGGAAGAGGGGGGAGAAATAACCCTCCCTTCCATCCCCGCCCCCAAGACAGCGGCCGGTGCACACAAAGCCGCAGCCGACTCGGAAATTATCGCGGCTCAGCCCAGCGCAGCGTGACTGGAGGGGGGTGGGCTCACCTGGCAGGGCGCAGGAGGGAGGGTACACAATTACAGCCACACTCACAGTCGCGCAGCCAGGCACACAGACTTACCCTGGCGTTAATATGTTTATACCTTTTTCATCATGGATTTCTGCATTAATTGTGATTTTTTTAAAAAACTATTGCACTCAAATAATTTTCCTGATTACTGAAAAATTTTGTGCCCGCCCTCGTCCGAGTTCTGAAACAGTCACGCAGACAGCACCGTTCAGTGACATGCACACACTGTCGCGCACACACATGCGGGTAGAGTTAAAACGGCCTCACGCACAGTACAGACACCACAGACACCCCATCACACACACTGTCACACTTCAAGTCACTTGCAGAAACAGACATGGAGCCACATGGACCCACACACCCAGCACAGCCTGCGGAGAGGCTCACATAGAGACGCACCCAGAAGCTGGGACAGACACAGACATACAGACACACACGCACACACTGAGACAAATGAGGAGCAAGCTCACAGACATGCAAACACATCACACCGTCCATGTGGAGAGGGACAGACTAATTGATACCCACTGAGATCTATAGACAAATACAAACATGCAGATGCACTAGCACAAACCATACAGTGTCCCAAAGTCACCCACACAAAAACAGGCCTGGGTCACAGAAGCTTACCCAGTGACCCACACATCCAAGCACAAATCACCACCCACTTCCTGTGAGCTCTGGGACACGCCCTGTGCCCTCAAAGCCACCTATTTTACATCCTCGTTGGCATTCAAGTGTGTTCGAGTGAGTTTGGAAGGGCCAAGGGCTGGGTTCGTCCACAACGGAGATGAGGGGCAGTCACTGGGCCACAGAGGCCAGAAACATGGCAATGCTGAAAGGAGCAGGTTGGGGCAGATGGCTTATACCGTAGAATATCTGTTTGTTTCACCTCTAAAATGGGGTTCAACTCCTCTCCCACGGGAGCATGTGAGCCAATAGGCATAGCCAAATACTAAATGTTGGCCACCATTTCCACGTGAACTCCCTTAGGGGCAGCCCAGACTCTCCATGCATGTCTCCCCACCACACACACACTTCTCTTGGCTCCCAATCTCTTTACTGCCAGGGAGGTCCCTCTTAAATCTAATCCAAATCCCTCATGCTATAAACTAACCCCAGTTCTGGGAATGGAGAGGACTAGCCCCTCCAAGGAGCTTCTTGTCCTCCAAAACACAGCAACCTGAGCACCAGGCATCCTGAGAGCAAGATGGGGCTTCATCATGGGGTCAGGCCCCTGGGTCAGGCATGCTTTGCTGTCTGATTTCAAATCCCAGTTCCACCAAGAACCAGGTGTTTAACTTAGGCAAGGACCTTTCTAAGCCTTGGTTTCCTCCACTGTCAAATAGGTTAACAGCATCAGCATCCAACACAGGAGGCTGCTTGGAGAATGGAATATCTATCAGGCTGAGTTCATGGCCCACGGCTGTAACTACTAGTCCATGTTGGGATCAGAGGTGAGAGGTCAGGGTGCATACTCTCCCCTACACATCAGGACAAAGGTCCTCCCAGCAGCTCCTTCTTAGGTGGACAAGGGGACTTTATGAGCCAAATCTCAGGGCCTAATTAATGCGATTAATCACAGGCCCAGCCACATAGGCTACAGGGACAGCTGGGAAGGATGGTCACAGTCAGCTCAGTTGCCCAAAAGGATGGAGGGACAAGAAACAAGATTTTCAGTGGCCTCTCCTTCTCCTATCACCCTGAACCGAGGCTCTCCCAGCCCCTGCTCACTGGGGAAGTCCCTTCTCATATCTAAATCTAGTTTCTCCTGCTAGAGCTCAGGAATTACATGGGATCTGCAATCAAGGTCCTGGCTGTCCCTTGCTAGACAGGAAGGCTGTGACGGTCTCCCAGTGTCTGGGCTGTGTAATACCGGGTTTGGTGGTGGTGTGGGTGGGTTGAGGCAAAACTGCTCAGAGCCCAGTGTCTGGCCTGGAAGAAGGGCAAAAATAAAGGAGCTGGTGGAGAGGAGGAAAAGGCCTCCCTCTCCCTCTAAGGGAACTGTGTGTGTGAACCTGTGTGAGGAGGTATGGGGGTGGCCAAAGGCTCTGGCCCAGGCTGCAGCAGGAGGGGCAGCCCACTCGGGCAGGGGCGCTGCCGGTTATAAATCACCCTCGACTCAATTAGAGCCTGTGAAAGGTTGTGCACACCCAGCAGAAAGCGCGGCGCTTGGCGGGCAGCCAGTTCCCCGCTGGGGGGTGAGGGCAAGAGAGCTGGTGTGTCTCTATGTGCATGGACATGTGTGTGTGCTTAACAGTGCACATGTGCTCGTGTCTTTGTGTGTGCATGTACCTGTTTGTTCCTGTCTGTTCTAGTATGCCTGTGTGTGGGCAGCACATAAGCCTGAAGATGCTTGTGTGCAATTTGCTTCTATCCCTGTGTTTGTCCAAGTGTGCGTGCACTTGTTTGTACCCATTTGGGCTGTGTGTGCCCCGATGTGTGTGTGTGGATGTTGATGTAGATGTCCTCTTGCCTGTGTGCACCCAAGTGTGTCTGCACGGTTGTGTCTGTCCACCACAGTTGTGTGTCTCCTTGCCTGTGTGCACTGAGTGTGAGTGGGCATGTACCTGATGAGTTGAGCTGAATATTGGGGTGGGGTTAGGGGGATGTTCTTGTGGGAGGGAGAGCTCTATGTATCTGGGGGAAGACATGAATGGATGGAATTATGGGCAGGCAGCAAGAAAGTGACAGCCAGCTCAGGCCAGGTGGGAGAGGCTGTGACAGGGAGGGAACCAAGCTTTCAGTTCAGGGGACCTGCCAAGACCCACCATCTCCAAACCTGAGTAGAGAGGCTGCACACCAGCCAGGCACCCCAGTGTTCCTCACTCCCTTCCTCTCTAAATAACTGATGGTGGTGAGCAGACACCGTGGGCTGAGCCGTGGGTCACATCCGACACCTGGATTATCTCAGTGAGACCTCACAGGTACACTAAGAAGCATGTACTATTGAAATCCCCACTTTACAGGTATGGAAACTGAGGCTCATTGATTTGCTCACAGCTAATAAAATAATAAAACCAGAGTCTGAATCTGGGTTTGTCTGATTCCAAAGGTCTTGCCACATTCATTACTGTCTCCCCTTGGATTCCTAGGGGTCACACTCTGGGGGACAGGGGAAATCTATGTGAGTACGTGTGGGTAGGTGAGTATGCCTCTCCATCTGCCTGAGCACTCTCTGAACCCCAGGCTTCTGTGCCCCCAGTGTCAGCACATAGTAAATGCCAAAGAAATACCTATTTGTTGAAGGGAGTAGAGAGCCAAGACATCCTGTTCTGCTGTGATGCTAAGAAAAACTGGCAGAGATGTTGGGACAGGGAGATGCCCGTGAACCACCCCATGAATCCTGGCCATCTCTGCTTACCTCCCAGGGAGGAGGTGCCTCCCTGAGTCCCAAAGAGGGCTGGAGAGTAGAGACTGAGAGTTTTCCAGAGTCAGGATGTTCCCTATCTCATCTTCACCCACACCCTGAGGTTACACTACCTGGATATGTCTTTAGACAAATACTATGTCTCACCTGTCCCCTCTCTACCCAAGCCACAAAGACTTTCAGGAAAAGTCAGGGCTCTGAATCAGGACCCCCATGGGACAGGTCTGCACAGGCACCATTAGCCAGGAGCCAGCTTGGGACCCCTGACTCAGTTTTCCCCATCTACAATGTTATTTCTCTGAGGAGGAGTGTGGGTGGTCTAAACCACTCAGTCCTGGGCCTCCTTGTACAGCCTGAAGACCCCAGCCATGGTTATGGCCCCCAAGCCCCAAGTCCAACAGCCTGCCCCTCATGGAGGGTAGAATGCAAACCTACAATGGGTTCAGCTTCTCTCCTGTCCCAGACACCAAGGCTCCACAGGAGGTCCTCCCTCCCCAGCCTCCTGGGAGACACCCCACCCTAAACCATGTTCTACTCCCATTTACCGACCAGGTGCCAGGAGTGGGAGGTGGATGGGCCTCCCTCAAGGCAGCCTCCGGGAGGAAGCCTAGCCCTGTGCCAAACCGTCACCCTGCATCTACTGCAGGCCCCTGCAGGCCCCTGCAGGCCCCACATCTGGAACCATTTCAGGCATAGGACTGAACTGCCCCTCCTTTGATGATGGGGCTATGGGGAAGGGTCATGCCCTTTGGGGGGGTCGGGGGGTCACAATGCTTGGATGACACCCCTCCTGAGGATAGGAAAACAGAGGTAGGGGTGGCAGGGAGAAGAGAAATGGCAGAATGAAGTTGAGGAATTTATGTCATGACACCAGGACCTGTAGGATCTGGGGACTCTGGAAAGGATCCAGAAGGTGACCAGCATTTTAATTCTGGAGGAAAGGGCAGGCCAAGCCTCACTGTCACCAAGCCTCAGTCTTCCCATTGGCAAAACAGGAATATTACTTCCCAGACAGGATCCTGGGAAAGGATCTACAGTGAGAGAATGTTTTAAGCATGGGGCCAGGACATCAGTGATGCTCAGGGCAGGGCAGCAGCTGCTGCTGTTGTTATCATCATTCTTTTGTTTAAAATACCTGCTTCCCACCAAAACTCTCAATCCAGCTGAGGAGACCAGGCAAACACTACCAAATCAGGCAGGCTCTGTAGAATCGGACTCTGGGTTCTTGGGAAGGGAAGATCCTGGAGGGCTGGGCAGTCAGGAACCACCTCCCAGAGGAAGTAGCCTGAAGATGAACTTCAGAGATGGGAGAGCCAGGCAAGGCAGAGTGGAAGGGAGGGTGTCCCAGAGGGCAGATGGGCTGGAGCCAAGCCCTGAAGCCAGGAGGGACCTCTGCAGGGCAGGTGGGCTTGACCATGTGGGGAGCAGGGAGCTGGCCTGACCTATCCTGGGGTGATGAAGAGAAGGGACCTGATCCTAGCTGCCACCTCTATGGAAGAGCTCTGCCCTGAGGCCCACTCCACCCCCACCTGCACTGCATCCCAAGAAAACCCTTGGAATCTGCAAGGGACCACTGACACTCACCCTGATGTATTCCCTCCACCCAGGGCTCTGAGAAATCAGGTGGCTGCTCTCTCCTCTGTTTATTTATTCCCCTGTCCCCCCCCCCCCTTTCAGGAGACGATAATTATTCAGATCATCGCGGTGATTTACTCGGCAATCAGAGCCGCTCGATGCGGTGGCCCCGGAGCTGAGATAGACGAGCATTGCCAAGGAGGACAAGGCGGGGGGCCTCAACCCCCCTACCTCCCAGCGGCCTGGCCGGCCTTTGTTCTATTTGAGGTCTGCACCCGTGCTTCCTGGCGGGCAGTGCAGGCGCCCACCCGCCCTGACACATCAGCAAGCTCGGAGTCTCAGGAGCGAGCAGGCACATGTGTGCATCCCGGGGAGGGAGATGCTGGCCTGAGAATGGTGGAGTTCCTGTGTCCATGTTTGGGGGCGGGACGTTGGTGGTGGTTGAGAGTGTACCAACACATGAACATAGAGGTCAGGTGTGTAATCGGAATGTATGCACCTGTGTCATTGCCTGAGGACTCGGGTACATCTGTCTCTGCAGGTGTCTGTCAGAAGTGCAGTGGGCAGGTGCCCAAACATTTGTATTTTAGGTACGGAGCGGGGAGGGACAAAGCCTGCGGTTCCTGTGCTGAAGCTGTCCGAGGTGATCATGGATGGGACAGAGGCTAGTTTCTACCTTGGTCCCCCTGATCCCGCCGTGGGTGGGAGGTAGGGAGACAGACCGTGATCAAGCTCATACCCAAAAGCCGAGTTCTCCTGGGTCGGTGCTGGGACCTCGGGGGTCACGTGGGTATGGGTGTGGCTGTGTTCGCAGCTGTGTATGCACACGAGCGCCCGCAGGCCTTCACCCCTCCTGCCCGCGGGCTGGCGCGGTGACGGTGACCTCATTACCGCCTCCGCAAAGGCCCCTTGAAATCCCTGCGCCGTCGCATTTGGCTGCTCTAAGTGATGGGAACGGCCTGCGCTTCCTGATCAATCGCTTAAAATTCAGGGTCGGCTCGCTTGCCGGAGAGGGCTGCCTGCCAGCCCCACGCACCGCGCTCTGCCGCCTCCCCCCACACCCCCTCTGTGCTTTGAGGTGGGGGGGCTGCGATACTGCCGTATTGGAAAACATCCCCGCGCTGGCTGGGGGGCCCGGTGGGGCCAGCGCTGGAAGCCGTTCCACTCGAGCAGATGGCTGTGAAACTTTGGCGGCGAGATAAATTGGGTCTGACGGCGTGAGGCCGGCTCACAGATGGGCGGGATTCTCACGCCGGCCCCCACGTCCGGCTCGGCCGCGGGCAGGGCCGGCGCCGCTCAGAGCCCCCTTTGGGCACCCGCCCGGCCAGCAAAAGCCTTCGGGAGGCCACTAATCCGCCAACATCCTCTCTCTGCCGGAGGCGCCCTCCGTCGCACTCCTTCCGGTCCCAGATCTCCCCAGAGATGAGTCCAGAGGGAGGGGCAGCCCACAGCCCCCGCCTGGTCACCTCCGCCAAGCTGGCAGCTGGGCTTTCCCCCTCCTCTGCCATCCGCAGAGGCCTGAAGCGTGAAGGTTAACAGCTGGGGGGGAGGCTGCGTCTCCCTCTTTCACCTCTATCTGCTGCAGCCCCGCCCACCTGCCAGCCCTGGGGATGTCGTAAACAGGGCTGTGAGGTGTGTGTTGGGGCGGGGGGGAGGCTGAAGGGAGGGAGAGAAGAGAGAGCCAGACAAAGAGAGAAAGCAAAAATGAGCAAGAGCAGGAGACACCTAAGCAGAGACAGAGGGACAGAGACTGCAAGAGTCAGAGACAGCCAGGGAAAGAAATGGAGACGGAGATGTGGAGATAGACACAGAGACACCCACATGGAGAGGAGGGAGGGAACTCAGCTAGAGAGGAGACACACAAAGAGAGTGGGAGGAAGACGAAGGAGAGCACGAGGGGACAAGATACAGGCGGGAACAGCCTTGAGCTGCAGGTGACCATGGGGAGGTGGGAACTCAGCAGATGTTGGGCCTCAGGGTACATCCCTGGGCTACCCTCACCCCCACCATGAGGACCACGGCCCAGAACGAGGGAGTGTCTCTGCCTTGGGCAGAGACCTCAATCCCAACAACACTTTCCCACCTCGGTTTCCCTGGGAGTGAAGAGGATTGGGGGGGGGGGGGGTTCAGGGGGCTGCAGGGCCATCACTCTGCCGCAGAGCCCGCCCTGTCGAGCTGACTCCCTGGCGCATCAGTCCAGCGGGCAGATATCGATCCGGCCCAGCCAAGCTCGATACCCGCAGCCTGCAGTCCGCTCTGCAGCGGTCCTACAAAGAAGAGGAGGGGGACTCACTCCTCGATCTGCCCCCGCGGGGATTCTATGCCAGAATAAATCCCCTAGAGGCCCAGGCAAAGCAAGCGACATCGCCCACGCCAGTCTCTAATGTGGCCGGACTAGACCGGCCAGGCCGTCTGCAGCAAGGGGAAGACTAGAGTGACCCTCAGCCCCGCCTCCTGCCGGGCGCGGGAGGCTAAACGGAAAAATCTTTGCTGAGTTGATGAAGTTTCATAAAGGGCGTGAAGGAGACAGCCAATCAGCAAGCCCTTATTTACATGGGCTCTCTGATTGGCTTTCAACTGTGCCTCTTTAGAATGTTACTTTGAAACCTTAAGATGAAAAGTCCCACTGATGAGAGAGGGGGGAACCCTGATCAGACCCTTCAGTTTCATGTAAAGCCCCCCAAGCCAAGCTCTGAGGAGAGGTGGGGAGCTTAGACATGGTCTCCCCTAACCCTCACAATACAGATGACTAACTTGAGATGGGAGAGTCAGAGAGGGGGAACTTGGCCTGGACTAGGTGGTAGGTTCTGTCCAGCATCCTTCCCTGTGCCCACCTCCAGATACCCAAATATGTGGTTAATGGTCATTTCCGGCTGAAGGTCAAGAGGAATGAGGGGCTGGCCTGACTTGGGGATGGGGAGTCTGTGGTACACAGAGTCTTGTATGTGACAGGAACAGTGTGGGTGGTGTCAACAAGTTCTGCAAGTCTGCAAATAAGAGCTTCAAAGGCAGGCCCAGTTGGTTGCCCAGCTGGCCGCCAGGGAGCCCAGTAACAGGTGGCTGCCTCAGGGACCTAGAGGAGTAGGTTTTCTCTATGCAGAGTAAGGCCAGGACACCCTAGCAGCCTTGCCCAGACCCTAGTCCCCACTCCTGGGTCCAGTAGGCTTGAGTCACTCTTAGGGAGGGAGAAGAGGTCTGGACATTGGTGGCTATGAGTGGAGAGCCAGTTTCTGTCATGGGGCCTCCACCTCACCCTCCCTCTCTCACCCATGCTGGGAAAAGGGTCCCCTGGGGTTGCCATTTGCAAATCTGGCCCAGCTTCCCGGCTCATACCCCTCCCTAGAAGCAGTACAGATGACTCAGGCCTGGCAGGAGGAGAGGGCATCTAAGGGAGGGTATGGGGTGCATGCTGAGTCTGTGGCTAATGCTGAAGAGAGAGCCCCTCCAATCATCTGTGTATGACGAATTGGGAGACAGGTGGGAGAATTCACTCTAGTGGGGCTCTAACCCCACCCCAATTCTTTCTCAGTGACATAGCCTGAAGATCCAGCTCTGTTGCTCAACTCCAAATAGGCTTCATCCAGAACCTGAAATATATGTGAAAGAGAGGCTGTGCCTGAGTCCTTATGTGCATGCAGCTGCTCCTGGGACAGGTTACACACACAGCCCTGTAGGACCTGGGGCAGCAGCACTGAGTGCTGGGGCAAATACACCTTGTTTACAGAAGACCCAGGGACCCTACAGCCAATGTGCAAACAGCTGAGAGACTCTGCCACCTGCCAAGCCCCAGAATTTGGCCCGTTCATGTACCGAACTTGCTGTGTGACTTTGGATGCAGCTCACACATCTCTGAGCCTCAGGCTTCTCTCTAAGCCCATGCTCCAGAGGGGGCAGCTGCAGGGAAACCCTAGAAGCAAGGGCAGAGTCCAAGAGGGGCCTGGGAGGGCCTTCTCAGCGGCCCAGCTGGTTCAGCCTGTGGTCCAAGAGTCCAGTTGGACAGGGACATGACTGCCAAGTCCCACGGTTCTCACCAATTCTCAGAATCTCCTCTCTCCTCCTGCCTCCCTGCCCACCTCAAAAATAGCAAGAACTGAGCTTGGGCTGAGGCAGGAATGGGGAGCTGCATGTGCATGCGCTTGTGTGTATGTATGTATGTGTGTATACACACATAGGGAGGGTAAGAGAGCCTTCCCCTCCCCCACCCCCACCCCACCACTGCCACCATTGCACTCTGAGAAGCTGAGATAATCCCTCGCCATCTGTCTTGTGTTGCTAACCCACTCAGCCGGACAGCTGCCCGAGCCACAGCGCTGCAGGCCAGTGGGTGCGGGGTGCTTGGGGAGCTAGCCAGCTTGAGGACCTGGCAGCAAGACTCACACCTCTGTGCACCTCCCCTGACCATCTCTACAGAGAGGGGACAAGAAGGACTTGTCCCACTCCTGCCTCTGACCACGGGAGTAGAGCAATGGACACACTCTGGGCGGAGGCCTAGGGGCTGACCCTCTCTCTCTGCGACCTGCTGACTTAAGCTCCCTTGAGCCCTCCACAGGTTCTCACTTACCCCTCTGATGGGAGGGATGCAGTAGGGACAAGTCAGGCCTTCTGGGCCGAGTAAGGGGAGGAAGAGCCACCTCTCCTGCCTCTGGCTAGCCAGTGTCCAGGCCCCCAGTGGTCAACTTCCCAGAGCCAGGAGGAGAAGGCAGGCTCATAGGATGTTTGGTAGGTGATGCTCCCTGTGTGTGGGCCCTGTAGCCCAATGTGTCACGACCTTGTTCTGAGGAAGAAACGGAGGCTCAGAGGGGGAAATGAGTTGCCCAGTTCACTCCAGTGAGTGGAAAAGCTGGGACGTGGACCCCAGGCTCCAGCAGCCCTCGCCCTGTACCCAGTTCTTTCTGTCCCTCACAACAACCAGGTCTGTCACCCTGCCCCACCTCCCCTTCCTGTAGCTCTCAGCCCATAGGCTCTGAGGTTCTGCCAGCCAAAGCCAGACAGTTGCACTGCAGGCAGCACGGCCCGGCACAATCAGACAGGCTGTCAGGCCATGCCAAGCGAGACCCGAAGGAGACGGAGGCCGTGGGACTGAGTGCGGCCCCCCTGCCTGCCCCCTCCTGTCAGTCATCCCTCACCCGCCCTCACAAACAGCATGTGCAGTCTAACATTGAGATCGTTCGCACTCGTCAGGTCACGTTAACAGGTACTCACACACACTTGCAGATAAACACAAGCACAGTCACACATACATTGTGTGTGCTGGTACACACACAAACTCACAGATACAAACGTAAACTCAGAGAGTCACCCACATCTTCACACCAACACGCAGGATCACACCACTCACACCAAAGCTCACTCACAGTCCACCCCCAACCTCTACACACTGCAGGCTCCCAGTCCTCGATCTGCACCCCCAGCTACTCCATCTTTCCACACACTGGACAGTGACCCTCCAAACAGCCAGCGTGTGGGGAGGTCCTGTTAGCAACATAGGCAGGAGGTGCCACAAGGGCCTAGAGGGCCAAGCAGACAGAGGGCTGCTCTGTCCTTCTTGCTTATGGGCGAGGGACCCCCAGCAAGAGTGTCAGCGGACTCCTGCTCCCTCTCCAAGACTTTGGGGACTGCTACCTTGCCACAAGCCAAGAGAAGACTCCCTACCTCTCACTCACAGGGCCCTCAGCTCTCCCAGTCTCGGGAAGAGCAAAGAAACCAGTGGGAAGACACTGCCTCTCCTCTGATGGTCTCTGTGCACAAGGAAATGAGACACCTCAGGAATAGTCTGGCAGTGGTCTGAGCCCTGATGGGTGGTGGACTCCAGATCCTGTCCATGACCTGTGACCCAACCCACTGCATACCCTTCATCCCAAACATCTGCCTCTCTCCCCTACACCCTACCCCAAGGTGACCTGAGTCCCCTCCTCCTCCAGGCTGGAGTCTAACTCCCAGATTGCTATGTGCCCTTGAGCCTCTCTGATCCCTGGCTTCACAGCACCTAAGGAGGGCCCAGGCTCCAGACACACTCCTGTCCTCACTCAATCACAGTATATCACACATACATTTACTCTTGCTCACACACTCCTCATACAAACTCATATACACTAATACACACTCACCTTCACACATTCACAGTCACTTCCAGTCATAGCCACACATTTTCACACACACATAGCCACACTTTACACACTCAGTCATGCTTGTACATTCTAACACACATGCTCATACACACTCACACTCATGTGCTCACACACTCACTGACACTCTCTCACACTCACACACTCTCACCTTTTCACACTCATGGCCCCACCTGAACAGGCTGACCCTCAGGGGCCCTGAGGTCAGCAGAGCCCTGGCAGAGGCTGGTATTGACAGCCTAGCGCGCAGGGAAGAGGAGGGGCTGCCACAGAGGCCTGAAGGGTCCTGAATAATTCAGGGTGGTGGCTGCTGTGGGGGGAGTCTGTCAGCTGCAAGGAGAGCTCGGCGCTGAATTGTCTGGGAAAATGGCTCCCAATGTTTTGCGGAGAATCAGCCCAGACTGGGGGCTCACTGAACGCACAGAGTACTTCTCATGCAGGCTTCCATTTTCCATCCTCACCAGAAGCCTGCACACCACGTACTGTAGCCCCATTTTATGGATGGGAAAATTGAGGCTCGGAGAAAGAGATTTGCTCAAGGCTGTAAAGCAGGAGGCTCCAGGCTCCCACCTACATCCCTCTCCCCAAATATACACACGCTCACACACCCTGGAGAGAGGTTCCTTTGGTCACTGTGCCCAATGCAGATGAGAGACCCCAGCCATCTGAGGACACTCTGGAGTGTGCTGCTAGGGTCCAAACCCAGGAAGCACCCTGGCTCAGGGCCTGAGTATAGTAGGTACTCAGCTGCTGCCTGCTGAAGGAGAGTATTGTGCAGGGATGGTACATTAACCCAAGGCCACGCCTCTACCACTTACACAGGTTACTAGGCAGCTCTGAGCCTCAGTTTCTTCACCTGTAAGATGAGTAGATGGGTACTAAGTGTCCCAACTTCATGGGGTATCGGTAGGATTGACTGGGAAAACGCAGATAAAGCAGTTAGCATGGGGTCTGGCCTCCAGGAAGGGCTCCACATGACAGCTAAGATTGTGATGCGGAAGCCCTTGCCGCAAATGGACAGCCACGGAGTGGTGGACTATGTATACGCAGTTCCCTCTGCTTGGGCATCCTCCCCACTCTCCTTTTGTGTCTCCACGTGTCACCTCGCCAAGGCTTAGTGCATTTGCCACCTCCTTCAGAGCAACAGCTGTGGTCTCCTGCTGTATCCGGCACACTTCATTGGCCTCCCCCTCTCCTTCCCTAGTAGCCAGGCTGCTGGCCATGTACTAGGGGGGGACCCAAAAAAATGGAATTATCTTCTAGGGGTGGGTCCCTGGTAATACAGGCTTCCCCACTAGATGTTTGTTCTAGGAACCCATCTGTAACAGTGTACCAACTGGCATTGTTGTGAGAGGCTGAGTTCAGCTTCAGTGAATTTTTTTGGAAGACTCATTTGCCCATTTCACAATGGGTGATTTACAAGTGCATCTGCCTACACCACGCTGAGTGTTCAGCAGTTTTTGACCAAAAATAAACGGCGTGAACCCCATGCCCCACCCAAGGTTTGCTCTGAGCAATTTTTTTTTGTTACCTTGGATGAAAAAAAGTCCTCAAAGTGAAATGTTTTGTTGATGTGGAAGAAATGAAAGAAAAAATGGCAGAAGCACTAGAAAGCATCAAAATTGGCAAGTTCAAAAACTTGTGAGCAGTGGAAAAAAGTCTCAGTAGGTGTTATTGCATCAAACGGAGAGTACTTTGAAGGTGACTGAAGTTTAAACATGTAAGAATAAATACACATTTTTTATAAGTAAATTCCAGGTTTTTGGGGTCTCCCCTCGTATGCTGAGAGTGGGCCCAGCCTGTGCCCGCTCAGGGCCAACACACAGTAGGTGCTCAAGGACTGCTTGCTGAACTGACAGCCCTGTACCACGTCAGCACATGGCAACTAGCAGTCAGGGTGCTTCTGCAGTTAAATTGCTGAGGTCATGGGTCTGTTCTCTCTGCAAAAATAAAAATACCCAACAGCTCATGCCTGGTGAAACCCACAGAAAAAGACAAGATGTGACTGCGTCACCTCCCAGAGGCCAAGCGACAGGCTCCCAGCCAGGTCCAAATCAGAAGGGGCACCTGCCCAGCCCCAATGACTACTGTGCCCAGTGGGAAAGGTGGATGCTCCATCCCCAGAGCCCTGAGTGCTGAGGAGGTGCTGGTGCACCCTCCATATTCAATTCAAAATAAAAACCACAGTGAACCATAGACCCAAAACTTACACGTCGGCTGAAATTAAAATAGCTTCTTGCTACGTTTTCTGGTTCCTATATTCAGGATCAGCTCGTGGAAGCTGAATCAGGCAATTTGTCCCTCTTGTTTCTCTTGTTGCCCCTGCTTTCCTGGGATCTCAGCACCTGCTTGGTCTCCCCTCTGGAGCAGACCTCAGCCTGGTCTGGGGGGTGTCCTGGCCCTGAGCTCAGGAGGCTGAGCCCACCCCACAAGCCTCCCAGCACCCCCAGCCCCTCCCTCTTGCGGGGAACCTTGCGGCTGGGCCCATGCCTGCGGCGAGTCTCACCCCAGTATTATTTTAGTCGCAGACAGACACGAGGCAGATGGTGACAACATCCCTTCCCCGCTCCCCACTGACGAGCTGTTGCCGCCCTGAAGCCTCAGGGTTCTTCTCCCTCAGGAATATTTCAATCCTGACTCTGTGGCTAAATGGGTCTGCTCTTGAGAGATGCAGCTCCTCCTCTTCCCTACCCCCACCCATTTCCTGGGGCTAAACAGAGAGCCCTGGGGAGGCCCAGCCAACTTCCGGCTCTGCCCTATCCCCCCAGCTGCCCTACTGTGTGCCAGGCACCATGCCATGAGCATTGTACACGGAGAGGGGGCAATTTTTGTGCCCACTTTACAGACGAGGAAGCTCAGGCTCAGAATAAAGCAGGGGCCCATCACAGGTGACACAGACAGAGAGGAGGCGTTCCCTTGGGTCCTTAGGCATCCTGGAAACACAAGGTACATCCTCCATGCCCTTCCCACACCTGAATCTCCACCTCCGTGCACAGCCTTTGGAGATCAACCCCAGACAACTCACCTTCCCTACAGAGCAACTAGGAGCTCACCATGCAGCTGCTGTACCCACTTTCCCATCAGCCAATAGCCTGGGGCACCAGGCTAGCCAAGCCCTATCTGCCCACCTAGCTCCTGTTGGTCCTAGCTCATTGGGTGTGTCGCCTGTAATTGTGAGCATCAAGGGCAGGGGGAGGGAGGCTCTGGCATGAGACAGGCCTGGTTTCGAATCTGAGCTTGGCTGTGCCTTTGAACAAATCACTTAACTTCTCAGGATCTGTTTCTTCATCTGTGAAATGCACAGCAGCCGTACCCCTTCCCTCCCCCCTAATTTAGTGAGGTGACTGCTACATCCCAGCACCTAACCAGGGCCTGAAACAGAGTACATGCTCAAAAAATATTTGTTGAGCCCTGGCTGGTGTGGCTCAGTGGAGTGAGTACTGGGCAGCGGACCACAGGGTCACTGGTTTGATTCCCAGTCAGGGCACATGCCTGGGTTGAGGGCTAGGCCCCCAGTGAGGGTGCATGAGAGACAACCACACACTGGTGTTTCCCTCCCTCTCCTTCTCCCTCCCTTCCTCTCTCTAAAAATAAATAAATAAAATATTTAAAAATGTGTATTTGTTGAATGAGTGACACATGTAATGAAGTTAACATCAGGTTCAGTGGGGCTAGTCCCGCCAGCAGCCCCAGCCCCAAAAAAGTCTGGGGCCAGCTCTGCCACTATGGCCCACTACGAGCTGAAGTTAGCCACAAGAGCCAAACTGAGCCATGTCTCTGGCCCCTGTCCAACCCCTACCACACAAAGTCCTTGGAGCCTTAGGAGGACAGGACCAGGGCACTGGGCCTCTACTACCAAGCTCCAGTGCCAGCAAGGCGTGGGAGGTGGGCCCAGGTTGTTTTGGTTCCCTCCTGCCCCTTTCTAGCCATCCGCCCTGACTGGCCAGGGGTGGTGAAGCCAGACAGGGGCTCTTTGAAGGCCTGTAAAGCTCTCTGGGCAGGTAAGGACACATCCATCCTCAGTCAGACCTCCTGGCTGTGTGCTCCCTGTCCAGCCCTGCCCCCACCCCCACACCTCAGGGAGCCTTCTTCTGGGGCTGGGCCAAGACATACACTGACAAACCATCACCCAGAAACACACACCCGCCACAGTGACACTTACACGCTTAAAGACATATAGAAGTACACACACACACAACACACAACATAAGGCACATATATAAACATACACAGGACCCAACGTGCATGGCAGGGCACATAAGCTCACAAACATCTGCACTGCAGTCCACACCGTGTGTCACAGTCATAAACACACAGGACCCAGAATGCACCCACAGTTACACAGCACGGCCACGAACGTGTGTATGGCCTACCCACACAGGCCCGGGTACCCCACCCAGGAGCACAGATGTGCCCAGCAGGGTAGAGAGGCCTGTCATGCACTAAAACTGAGATCTGTCTCCTCGAGTCGTGCCTGCCCAGGAGCTGAGCCCCAGCAGTTCTGGGAGGACAAGCTGGGGCAGGGACACAGAGCCATTGGAGGAAGAGAAGGGCAGGGCAGGCCCCGAGTACAGTGGGAAGCAGTCCCTGCTCCGGGTCAGCCCTGCCGCCCCCACTTTCACAGGACTCAGGCCCAGGCCCTCATCACACACTGATGCGCCACCACGACCACTCTCTCTCCCCTCAGCTGTCATCTCTGCCCAGGTCACCCTCACATTCATGCGTGGCACAAGAAACCAGGTGAGGCTAGTCACTTAGTCAATGTCACCACAAAAGCCAATACAAAGAAAAAGAGAAGGCGATTGTCAGTGTAGAAACCTGTGGAGACAGCTTTCAGCAGGGGTTTCTGGACAGCAGACCATGCTCTGCCAGCCATGGTCACGAAGGGTGGTCATGTCATGGTCATGTCAACACCACCCTAAGGACACAGCTCTGAGGTCAACCAGAGTGGGGTGAAGGACCAGGGCCCTCTGCTCTGGCCCTCTCTGTCTCTGAGCATATCTCCCCCATTACTTCCCCTGTCAACACTGTTCTGTGGTGCCCATTGCCCTGGGGCTGGCACTCAAGGCCCTCAGTTCCCTGGCCTCATTCTGCTCTCTCTTCCCTAGGTCTTTCCCAATGCTCCTCCCTCCACAAAGAATGCATGCCCAGCCTCCACCCTCACCTTTCAGCATTCTGCCCATCTAGCAAATCAATGCAACCTCCCCTGAAAAGCCTCCCCAATCCCTGCGGTGGTGGTTGAGGAGGATTCTCACTTCGGAGATGAGGACCCATGTGGAGCCTCACTGGGGCGTGGTGCTCTAATCAGGGAAATATAAGACACAGCCCGTCACCAGTGAGAAGAGAGCACGCTCAAGGGTTCTCAAGCAGGGTCCACACACCCCTGGGAGTCTCCAAGACCTCCTCAGGGGAGGTGAGGTTACAATTATTTTATTAATATAATGTTAATACATTATTTGACATGTTCACTGGGTAGAGATTTGTGTCAATGGTGCAAAAGCAGCAGTGGGTAAAAGTGTTGGCGTCTCGGCACAAATCAAGGCAAACTCTGCGAGGGCTCCACATTCACCACTGTCGAGAGCTTCCGTTTAGAAAGAGACACAGCTAGTTTCACTTAAGGATGTCCTATTGAAGTGAAGCAGTAAAATTAGCACTTTCATGAAATCTTAACCCTTGCACACACACTGAACACTGTGGGTAGCGATATAGGAAATTCAGTTAAGGTATTTCTGCAACATGCCAAAGTCTGATCGCCGCCTCAAGGAGAGGGGCTGGCACAGTTGTTTGAGTTAAGGGCTGAACTAGCTTTTCTTTCTTTAATATTTTTTTTATTTCTTTCTTTAATATTTCCTTTTTTAAAAATTTTATTCATTTATTTTTAGAGAGAGGGGAAGGGAGGGAGAAAGAGAGGGAGAGAAACATCAATGCGTGGTTCCCTCTCACACGGCCTGCACTAGGAACCTGGCCTGCAACCCAGGCATGTACCCTGACTGAGAATCGAACCGGCGACCCTTTGGTTCACAGCCTGCGCTCAATCCACTGAGCTACACCAGCCAGGGTTGAACTAGCTTTTTAAATAGAACACCATTTTCACTTGACCAGAAAGACTGACAAATTTTAGACTTGAATATTGGGCAGAGACACTCTCAAAAACAATCAAGTGAAGAGAAAAATCAAGTGAGCCTGTCACTTCAAGGAAAACAACCAGTATTTATTGGCAATGATAAATTCTATTTTTTACGTGAAAACTCCAATTTTGGAATACTTGTGTAAGTTATGATAAGCTTGACAGCTTCCTGGTACATTTTTTTTTTTAGGATTTTATTTACTTATTTTTAGAGAGGGGAAGGGAGGGAGAAAGAGAGGGAGAGAAACATCAACATGTGGTTGCCTCTCCCGTACCCTCTGCTGGGGGTGTGGCCTGTAACCCAGGCATATGCCCTGACTGGGAATTGAACCAGTGACCCTTTGGTTTGCAGGCCGGCACTCAATCCACTGAACCACATTAGCCAGGGCTCCTGGTACATTTCTGATGAAATTAGTGGTGATAGCGATAGATGTGATTATATATTATATAATGAAATGTATTATCATTTGAGAGATCTGCATACTTCAGTGAACTAACGTTTTCTAAATGACTGATGCACATACATTAGAAAATCAGGCATGCGCTAAAGATCCATTCAAAGTGTGGGATAGACAAATGGACTTTAATGTAACAGAATATGATAGGGTTTCAGATTCTGCAATGGCAACTAACCTTTAAGAAACTACCACTTGTCAAGTTTTGGTGTAGTATCAAATTATCTAAAACGGCTGCGCAAATACTCCTCATTTTTCCCACCATAAGTCCGTGTGAGACCAGATTTTCTTCATATACTTCAACAAGAACAAACAAAGCCAAACACACCACAACAGATTGAAAGCCAAAGCAGATCTGAGAAGCCAACCTCAATGGGGCTGTTTGCTCTATTAAACCAAACAGTAATCAAATTTGAAAATGTCAAAACAATGCCACACTCTTCTTGTTCATTTTGTTGTGTTCTAGAAAATCGTTGTTTTTCAAAAACTATATTCTCTATGTTAACATGTAATTGAAGTATTAGTTACTTTTAAATGAATGAATACATGTTTTAAAGTTTTCTCAGTTTTAATTCCTAATGTGGTAAATCCTGATGGATGTAACATACTTAAACAAAAGCTCTTTGGGGTCCTCAGTAATTATTAAACCTGCAACGGAGTCCTACTAGTTTGGTCCTTCCACAGCAGGAAAGACTAGGGACAGACATAAAGAAACATCTGCATCAGCACAGACAGGCAGTGACCAAAAGGGGCTATCGGAGCTGGCTCCTTTGAGGTGGTCCCAGCCCCAGGCATTGAAATTTGGGTGCGGGTTACAGGGAGGGGGCTTGGAGCAGGGTGGGGCCACGTGACTTCAGGGTAGGGGTTCTGGCAGAGGCTTCTGGGAGCCCCCACCTTCCCTCAGCTGCCCCTGCAGGGATTGTGTGTAGCGGGTGGCCCCAAACACACCGCAGACCTCCGGGCACACAGGACTGAAACCCAGCCCAGGAGCTCCGGTCCTCCCCAGATGGCCTCCATCCTCCCCCCACCACCCACAAAAAGGATTTGGGCCTTAAAATTATCGTCACCACCGCGCAGCAGACAATACAGAGGGGACATTATGCGCCGAGTGAGAGGCCTCGTTGTTGGTGCTGCGGAGAGACAGCAGTGCTCTGTTCTGAGCAGGCCAGGGGCTGCTCATGTGCTCCAGCCCAGACCCTCACACCCCAAAGCATATCCTCACCCCAGTGCAGACTCGCCCTGGGGGACCCCTCAGGCACATGCTGTAGCACACACAGGAGCCTTCCAATGCGCCGGCTCCCACCACCCACCCCCACACCCCGCTCTGTGCACACCTCCACCCGCCCACTACCTGCCATGGGTCCTCACTCCCAGCCCCACACATCCCACATCCCCGTGCACTTCTAGCACAGGCATCCTCACCTGGGGAGCCCTGATGGGGGCGCAGGGGACACAAGCCACACTGGGGACCCTGAGGACGCCATGCCTGCTCTGCCCGCCCCGCCCTGTACCGCCTGGCCGGGATCACAGGGTACTGAAACCAGCAGCCGCCTAGGCTGGGCCAGACGTGCCTAGACCCACAGAAGGACACAAAGGCTGCCTTGTTGCTTTGCCAAACCCTCCCAGCTCTGGAGTGGGTGGGAGGGACCAGGGCAACTGGCCTCTACCCCCAGTATCTGGGCTGGCCCTGGAGCAAGACTGGACTTTAACCTCTTAGGCCATCACCCCTGCTGGGGCAAGAGGGCAAGGTGAGGACAATCCAAACCTCCTGATAAAAACCGATGGAAGAGGCCCCAGGCCCCACGTTAAACTCCACCACAGATCTATTTGTCTCTGAGTCAGATCTCCCCTCCCAACATTTACACAGGCTGTTCCCTCCGCCTGGATCTCCCTCGCCTGCCCTTGTCTGGGGACATTTTCGTTTTCCTTTAGGGCATTGTTCAGAGAGCACCTCTGCCCAGAACCCTTCCTGACTCCTGGGCTACCCCACCAAATTCCCCCAGGGAGCTCCAGATGCCCGCAGGAGAATGCCGCCCAGCCTGGGGCCTGGCTCACAGGCGACAGCAGTGGTGGTGGAGGAGCAGGTAAGTGGGCACAGCCAGGACCCTGCCCTCAGTCACATCTCAGGCCTCGAGGCCACTCCGTGGCAGTGGAGGAAAGGGGGGTGGAGTTACCAGCCCAGATCACCGACCAAGACAGCCAGCCTCCCGTCACGGTAACACAGAAGGGAGTTCCTTGGAGGAGCCCACTCTCTCACAGGCAGACCCTTACTCTCCGCCTAGGACACCCTTGCTCATCCATCTGCTTGCCAAGCCCTACTCATCCAAGTGGTAGCTGTTATTTTCTACTTAACATGTACAGTTATTACTGTGTTCCAGGCACTGTTCTAAGGGATATTTACTCATTATCCTCACAACAACCCTTTGAAGTGAGTGCTAATATCATATCCCACTTTAGAGATGAGGAAAATAAAGCACAGCAAGGTTAAGGCACTCTGTTAAAGTCACACAGCTCGGACATGGTGAGGCTATAACCAGCCGTGCTGCTTCCCCCCCGGGATGTGTTCTGAGGAATGCGTGGGTAAGGAGTTCCAGTCATCAGTGTCGTCATCGTGCGAAGGTGATCACAGGGCACTTACACAAACCTAGACGGTAAGCCTGTCACCGTCATTGCCCGTGCTACACTTTCATACGACTGGAGCACAGGTCTGTGTACACCAGCGTCACCACAAACATGTGAGCAATGTGCTGCACTATGAAGCTATGACAACAACATCATGAAGTGCTAGAAGTTTCTCAGCTCCATTATCATTTTATGGGACCGCTACCATACACGTAATGTCATTATGTGGCACAGGACTGTCATTGGAACCCAGCAAGTCACTTCCAGGCAGCCTTCCCTGGCTTCTCAGACCACGTTAGGGCTCTTTGTTATGAGCATCCCCAACCCCATACCTGAGATGTAATCAGCTGTCCGCAGGTTTGACTCCCCTCTCTTGATGGTGAGCCCCTTAAGGGCTCCCATAGGGACACATTTGAGGAGTCCCCAGGGGCCCAGCCCCTAGCACAAACCTGGGCCACAGGGACTCTCAAGAAATATTATTGGCTAAATAACCTTAAGCACAATTAGGATGGCTGGACTCCCAATACCCAAGAGGGAATGCAGCAGGGGCTTCCCAGAAAGGTCCAAGGAATTCTCTCCCTTCCCGAGGCCACACACCATCTGCTTTGTCACTCACTGCAATGTCTCTGCTGTCGCTGGGCACCTGGGGCAATGGAAAACTGGGGGAGGGAAAGAGGGGGCTATCAGACCCCACAGGGACACCTGGGGCCCAGCTGCTCCCATCTCCATGTCCCTCTAGGCAAAGCTCTCTTAAAATCTTCACGCACTATGAACCAAAAAGAGGGAGCCTGCTTAGGGTTTACTGCCCCATTCTCTCTTCTTACCTCTAATTCTCCAAACAATTGGATGGTTTCTCCAGCTCTTGTCTAATGTTTTCAAACAGATGCTCAGACTCCAACCAGTGGGACACCTGGACACACAGGAAACCAGCCAGACTGCTGGGACCTCACACTTGAGGGCTGCCCTTTGGGCAGAGCTTCTTCCTTTAAAAAGCTCTATTTCCATTGGCCGTGGCCCCAAAAAAAGACAGAATCAAGCCCCAGCTTCCCATCAGCCCTCTCTGCACTTTCAAAGCAGGATCCATCCCACTCCCCAAATAGCCCCCAGATGGGGGCCCCTGGAACTTCAGTCTGTCTTCCCACCTCTGAAATTGGCTGAAAAGGGTTGCAGGTGTTTGGGGACAGAGGCCTTCTGAGGACAGTCCCTACCTCAGAGTAGATTTTGCTGCCTGCCCCCTCAGCCCACCTTTCTGCTAACGCTGTTCAGACCTGGTCTTCCCTGTGAAGGTGACTGAAGTTGACACCGCCTCCCTCTGTGAAAGGAGCTAGGGCCTCCCCCTACCCCCACCCCACCCCCACCACTAAAGGACAGAGTTTCCAGAGACTTTGCTTCATAACCAAGGGAGGGTGAAGAGAGGGGCTGAACACAGGGAGCGAATCTCTACTCAGGAAGGGCTCAGGCAGCAGTCTGTACGGAGGGCAGCTGAGGGCTTTGCTTACAGCTGCGTGTGCAGCCGCTGTTTTCACTTAAATAATAGGTTACAAATCAATAAAAACAGCAAAGTTTTCCAAAAATGCTTTACATAGAGTACAGAAAATGCCAATTGTCCATATCAAAAAATTAACTTTTGTGATGATGATTGATGATGATAATGGTGATGATGATGATGATGGAGATTCTTGAGGGTACCAGTCATGCCCTCCTCTGCCATCAGGCTGGGTGTAAGGGCTGCGTGGAGTCCATACCCATGGAAATGGAAATCTACAGCAACTTCGACTGAAAAAACACGCACTAAACCACAAAGTCCTGGGCTGGGCCTGTGGGGGATGGAGATGTGTGTGATAAACCCCTAAATCTGCCCTCTCTGGTTGGGCCCTGTGTACCAGGCACTTTGCATGCCCTTTGCCATTTTCCATGCCCACACATTTTACAGATGAAGAAACTGAGGCTGGAAGAAGCTATGTAACAACAGTTGCCATTTATTCAATGCTAACTAGACCCTATGCTGAGTGTTCCTAATTCATTGCCTATTTGCTCCCCACTATCAGCCCATTTTACTCATGAAAAAAATGATAAAGGTTGTTGCCTCCCCCCGATCACAGAGCCGATAAGTGACAGAAATGAGACTTGAAGCTAAATCCCAGTCTGTCACACTCCAAACCCTGGGCACACAAAATATGTGTGATAAGGGCCCAGAGAGCAGCCCAAATAGAAGTGTGAGACCTCAGAGATAACGGGCAGCCCCTCATTTGCGGGGTTAAGCACATGACTTCATGGAAGAGGAAGAAACTAAACAAAACCATGAAGGAGGGTCAGGGTTTCAACAGACATAGACTGGGGGGGGGGGGGGGAGCAGAGGACTCCAGGTGGAAGGAACAGCACTTGGAAAGGTTCTGAGGCGGGAACCTGGGCAACGTGTTTGGGTAGCAGCAAAGGGGCAGTGCGCTCAGTCTGTGGAGCACAGGGTAATGGGAAAGTGGGTCAAAAGCAGACAGGAGTGCAGATGTGGCTACAGGAGAGGCGGCGGCAATGAGGAGCTCAGGCTGTGAGTTTGAATTCTGGTTTTGCCACCCATCAGCTATAAGATCTTGGAAAATTCTCTTCCCTTCTCGAAGCTTCAGTTTTCTTTTCTGTAAAATGGAAATAAGTTTCCACCAAACAGCACTGTTCTGAGAATTCAGACAGACACTATGCCCAGCCTAAGGTCGTTCTTGTTCCTGGGCCGTGGGGAGCACAGAGGACCCCTGACAGAGAGGGGCTCAGGTAGAGCTGGGCTGGGAAAGGGCTGACCCAGCTGCCGACGCCTCAAGAGCAGTGAAAGCAGATCCTTGGGTCAGGGCCAGCTGTCCCACCCAAGATTTCTCTGGCAACTCCTGTTTTATCTTTAGAGTCTTATGGATTCTCCTATAAGCAATCCATGCCGTTTACACAGCCACCCTCACCACCCATACTGTCAGGCCCCAGGCTGAGCCACACGGGTGGATGCAGTCACAAGAATTGCTTGGCTGGGTCACAAGAACTGCCTGTCTTTAGGTTTGCTGGTTCTTTCCCCTGAAATGCATTCTCCTCCTACCCCACGCCCAGCCCCAGCCCCAGCCCCAGCCCTAGCCCCAGCCCCAGCCCCAGCCCCAGCCCCAGCCCCAGCCCCAGCCTCAGCCTCAGCCCCAGCCCCACCAAGGCTAAATTTTCAGGAATTTTACTTCACAACTGAAGGATTATCTTCATCTCCAAACAAGTGTGAGCTTATCTGTCTCTTCTTCACAGAGGTCTTCCCTGACCACATAACCCCATCTCAATTCTCGCCTGGCACTCTTCCCTGTCTGATATTTTCTTTTCCTTTTTTTAAAGATTTTATTTATTTTTAGAGAGAGGGGCAGGGAGGGAGAAAGAGAGGGAGAGAAACATCAATGTGTAGTTGCCTTTCATGTGCCCCCACCGGGGACCTGGCCCACAACCCAGGCATGTGCCCTGACAGGGAATTGAACCGGCAACCCTTTGGTTTGGAGGCTGGCAATCAATCCACTGAGCCACACCAGCCAGGGCTGGCATTTTCTTATTTATCTATTACCTGTCTATCTTACCCAACCAGAATATATGCTCTAAAAAAGCAGGACTTTGTCATGTGCATCACTGTGTCCCCACCACAGGACAGTGCCTGGCACATAGCAGGTGCTCAATAAGTACTTGAAGAAATAGGGGAGGGTGAAAGAGCAAGGGAGAAAGAATTAATGAAGAACAAACTCTGGGTTCTTGTCCCTAGGAGGCTTCTCCGAAGCCTCAGTCATCCCCTCTGTAGAATGGACAGGGCCTCTAGCCCAGGGACAACCATGGCCACACTGTGGGGTCCTGTCCCCTCCCTGCAGTGCTGTCACAGGCCTGCCACTGGAGCTGCCCTTCCCTTCCCCACACCTCATCGCAGAGAGACAGAAATTAATTTCCCTTTGGCATAAACTGATTTTGATGAGCCCAGTCCCTGGCGATTCATCACAGACTGCGCAGGGAGCAATGCAGGGAAGGGCAGGCAGCGGCATGACTTATGGGCCTTGCAGCCCCAGACGCCCAGCTGCTTCTGATGGCTCCGGACACCTCCAGCCCCCCTAAATCAGCTGCAACGGAGCAATCTGGAGAGTTGCCCAGCCCGTCCTCTGGCTCGGCTGGTGCCCCTGGCAGGCGCCTCCCAGGTCAGGGGGCACAGGCTGTGCGGAAGCAAGCGGGTGACTTCATCCAGGCTGACTCACCCCAGCCAGCCCCTGGGGATGGACTGCAAGAGGGAGGCAGTGGCAGTTCTCTCCAGCTTTGAGTTTTAGGGAAGGGGTATCCCCACCCTCCCTCTATCTCCCCAGGGCTTCCCTGAACCAGACTGCGCCTCCACACTGCCCCATACCATCATCCTAGAATCCACATTATGTCCTGTAAATAGTCCAGGTCCTCAGCTCAGTACTAGCCTGAAGGGATCTGGGGCCTAGGCCAATACCCCGCCCCCCTTACCACCTGGATACAATAGACCAACCCTGTAACCTCTGAGACTCAGTTTCTTTATCTGTAAGATGGGCATAGTGACTCCTGCTCTACCTACTGCTCAGTGGCATTGGGTGAGTCCCATGGATGTGAGGGTCTTGGAGCTAGGAAAGTACCATGTGGAAGGGGGCACAGGAAGCTGGATCAGTGGGCTCCCATGCCATGGGGTCAAGACCAGACCTCTTACCTTGGGTTGCAGTGTCTTGAATCAATGCCCCATCCTCCCCACTCCCCCTTCACACCCCACCCTCTGCCACATTAGCATCCTGAAGTTCCTCAGATAAGCTGTTCTCCTACCTTCAGGCCTCTGTTCTCCAGCCCGAGGACTCCTCCCTGCCACTCTTTTTTCTTTGCCCAGCTAAATCATCCTGAACTCCTAGTCCTCAGTTTAAAGATTATTTCCTCTGAGAAACCTTTCCTAGCCCCTCCATTAGACACTTAGAAACGAGGGGCCACGTGCCTGTGTACCCACAATCTAGTCATTCCCCTACATTATCACAACTGTCTCACATCTGCCCCCAGATGTTGCCCTTGCTCTCCCCTACATCTCCCCAACCCAGCACAGTCAGAAAAGCTAGGACTTTTCAGATGGAAAAACTCCTGAAGGTGGTTTCATGCCTCCCAAGTTTAGGTTCCCCATAGGACTAAGACGGTACCTGCCTCGTGATGGGTGCTCACTACTAGTTGACTGCCTTGAACTGAATCCCTCTGCCTGCTCACGCTGTGTCGGGACGGGTTCTGAGGCTGCACAGACACACATAAGGATGGTCTCTACCCCCAAGGGAGGGTTCAGAACATGCCAACTGTTAACACTGGTGTGGCCATGGGCAGTTGGTTCTTGGGAATTTGTGCCCTCTCCCTCCCTGCCCCTGCCCTGTCACAGTTCCAGCAGCCCAGGAAAGGGGAGGGGGGCACAGAGAACACAGAGGGTTTGTTCTGAAATGACCTGAAGATGCTTACCTGCCTCTAGCAGAAAGAATATCCACATGGAGTCAGGAGACTGGAGTCTGAGACCTGCCCCATCTTCTGGCTTGTGTAGGAGACTGACTCCAACACTCTGGGTCCAAGCATCTTCATCTGCACTGTGGGAACAATCCCTACCCTGCTGACTGTGTAGGGCGGCTGTGAGGACCAAATTTAAGTGTGGAGGCAGGTTCTGGGTTCACCTTCAAGAAGGGTACACCTCATCATTGCCATGGACACACCTCAGCCACTGCCACCAAGGCCAGGCAGGGTAGAGTTCAGAGGCTGGGGTCCCCAGAGCCAGGGCCATTCCCAGCCATGGAAGAGTCTCACCTCTAGCCCCCACCTTGAGACCCCCATTCTCATAGTGCTGCAGAGCCTGCTGTGAAACCTTCAGAGCAGGGCCACACGCCCACTCCCTCACTCTCTGGCTGCGTGACTTCAGGCAAGTCCACCTCACAGAACCTCGTTTCTTCACTTACAAAACAGCAATGATAATGGTAACTGCCTCCTAGACCTTGTAGAAGGACTGAGGTAATTGGGCCTGGCCAGGCAGCTCAGTTGGTTAGAGGGTCGTCCCAATACACCCAGGTTGTGCGCTCAATCCCCCTTCAGGGCACATACAAGCAGCAGCCAATGAATGTGTAAATAAGTGGAACAACAGATCGATGTTTTTCTCTCTCTACCTCTCCTTTCCTTCTCTCTAAAATCAATTTAAGAAAGAAAAGATTTGAGGTAATTGGGTAAAGAATGTACTCGGCATTCAGCCTGAGGCCCAGTAAGTGCTCAGTAAATGTTATCCATTATCATCATCATCATCATTGTCACCATCATCATCATCTCCCTAAATGCTGCAGCTACGCATGGAGTGAAATGCCCTTGTTAATCCTGGTCCTTCTCTACCATAGTTACTCCCAGAAACTTCAAAGCAAACTAGATTGTCATCTCCACTTCCTGGATGGGTAAAGTGAGGCTCAGAAAAGCTAGGACATTTCAGACTGAAAAAATCCCTGAAGGCAGAGGCCAAGCCTCCCAAGTCTGGGTTCCCCATAGGATTGAGACTGTGCCTTTCCCATCAAACTGGGAATTTTGTCTCCCTGATTGGTCCAGGGAGGTTTTTTAGCCTCCCCCAGCCAAGTTCAAAGGAGTAGGAGAGGTCAGCACAGGGCCTGCCTGGTTCAGGCTGCCCCAGCTGATGCAAAAGGCCTTGTGACTGCCACCCCCCACCCCCTGCTCCCACACTGGCTCCAGCTTCCCGCCTGACTGGGCTGAACACTTCAAAGCCAGCAGCCTCTGAAATGAGGCCGCAGCATCTGAGATGGCAGCTGGTGGGGGGAGTCAGGCAGCCCCTGGCCCCCCGTGTGTATCTCCAGGCACTCCTGTCAATGTTGACTTGTCGGGCAGCAGTGGTCACCAGGGAAGGTCCTGGGGGATGGCTTTGGGTGCCCGTATGCTGGCTGAAGGGACACTAAAGCTATCAGTATTCCAGGGAGCCTGAATGCAAAGGACCAACTCCTTCATGCGAGCAGGCACTAGATGCTCACGTGCTGGTGGGAGATGGGGAGCCGCAGAGAGTGACCGCTGGAACACACTCTCTCTCTCTCTGCACCATACAGCGGGGTGATAGGGTGATGCCGTGGGCTCTGGCATTCCATACCTAGGATCAAAGCCCGCTTACCCTCCTTCCTAGACGTGTGACCTTGGGTAGTGTTATGGGTTCAACTGCGTTCCCCCCAAAACTCACGTTGATGTCCTTGACTGTCAGTATCTCAGAATGCGATCTTTGTCGGAGAGAGCGCCTTTACAGAGATAATCAAGTTAAAACAAGGTCATTAGGGTGGGCCAAATCCAATCCTGCTGGTGTCCTTACAAGAAGGGGAAGTTTGGACACGGACAGGCATAGAGGGGAGACGATCTGTAAAGAGGCACAGAGAAGATGGCCATCTACAAGTCAAGGAGAAAGGACGGGAAGAGTTCCTTCCCTCAGCCCTCAAAAGGAGGCTGCCAATACCTTGATTTTGAACTTCCAGTCTCCAGAACTCTGAGACAATAAAATTCTGTTGCTTAAGCCACCCAGTCTGTGGCACTCTGAGGGCAGGCCTAGGACACTAATGCACGTAGTGACTGTTTCTTGCTGCCTCAGTTCCATAGGCCTAAACAGGAATTATTATTATGTAATAGTACTTGCCTCCTAGGTTGCTATGAGGCTTAGATGAGGTGGTACCCGTAAAGACAGAATCTACCACAGGACCGGGCACACACAGGCACTCCATAAATGGTACTTGCTTTTACTATTATGGCTATTAGTCACTCATACTTACACATTTACTCATCTATTACAGGTAACACTGAATTATATACATTCTGAGCACCAGGCATATGGGCCCTGAGGTTGAACAAATTTCTGTTCTCCGGGGTACCTGACAATGAACAAAGATAGCCCTATCCTCATGGGAAACATACAATCCACATACACACAAATTAGCTGATAGGAGTGCAAATGCCTAGGAGTTTGCCCATGTGTGTGTACACAGGTGTGAATGTGTGCATGGATGGATCCATCAGGATACCCATGTGCACATGTATGTTAGGCTCTGTACATCTAGGCACCCAAGTACATGTCTGTGTTCATGCATAGCATGTTATACATATGGTGTTTTAGCATGTGTATGCACAAGTGTTCATGGGTACATAAATGTGCGTGTAAGGGCATCAGAACATGTGGGCCAGTGTGAGCCTGCATAAGTGTGGCTGAGCAAGGGGGGATACGTAGGTCAGTGTGTGTAAGAACAACAGGGCCCGAGGCTGCTGCCCTCTGCGGCCTGCTGCCCAAGAAGAAGCTCTGAGAGGTCATCTCAGCCAACCACCAGCCTCAGGTGGATACACACCCCTTCCCCAAGTCAGGCTTGAATGCTCTTGTGCCCAGAGACTACCCCGGGACCTTCCCAGTGCATAGCCCCAGTTTTCAGGAAGTTCTTCCAGCATTCTGACCACAATCCCTGGGTGACACTTCAGAAACCGGTAATCCCAAAGCCCCTGAATGAACGATATCAGCCCTATGTTCCAGGCCATGTTGATCCTGCATCCTCATTCAGCTCCCCCCAACCTGCCCCCTCAAAGGTGAGAGGTGGGATTCCACATTCCCAAAGGCATCTCCAATTTGGGAGTCCTGCTCCTTCCTGTCCCTGCCCCTAGAATGCCCAACATCACTCCCTGTCCCACCACCATCCCCTTGCGGAGTTGGTGGGGTGAGGCTAAGTTACCTGGCCTCTTTCCCGCCATCACAGGATCTGATGCTTGACAAAGAAGTGTGTCTGTCTGGACATGGGTCTGGGAGGACCAAGCCTCCAAACATTAACCAGGCCAGTGCCCAATGGACACCTGTCCCTGCTGGAGCTGTGAGGGGGCAATACTTTCTGAGGGTGGTAAAGGCCCGAAGCTCTAGGGCTTGTCAAGGAGATCCGCAGATGAGCCCACCTGTAGGAGACTGACTCCTACCCTACTCCCACCATTCCCTGACCAGGACCTGGTGGAACCCCTAAAGGACCAGACTTGGGGAATCAGAGACAGTTGGGCCAGACTCTCTGCCCCCCAAACTAGTGTCTGAAACACAGAGTACCAGTTCTGGTGCTAACAGGGGCAACGATGTTATAAAGCTCACATTTATCTTGCAGTTACTAAGTACCGGGACCTGCCCTGCACGCCGCACTTCCCATGCAGTGAAGCCATGAGGTTTAGGGACTATCAGTGTTACCCCCACTTTACAGCTGAGGAAACCGAGGCGCAGACAAGTTAGTTCACCTGCCCTCCAGCAGGCAGCAGAGCCAGGAGAGCCCACGTCTCTTAACCATGAGCCCTGACCTCACAGAATGACCCGAAACAGTCCCTTCTCCTCTTTCAATGCCCCCAGTCTGTGCAGTGAGCATGCTAATCACCGTGATCTCCTATCTCTAACTCCTGAGTAAGGGAGCCAAGCCTCCCAGTGAAAGCCAGGGCCTCCCCAGGGGGCTTGGGAAGCATGCAGACAACAGGACCACCCCAGATCCACTGAATCAGACTCCACATACTGCCCCTCACCCCTCCCCACATTTGCAAGCTCACAGGCCAAGCGCTCTGCATGGCACCAAGGTTTGAGAATTCCTGGGGTGGTGGGAGCCCCTGGCAGAAAGGAAGGTTGGGAAAATGGAAAGCACCCCCTCTCAAGGCCTGCTGGGGAACTTCACCTCCCAAGGTTGGGGGTGCTCTGAGGCTTGGCTACCACTCTTTTCTCATCCAACGGGCAATTCCTCATCTAATGGGGAGAAGATTCATGAATTCCAGAGGTGCTCCCCATCATAAGGGTAGGGAGGAGAAGGAAGTGGGTTCTGACCCAAGTCATCTCCCCCTGCCATCTCTGAGCCAGACAGGCACAGGGTTTGAACAGATAACCCTCTAAAATTCCTTAAGTGGGGTGGGAGCAACCGGTACAGCTGAGGGAGGGGGCGCCTGAGGGATGGGGCCAGGGGTCGTGGGGAGAGACTTCGAGAGGCAGGAAGGTGGAAACCCTTACAAAGGCTGACCCCCAGTCGGGCGCACTGGCCAGCCAGACCACCCCCACTCCCCTGCGGCAGGCAGCTTGGTAGGGCTGAACGCCAGCTTCTAGATCCAAACCGAGTTTCCCACCGAGCGTGCTTAATGCAGCGGCGGTGACATTTCTGCCGTCAGAGGCAAAAACAGGAACCCAGCCATTTGATGAAGGGCGCCCAGAGTGTGGCGGGAGATGAAGGAGGGTGGGGTTCCGACTCCTGCACCCGCCTCCCTAACCGCTACTCCCGTCTCTGCCCAGTGCCCAAGCCAAAACTAGGGTCACCAGAAGGTAAAGCCTCCCCCTTCCCCCACCCAACACACACCACGTCTTGTCTAGGTGGGGAAACTGAGACCACAGTGCTGACACTGCCAGACCTGTAGAAAGTAAAACGAGGGAATCAAGAAAAGCCCTGGGGAGAATGCCTTGAGGAATGTTCTGGTGGGAGTGACGGTCTGGGGAACCAGAGCTGAACCAGCCAGGCCACAATGGCCAGTCTCAAAAGTACACACTGGCCCCCAACTCGGGGGCACCCTTATGAGGGCGCTCGAGGTGCCTCTCCCCCTCCAAGCAGCGAGAGGGTTAAGCTTCCTCGCGGTACTTGCCGCAGTAAGTGGAAAGGAAAGAAGTGTCAACTCTGTTCTCACCACAGCGGGCTGTCGGATGGCACCTCCCCCCGCCCAGCGCACCCCGCCCGGCCTGCTCCCCCGCCCTCCCCTCGGAGCGCGAGCACACACACCTCCCACCGCTTTGCCCAAATTATTTTCGATCCCGGGAGACTCCGGATGCCAGACGCGCTCCGCGGCGGCGACGGCGGCCGCGCCTGATTCATTGCGCCAAAGCTGCAGATGCGACCTCCCGCCTGCGCCCTGTGCCCTGGCCTGCGCCGGGCTACGTGCGCGCCTAGAGAGACTGGGGGGAGGTTGCAATTTGTAGGTGCTCCCCCCACCCAAGAGGCCCCCCCGGGGCCAGGTCCCCAGTCCCCAGCTTCCTGGGCTGCGCTAATTAGCTTCCTCCGGGGGCGCCACGCGGCGTGAGGGGCGGCAATTTCCCGGCTGGGCTGCGGGGGAAGCGCTCCCACCGCCTGGGAAGGTGAAATGGGAAACTCGATTCAAAGAGAGCTTTCCTCCCCCCACCCGCCAAGCGCCGTAGAAAACGGGTTTGAAATTCCTCCTCTTTTTTTTTTTTTTTATTTATAGTGCACCGTCTCCATGGAAACCGCGGAGGAGGTCACGGTAGCTGGGCCCCCGCGCGTCACCCCGCGCCTCGCCGGCTGCAGACGCCCGGATTGCGGCCTCCCAGGCGCGGCGGCCCGCGTGGACTCGACTCTGAGTTCCCCGCCCCCGCTCCACTCCGCCCGCAGCTCCAGCCATATGACTTTGTCAGGTCCCAACCGGGAATGGCGCACCTGGGTACCCGTGCGCTAGGCTGTGCCTCTGTCCCCCGGCACTGGCACGCGGGCATGCGCCAAGAAACACGTGCGCAGCGCCAAGACGAGAACACGTGCGGCGAGATGCCGCCGAGGGGCTCACTGCACTAGTGAATGCCCTGGGGGATCGACCTATATAGGTGCACAACTCCAGAGCTCTGGCTAAAATGAAACCACTGGCGGTTAAGAATGCGGGCTAGGGAGTCAGCCAAGTCCCACCTAAGTAACTTACTAGCTCTGTGACTTCAGGCGAGTCACAACCGCTCTGCGTCTCAGCTTGCTCGTCAGCAAAATGGAATTGTTGTGAGACTTGGGACAAAATACATTAAATACTTAACACTACCTTAGTCACGTGGCTCCGAAAAATGGCAGCTGTGGTTAGGGTTATTTTTCTCCAGACTGGGAAAGCCGAGGCCCAAAAGGTGTTGCTAAAGGGCGCGGTCAGCCTGAGCGCTGGGAGTTACACCTTGGGAGCTCCCCAGCAACTCAGCCTAGACTCACAGGTGGGAGAGGTGGGAACGCGTGCCCGCTGCGCAGGGCCTGGGCCACATCTGCACCTGGAACCCTGGAAACAGGGTTGCTCGCGGCGCCCCCCTCCCCCGTCCCAGCATCATTAGCAACAGGCCTGCCAGCCCTCCCTCCCAGGGCTGAGGCCGCACCTGCCCCACCGGATGGCCGCCCAGGGACCAGGCCGTGCCCCCCACCGCGCACACTTCCTCTCGGACCCCAGAGCCCAGTCGGTCGCGTAGGGGGAGGGGACCTGGCCGCCCCCGCCCCGCCAGCTTCCCACAGCCTGAGCTGCCCGGAGCCGGGGAGGCAGGAAGTCTCAGAGCCGGGGCGTGGAGGCGGGGTAGGGGCAGGAAGTTGGGGGTGACTCTCCCAGAGACCCCAGACGGGGCCCCGGCGTGGGAGCGGGGTAGGCGGACGCGTAGGGATTAAGGGTGCCCCCGCCCGTAGCTGTAGACCGAGTGACCCCGGCCGGAGGGCCCTGCTGGGTGAGGGCGAAGGCCGATACCTCAGGAGACCCCCAGCTGCGTGCACGGGGAGGGAGGGGCAGCCTTTGTCTACTTTGCCGCAGAGGCAGCCCCCCACAACCCCTCCCCCCCGCGCCCCGCCGGGCCCTGCACAGCCCGGGTTTTCCATCCGGCCCGGCTCGGCTCGGCAGCTGTCAGGGGACCGAGCTGACCTTCGCGAGCAGGGAGTTTCAATTAGCCGCAGATCAGATAAGCGGGCGGGCCCGTCTCTCCGGGCACCGCGGGGGCGCAGCCCCGCCCCCGCCACGCCGCGCCAAACGCGCTCCAGATGGGAACAAAGATGAGGACGCAGCTCCACCTGCCTCCCTGGGGAGGAGGGGGGGAGAGAAGAGGCCCCGCCGGGAGCAGCTTCCCACCGGAGGAAGGGGTTGCGCGCCCTCCCCTGCCCGTCTAGGATCTCATGCCGGGGCAGGGGTCTAGCCAAGATGATCTTTGCGGCTCGGCTTGCCTCCTGCACTGCGGAGAGGTGTCTACCGCGCTGACTTCATCCCCCGGCGGGCATCGTGGCCTCCCTCCCCCGGAGGGCGACTTTGCCATCTCTGATCTCATCTAGAGCGTTCCTTGAGAGGCTGAGAGAAGGAGGCAAAACCCAACAGAAAAAGGAAACTGAGGTAGAGAGGGGCTAGGTCACGCCAACCACATTCTTTCAGATGTGCATTGAGTACCTAGTATGTGCCTGGCACTGGTCAAACTATGGAGGCACCGGAAAACAAAAAGAGCCTACTCCCCAGTTTTGTAGGACTTCCAGGGAGACAGACTATGTAATCAAGTAAACAAATAGTTGACCAAGAGCATTTCAGAGTCTGAAGAGCCATGAAGATATTAAAATAGGTCATGTGAGACTGACTTCAGAGAGGAGACTCTATTAACTATGGCAGTCAGGGAGGACCTCTCTGAGGAGGTAACATCTGAACTGAGGCCTGAAAAGCCAAGAGGAGCCAGCCAAGTAAAGGAGAGAGTGTGGAGCATGCCACCATGGACCTGGCCCAAAGGGGAAGCAGGTCCCGCAGGCTTTGCAGAGCAGAGGAGGTGTGAGGGTTTATGCAAAGTGGGTTCTAAGCTGGGAGTGACATGGTCCGACTTAAATTTTTAAAAGATCCCTCTGGCTACTGCGTAGATCAGAGGAAGGCAAAGGTGCAAGCATGGAGGAAGGGGAGAGGACAGGCTGGAGGGGAGAAAGAGGTAAAGGAGAGGTTGCTGGATTAGTGATATATTTTGGCAGATGAAGTGGATGTAGAGGTGAGGTGGAACAATAGAAACCTAGTGATAGAGGCAGAATTTGAACCCAGGTTGGCCTTGGGGAGCATGAAGGAGCTGCTTAGAGGTCAAGGGTAAACCTATAGAACAAGAATGCCAGGGTTGAAATCCTGGTACTGATTGATATTCACTAGCTGAGTGACCTTGGGCAAGCATCTCTATCAATTTCCTCAAGCATTTAAAAAGAAAAGGATTGGTCATTTTGAGGTTTGAATATGATATGACATGTGGAAAGTGTTTGTCACAGAGCCTGATAAAGGGTAGGTGCCCAGTAAATGTTGCTATTATTATGGGTGTTGTAGCTATTCCTCTCATCCCCCTCACACACACAGCTGCCACTTCCTACTAGAAGCATCCCCTGGCCTTCCAAAGCCACCCTCTCTAGTTGCGTTTCCAGGTGCAAAGGCCAGAAGCCCCTCCCATCTCCAACACCTTTGTTTGGAGGGCAGTTGAGGGGGTGGAGTCACTGGGGAGAGACCCACCCAGTCATTGTTCCCTTAACTGACTGATGGGATCCCTTCTCATCCAGTTCAACTCACCTTCCTGGAGTAACCCTCCCAACCCCTCAGTGGTCTCAAGATGGACCTGCCCTCCCTGCCTGCCAGAGCAGTAGCCAGCATTCAATGTCATCCATCCAATCAGTTGAGTGAATTTCCAGGAACTGGCTGTGGCGTGGATAGAGAGAAACATACCTAGGCCCTGCCCTCAGATGCTGGGACAACACAATTGTTTCTGGTTCTCCAGGATCTCAGAGCTAACAAACAGAAGCTTCCAGACGTGAAGTACCTTGTCCAAGATCACATAGGATTAAGTGGTGGAGCTGGAAATCAAACCCAGGTCTGGCTGGGGCCATTCTGCTGAGTCGTCTCATATGCTATTAAATGCAAGGATGTCTGCAAAAGGCCTTCACCCAAAGTCCCGTGGAGATAGATTTTGCCCTTACTTCTCTCAACTTCCCTGTGCCTGAGGCTTCGTCTGAAGCCTCAGGAGCCCAACTTGGTGCCAGGTATACAGTAAGTGCTCAAGTACTGTTTAAACAAGGTAGAATCCTCTTGGCAAGCAGTGGTGATGCCTACCCTCACCTCCACATCTCTCCTTGGGTTCTGGGCCCCCTATAGCCCATGTCAAAGCCTGTCAGAGCTGTTGACTAGAAAGAGAAAAGTTCTAGTTTGCATAATATTTGCATCTGCTTTGCATGCTGTTCACATGACATCAAAATGCACAAAGGCTAAGCCCTGGTACCCTCCTCCCTCTCTCAGTATCCCACCCCACCCCACCCCACCCCCCCGCCCTGCCTGCCCCAACCTGATGACCCAAAACAAGGGCTGGGATTTTGAGGAGTACCCATTTAGGGTTCCCCTAAGCTTCTCTACTTCCAATGTTGTGGGGACAGAGATGGGAAGTTTCCTGCCTACCCTTGTACCTCTCTCCTCTCCATCCCTTATTGAGAGAACAGTGGTATGTCAGGGCAGGGAAGCCAGTGGCAGGCCCATACGCTCCTGTGTGTGCAGGTACACACGCACAGCAGTGCAGCAGGAAACATCTGGGGGCTGGGTGGCCTGCCACCCCATGACAGAGGTTGAGCAGAAGGGAAAGGAGGAGGCGCTGCTACAGTACTGCTGCTGCTGGTGCCAATGGCTGATGGTGGGGCTGTCTGCTGTCACAGCCTCGTACCTGGCCTCTCGCCCCACCAGCCCAGTCTGTCCCACAGCCTCACCCCTCCACACCGTTCTAACGTGGCTGCTTGGACTGGAAGGAGGGCTGGGGCTGGGCAGGAGGAAATACAGATGTCAGTGACGGGATGGGCAACAAGGACTGGAAAGAAGAAAACTGTGACTCTTGATCCTGGGAGAAGAGGGGTAGAGTTTGTACAGCCTGGACTCAACCGGGACCTTTAACCAGGTCAGGGACCTCCTAGGGACCCTGACATGGGGATGTAGGAGGAGGAGCCACTGTGATTGGCTGATGAGGTGTGACCCACTTACATTAACAGAGGCCAATATTCTATCCTGATTGGGCCAAGACACCATTGTAATGAGTGTCTTGGGGTCTGATTGGCCATAAGGTATCAGCAGTTGAGGACTGATTTACAGAGGCATCTTGCAGCCCACATATACCCCTTCCTCCACTTGAGGTTGAGATTTCAGGCTCAGAAGCACCCAGAAGATGAATAGAAACAGGAGATCTAGGAACTCAAAATAGTGGTCTCACCTAGGGTCCTTGGATGGATGGGAGACAGCAAGATGCTTACTGAATGGCTTCGTGCTGGCCATGTGATGGGCACTGAGGGTCACACAGGGCACTGACAGCCTGGCAGAGATCCTCAGGCCCACAAACAACTGCTGCGCAAACACTGCCCTAGGAGCCCCTGCTAGAGGAGGCATCACAGGGACGGGGCTCCAAAGGAGGGATAGAGAAAGTGACAAGACATGAAATTGAAGGCACAGGAGGTAGGGACTGCCTCAGGGTGTCTTCGGACAACAAGAAATAGGAGAAGGGAAAGTTAGGTGGATTTTGCCAGGCCTTGAATGCCAAGCCCAGGAGTCAGTAATTTGACAGGCAGGAGCAGGCATGAAAGGTAGATACAGGCTGAAGGAAGAGGCTTTGGGACTCTAGCCTGCCACCCTCGCTCACAGTTCACACCTGACCCCTGCCCTGAAGCAGGGAAAGTGTCAGGCCCTGGGTGCAGGTCCCCAGTGCACCATCAACTCCATGTGCCCACCACCATGTACAGGATGTTGAGTTCTGCCTCTGCAGTGGACTGAATGTTTGTGTCTCCCAAAACATGTATACTGAAACCTAACCCTAATGTGGTGCTAAGGGGTGGGGGCTTTGGGAGGTGTCTCTGTCATGAGGGTAAAGCCTTCAGGAATGGGATTAGTGCCCTTTCAACAGGGGCTCCGGAGGGCTCCCTCATCCCTTTCACCATGTGAGGACACAGTGAGAAGATGGAATGTGCTAGCACCTTGATCTTGGACTTTCCAGTGTGCAGTTTTGTGAGAAATAGATGTTTGTTGTTTGAGCAGCCCGTCTGTAGCACTTTTGTTATGGCAGCCAGCATGAACTAAGGCGTGTACCCAGGGGAGGCTCCCTTGAGTGCCCTCAGCTGAGCTCCCAGAGGAAACTTCCACCCTGGTGTAGCCACTCCTGGCCCCTTGCCTCCTTTCCTTGTGTATGTCCCCCATCACCAGCCTGTGCTCAGCAGAGTGGCCAGGCTGGCAGAGGCCTCACAATCATCTCAGCCCTTGCACCTCTGGAGGCACAGAGTCCTGGGGGAATTCTGTTACCTTACAGTCACAGAATCTCCTGAGCCTCAGTTTCCTCACCTCACATGCAGGTAACACCAGCTTTCTGAGATTCTTGTGAGAACTGAGGTGGATGAATTCCTTCCCAGAATGCCTGAATTTCATTTATTTAATCTCTATTTATTGAGCGCTTTCCATGTGCCAGGTATTATTTTAAGCACTGCGGTTTTAGCAGTAAACCACAGCAACAAGCAGTAAACCCCTGTTCTCAGGGGTTTCCATTCTAGAGAGAGAGAATGAATATTAACCCCACAAATACGTAAATGAGAGAGTTTCACATTACGACACTGCTGTGAAGAGATAAATACACACTGTAATAGGGTGAGATATAACAGCACAAATGGAGGGAGGGGGTGGAGGTTTGAGATAAGGTGGTTAGGGAACTTGTCTCTAAGGTGTCATTTGAGCTGAGATCTGAATAATGAGGAGTCAGTCATAGTAAGAGGCAGAGGAAGAGTGTTCCAAGGAGCAGAAACAGCAAGTGCAAAGGCCCTGAGGCAGGAAGAGCTTGCCTCGTGGGGAGGGTGGGATGGCTAGAGCAGGGGGAACAGGGAGGGCAGAGGCATGGGTACTGGGGGTCTTCAAGGACCTTGGAAGAAGTTCGGTTTTAACTCCAAGGACTATGGGAAACCCACTGAAAGTTTTCAGCAGGAATGCTGGGAGCTGATTTACACAGTAATTGTTCAATAAAGGTTTGCTGTTGTCCTTAGGAATAACAGTACAAAGCCCAGAGAGGAACAGCAGTACGCCCAAGGTCACAGAGTCCCCATCCCACATCCCTTCCTCCTTTGATTGGCCATCCCCCTCCCCTAAGGAGCCCTGTGGATCAGCCCCAGCCTGGCGGGAAGGAGGTGAGGGCAGACTCCCTTCCCTCGTTCCGCGCTCCTTCCCTCCGGCCATTTCCCGTGCTCCCGGCGCCTGCGTCCCAATTAGCCAGCGAGGCTGGCGGCCTGGGCTCCAAATGACAGACACCTCCTGTCACCCCCTGACGGGCGAGGAGATTAACTCCGAGCGGCACCGGCTCCAAGGGACTGCAGGGAGGGGAGAGGAAGGGGGAGGGGATGACCAGGCCTCCCTCCACCAAGGGCCCCAGTGCCTCAGAAGAAAGGGGGGCAGGTGAGGGTCCCTAGTTTCAGAAAGGAGCAGTAGCAGGCTGGGGAAGACAGCCCCCACTCTCCTGATTGGCCGCTCCAGCTGGGGCACTGCCCTGACTTCCGCCCTCAGCAGCTCTGAGGACAGGGACTGTGCCAAGCCTGGGGGTGCTTCACAGCTGGACCCTCAGTTCTGGGCACACAGTGGGGTGCCCAGTAAGCATTTGCGGACCACTGTGCTAAGCACTTTTTCTCAGGCAGACTCTTTCAATCCTCACAAGAACCATATTTTATTTTATTTTTATTTTATTTATTTATAGAGAGAGGGGGAGGGAGGGAGAAAGAGAGGGAGAGAAGCATCAATGTGTGGTTATCTTTCCAGTGCCCCCCACTGGGCACCCAGCCCACAACCCAGACACATGCCCTGACTGGGAATCAAACAAGCAACCCTTTGGTTCGCAGGCCGGCACTCAGCCACTGAGCCACACCAGCCAGGGCACAACAACCCTATTTTAAAGAACAGGAAACTAAGGTACGGAGGTGGAGGGACTGGTTCAAAGATCTCACAGATGGGCTAAAATTTGAAATGAGGCTGCCTGATGTCAAAGCCAGGTGTCTAACCACTCCTCTCCCCAGGAGGAGATTCAGCTCGTGCTGTTTAGATATTTTCAATCCACTTTGGAGCAATGAGACGCCAGCCTTGGAAAAGGGAATTATCGTAGCAGTTCTGGGCATAGACACTGAGTGCCAGGCTAGGGGTCAGAAGTTCCAGGTAACACTCCCAGGTGAGTGGAGCCAGGAGAGATGGGGACAGAATGGAAATGAGTTTCCTAGAGAAGAGGTGAGTCGGACCTCTAAACACAGGTATGACTAGTCTGGAGAGGGAGAGAGGAGAGCATTCCAGGCAGAGAATTGCAAGGGCAAAGGTTTGAAGGCAAAAATGAGCAAGTATCAGAAACCCAGCACACACTGGCTTAAGCAAAACTGGAACCTACTGGTTCATTCTGAGGCTCAAAGGGAAGAGCATTTGGCTTCAAGTACAAGGATCAGCTTCTCTTTGCTGGCCTCATTCATGGATAGCTCTCCCCAAGTGGTGGTGGCTTCAAATTTCCACACTACCACATCATCACACAACCATGCTCCCAATAATTTCAACCAAAGCCCTGGGATTCAACCTGATTGGCTAGGGCCAGGTCACATGTCCATCTCTGAACTAATCACTGTGGTCAGGGAGGAGGAGTCTGTTGATTGGCCAGGTCCCTCAATATCAGCAGGAGGTGGAATCCCTCTAGAGTCTTAAGAGTGGTGGGAGAGGGGAAGGGGGGCAGGAGCTGGTCAGCACCAAGCTTCCCCAGTGATAGTGAGGTGTTGTGGGCCCAGACGACTCTCCCATGGGCAGCTGGAGGGCCCCTTCTGTCCCCAGTTCCAAGAGTTCCCACCTGTGGAGATGACACCTACCAGCTTGGCTCTGGCCAGGGCAGAGCAGGCTGCAGGAAGCCTCCTGACCCAGGACAGGAGGACCTTGAGGTTTCCTTTTGCCCTAGCTTGCTTCCCGGGCCTACCTGATCTCTTCACCCATTCTTCATCCTCAGACCAGCTATAAGTTTTCCCCAGAGTTTGTTTCATTACTGGGGTCCTTAATTGCCTTTTACAAAGTCACCAGCTCTGACCGCCAAGAAGGGCAGTCTTGCGATGGAGGACTGTGGCCAGGTGCCAGGAAGAGCTTCTACTGGGAGAGCGCTCCACCCTGCAGCGCGGGGTGGGCCTGGCTGTCAGTGCTAGGAGGCAAGGGAACGTCCAGGCCAGCCCCCAGATGGGGGTGCATGCTGCTGCCATAGCTCATCCCAGAGCTAATGGCTGGAGGTGATGAGCCCACTTCACTAGGAGGGGGAGGGAAGCACTGTACTTCCAAGTTTGGAGCATGGACTTTGAAGTCACACTGACAGAGATTTGAATTTTGAGTCAGCTGAGTGATCTTGGGCTTGCCCTCTCCAGCCTTGGTTTTCTCATCTGTGAAAAGGGGATAGTACAAGGCCTGACCTCAAGGTACAGCAAAGTGCACACGAGGTACTGTGTCCAGCGCTGGCACCACTCCTGGCACAGTGACTCTTCTACAAAGGGGCAGCTTGTACTATTCATGTTCTCTGTCCAAGCCTAGCCCTTAGCCTGGAGCTCCCCAAAGCTCTTTCTGACCTACCTCAGTTTCTCCATTTGTACCTTCAGCCCTCTCACTCCTAGGGTGGGTGACTTGGATGATCTCACTGAGGGGAGGACCCCTCCCATATCAGTCAATCCGTGGGGGGGAAGCAAAGGCAGCAGGCAATGCCCAACCAATGTTTTCACCAGGCTGGGCAGGCAGCGCCAGGCAGGCGGGAGCTGGTCAGGTTTTTAATTGAACGCGATGCAAATGAAATGTAAATACCATGCAAATAAGCTCTTGCCAGGAGGCGCTGGGCTAGGAGCAGAGGGAGCAGGGAGGGGACTGCTGAGCAGGGGCCCTCCCCTGTCCCCTTTTCTCTCTCCCCTGTGGCTGCCCACGCCCACCCCCTGGTGCTGCCCACCCAGCCAGTCCATTACATTCTGGAACAGCGGGCACTTCATCCCCCTACAGCTCCCTTCCAGATCTGCTTCCCTAACCCTGTGGCTCCTGGTGGAGTGGTGATAGGGTGCTCGAGGAGGAGCCAGGGAGCCTGTGGATGAGGCTAGATTGGCACAAACACTCATAGTCACACAGAAAGGCCCACTCGGATACATAGAAGAGACGCACAGAGAGGCACATGCAGAGGTCCACATTCCCTCTCAAGCCCCTTGCTACATGGAGACCCACACAGACAGCCCATCACCCATAAATACACACAACTACACATTCAGTCACACTGAGGAAAGCTGACCTGGTTATAGAGGCACACATGCATTGCACACACATACACACAGTCTGCCCCGCCATGGCGGCTGCAGACTGAAGTCCCTGTGCTGGCCTGAGGTCAGGGCTGGGAGGTGGAAGGGACAGACACCCTGTGTGGTCAGAGCCTGGTGGTCTGAGGGAGGCCAGATGGGCGGTAGGGGGTGAGGGGATCCTTCCGGGTGGCCTGGGCTCTTTGCCCACCCACCACCTCACCCCATCCCAAGACACATAACCATGCCCCAGGGCTCACAGCCACTAGACAATGACAGGTGTGGGTCCATCCCCCTAGTCCTGGGGTACTGGGTTCCATTCCAAGATCTAGAATCCCCCTGTGATTCCAAAGCCCCCCTACCCCATCCCCAGGCAGCCAGACATTTGAGGGAGGTCGGTCCAGGTGACAGGGCCTGGTCGGCTGGGTCAGGAACCCATGCACCACTCTACACGGGGGAGGGGATGAAGCACAGGGGAGTGGGAGAGGCTGAACAGCCTAGACAAACCTCCACTCCACCCAGGATCCACATCTGGGGGTGGTTCCAGCCTCGCCCCCCCCTCCCGAGGTGACTCACGCCCCACATTTAACTCTCATTAGCGCCTCTGAGACCAGCTGGTAGGACAACTGCCAACTTCCCCCAGCAGACAGGGAGCTCTGGGTGGGCCGCCCTCACAGCCTCAGTTTCCCCCCAGGGGCCTGGCGCGGCGACAGGGGCTGCGTGGGAGAGCAGTGGCTCATAGTCCCTTCGTCTGAGCTAGGGCTGTCCTCCGCCCCACGGAATGAGGGGCTGGGTGTGGCCTCTTCCAGGAACCCCCGCCCCAGTCCCCCACCGGATGCCCCGCAGCCTCAGATAGTCCCCCACCCCAACCAGTACCCAAGGGTCAGGAAGGAGGGGCGGGGGCAGATAAATAGCGTTGGATATGAGGCTGCCGAAGTTGTGGATGACCCGCCTACAATCGGGCCGCAGCGCCCTCCAACCGCACTCCCCCCGCGGCCTTAACACAGGGCGGGGGCGGATGAATGGGGGCCAGAGAAGCAGGGATGTGGCCAAGGACCCATGGCCGTTCTAGCCTTCTGCCTTTCCTTGCTCCAGAGGACGACCCTGCTCTTATTTTCACTAAAACTGCCCTGTTCCTTAGTCGCTCACGGTGCGCAGGGCGCCCTAGGCGCAGGGCCCCGGGAGGCCACGCCGCAGGCCCCCACTGCGCCCCAGGAGAGGCCAGTTCCGCTGCCTCCACCACACTCCCTCCCCCCTTCCCCTCTCTGTGGGAAGGAGGCAGCTGGGGCGGGGGTGGCCGCGGGAGCGTCTTGCCCGTGTGATCGTGCCGAGTCGGGAATTCGGGGCCATGTGGGAAAGACATTAGTGCCGGCCGCCCTGCCAGCCAGGAATGCGCCCCCCGCTCCGCAGCCGCCGCCTGCCTGGCCCAGAAACGGTGACTCACCCGCTCCGTGTTCCCACCCCCTCATCGTGCACCCTCCACAGCCCACCACAGGCCTGGCCACCGGCTTTCCAGCCTCCCTGCCTTTGCTCCGGCTGGTCCTGCGACCTGCCTTTCCCATTCTCCAGTCTCCACCAGTCTCCCGCGATGCTGAACCGCACCGCACCGCACCTCCTGAGTCCTGAGAGGCCCCTCCCCAGGCCTGTCTATTCTCTGGTCTCATGCTCTGGTTAGAACACTCTTTTGGGACTTAGCCCCTCTGGCTGTTTCCCTCACTCCAGAATGACTCACCTCTGGGTCCCCACACCCAGCACAGGGCCTGGAGCACAGGGCAGGTGCAGAAAAAAGAATCGAGTCAATATAACCTGTTAGGTTTGGGAAGCTGTAGTCGGGAGTGTTCCTGGGGCTCCTCCTCTGTGATCTGGGAATAATAAACAATTCCACCTACTTCACAGGGTGGGTGACCGGATTCCTTATTCCTTCGTCTGAGCCTGGCTTTCCTTGTCTGACACAGTGGGAATAACAGTACCTGCCTCCTATGCTAACAAGAGTGGCTTATGCAGAAGGTTTTGTCTGTAAAGTCCTCAGCTCAGGCAAGGCCTGTCACTGAGAGAGACTCAATCACAGCCACAGTGGTGACAATATTACTAGAAAGCACAACTGTTTAATGAACACCTACTATGTGCCAGGCCTCAGGCTGGGTACATTTTAGACATTATATCATCCCTGCCTCAGTCCTGTATTGTAAGTTCTGTTACTATCCTTTCACAGATGAGGGAACACTGAGGCTTGGTGAAGGGAAAGCACAGACCCGGGGACCCACAAGTGGCAAAACCTCAGCCCACACCTGGGCCCTGGGCACAGCACCCCAGAGCTCTCCAGAGCCCCCGTAGGAACATCCTCTTCAACTGACTCCTCCAAAAACCAAAGTGGGTGCCAGCTGGTGATCTCTTGCAGCCCCCACCTCCATCGGAACCCCACTACCAGCCTCCCACCTCACCCAGGCTCACCTCTCATAACTTTTAATAAGAGGTAATAGCACCAAGCAGCAGGCATCAGCTTCAATTTTAATTATCTAATTTACATTTAATTTTTCCCACCAATGTGATGCAGTGTATTAATGTTTTACCTAAGAGCATCCATTTATGGCCTGAAAATATGTCCACCAAACTAATGGGCAATGATTGTCTTTTGGAGGCCCCTGGTTCAGAGTGGGGGATCCCACCTGGGGCCTTGGGCCCTGAGACCCAGCAACCCACATAGTTCAGGACACTGGAATAATTAATGAACAAATGTCCCAGAACCCTTTCAGAGCATGCTCCTTCCCTGGCAACTCCATAAAGAATGGTTATTGAGTGTTTGCATGGCCACTCTATGGGAGAATCTCATTTAATTCTTGCACCAATCCTTATAGACAGATACTATGAAATATCTATTCTGCAGACGGACAAACAGACATAGAAAGATAAAGTGTCTGTCCAGGGCCACACAGCAACTGAAAGGAAGAGCTAGCACTGCAAACTGAGCATACGTGACTCAAAGCCCTCTCTCTGCACTGTGGGGCTGGAAACTCCCTCGGAAATCTGTGCCCTGTTTCGGCAGACATGGCTCCAAACTCTGAGACCTTAGATCAGTGCGAGAGCGTGTGTCCTGTGCTTCTCAGGGTGTCGGCCGAATTGGGTGACAGGGCCAGTGGGGAGGAGTGGGACTCCCTGGCTTTGGCCTCATAGCATTTGACCCCGTAGGAGTCCCTGAGATCCGAGTCTGGTTTTCCAGGCCTCTTAGTGCCCAATGGATTCCATGGGCCTCAGGAGGGTCCTGGAAATAGCAGGGTTGCCCATCTTTCCTTCTTCCATTGGTCCCCAAATGAAACGGCCTCCTCCAAAGCGGAGCAGATGAGCAAACAACACTGGCTTCCAGGAAGGGAGAGAGAATAGGAAACCCCAAATAAAGTCTGAGCTCAGGGCTGCCACTAAGACGCGGGATCAGGGCAAATGGGCAGTGTGGGCAGGGTGGGCCCTCTCCTCAAGCCGCAGCCAGGTGGAGGCAATCTGGATTGCTCCCCAGTCCCTGGCATGCCCTCAGAACCGGGAACTCCTTCGAGATGTAAGGGTGCCAGCCTCTGCACCACTGTGGGGCATAGACTTATTTTTATTCCTTTTTAAATTTTATTTATTGATAAAATATTTATCAATCGATTTCTACTTGTTTGTTTGTTTGTTTGTTTGTTTAGAGAGAGAAGCACCAGTCTCCCATCACACTTGTTTCTGCATTCACAGGCAGCTGACCAGGGCACACGCAAAAGCGCCCTTAGCCTGTCAGGATGATGCTCCAACCAACTGAACTCCTTGGCCAGGACTCAGACTTATTTTTCAACAAGTGCCTGGGGTCCTAGGAACTCAACTTGCCAATGCAGGACAAGAGAGGGCCACCTGGAACCAAAGGCCTGGTTAGCCTCCCTTGAGCTGTCCTCACCTCACCAGGCTCAGGGCCCTCATCTAGAAAAGGGGGATTATGACCCAGAGCCTTCTGCAGAGTGCTGTTGGCCCAGCTGTGGGAGTTCATAGAGATGGAGTGGCCAAGGCATGACCATCTACTCCACTCCTGAGCTTCTCCTCTTCCTTGTCGCTTCCTCCTTACAAAGAAGGGAAATCAAGGCCCACTGAGGGCAAAGGACTACTCCAAGATCACACAGCAAATTGGGGTCAGAGGTGGAAGTGGCACCCAGATCTGGGTTTCACATGTGGGTGAGACTTCGGTAGGCCCAGTGGACCATAGCCCTGTGTGGAGTAAGTGGCATCTCAGCGCCTGGCCCAGGCTGAGTGTGTGTGTGTGTGTGTGTGTGTGTGTGTGTTGCTGGTGGGGGGTGGTGTGGCGGACAGGGTGTCAGGGGAGCTGCTGCTGCCGCCTCCCTGGTATTTTTAGCCTTGAGAATGAGCTGAGCTCAGGGCTCTGAGCAACCATAGTCAGTGAGGGAAATGGGGAGGTCCCTGCCACCCCTCCCTACCATTGCCAGCCAGCCTGGAGCTGATTTTGGGTAGGTAAGGGGGGCCCAGCCTGAAAAAGTATATAGACCTCAGGGACTGGGAGCAGTCAAGCCCTGAGACCTTGCACTGTAGCCCACCCCCAACTGGGTCATCTTTCCAATGCCCCTTTCCATGGGGTGCTCAGCACCCAGCCGAGCTGGCAGGGACAGGCACCCCCATCTCACCCCCTGTTACCCTCGGCTTCCCCTGCTACAAGCTCCAGGCCAGCTCTCTGCCTGCACCACCAGGTCAGAGCTGTGAGGTTCCCATGACAACGGATGACAGCAGCAGAGGCTGCTGGCCACAGGGTCAGGGGTGAGGAGGGTGTGGGTGGCTAAGCAGAAGAAAGGAGGAGGCCCAGCACAAGGGTGGTGGGAGGGGCTGGAGTGAAGGACCCCGAAATTACAGCTTCCTCCTGAGGGCTGAATGCCCAGGAAAGGCCTGGAACTTTAGCTGATTGATGTTGGAAGGGACCCCATTACAATGATTGGGAAAGCTAGCACAGGAAGGGCTGGCTATGCCTTTGGTGGTGAGCTCATGAAGCCAGCTAGGGTATAGGGCTTGGATGGAAATCCTAGACTCTTGCTTCCCAGTCCAGGACTCTGCAGCCTCTAGGCTAGGGTCTTGGGGGGCAAGAGGTGGGGCCCCGATGTCTCCTTATCCCCATCTCTAGGAAGTGAACAGGTCTAGAACCTTGCAGCCAGCCTCACCTTTTTGTAACTTGGACTCCCTATCCTGTAATGAGTGGTCAAGTCCCCAAAACCGACAGGTCACTTCTTGTCAAGCCTAGTCCTCCACTTCCTAACACAGAATATGTTGTGGTTCTTCTGGAATGGGACATGGCTCCAGCTGACTCCCCACCCCTGCCCCAGGGGCCCAGGGTGGGATTGGGGATTTACCCCACATCCCCAGGTTGATTGAAAGCTTCATTCCAGACTCGAATCCCTCCCAAAGCTGACCAGGTTCCAGAACCATCACTGGTTCCCACTGTCCCCAAGACAAAATATATCACTTATCTTGGAACTTGAGGTTGACTCCACAATCCTCTGAGCTCCCTCCAGTGTGGTCTCCTCCCTGCCCCAGAAGTACCAGTCTCCAGGTCTCCTAGGTAAGCAGCATAGTCCTTTGAGGCTCAGCTGCACTCACACCTCCTTCCAGAAGCCGTCTTGGCTCTTCCCTTCCACTCAGATCTCTTGCTCACCAGGGAGTGTGAGGCTTGAGAGCTCACAAGGACCTTTCACACAGGCCTTCCCATGCTACCCTCATACTATGTCTGGGAAGTGACGTTTCTTGCTGGTAAGTAAACCAGGGACCAGACAGGAAAACTCCTTGTAGAAAATCACACAACTAGCGAGGAGTGTCAGCTTGGTGCCCAGCTGCAGGTCCCATTTTCTCTTGGGGCCCTGCTCTTGGTAGACACTGGCCTGTGGCGCTACAATTAGGGTCCTCAAGCTCACACCCAACAGTTTCTTTCTCCAGCTCCTGATACATAGATGGCCAACCCATGTCCGCTACCTACAATTCATCCATTTATTTAACATTAGTAAGCACCTAACATGCCAGGTAGACCATCTCCTCCCCCTTGGAGCTCACCTTCTGGCTGGGAAGACCAGCAAGTGAACAGGATTCATCCACTGTGACCCCAACAGGGCTGTAATGGGAGCACCTAAGGCAGCGGGTGGCCAGGAGAGGGGTCTCCAGCCAGACTTGCAGAGTCAAGGCGGACTCCAACCACAAGCTCAGCCTCTCTTAGGTCCTGCCTCCCTGGGGAACTTTTCTCCCATGTCCAACCTCAATCTTACTGCAACCCCCAAAAGGCTTTGTAAGTAGGTGACTGACAGACAGTCAGTACACAGGTCCTTGAGCAGTGCTTTATCAACCAGCAACTTTATTCTACATCTACCCAGGATCCCTTCTCTCTGCCATCTCCACAGACCCACCAGGATGGTTTGATGGGGCTGGCTGGACAGCAGGCCCGCCAGGCTTGGAGCCAACAGGTACACTGCACACCTCTTTGAGCCTCCCAAACTCCAGCTCTGCTTTAGAGAACTGACAGGCCAGTGGGACCAGTGATACCAGTGGGACCAGCAGGAGGTAGGTAGGCAGGCAAGGGTAAAAGCCTCCCTCTCCCGGAGGTGCTGAGTCAACCTGAGATCAGGGGAGAGAAAGAGGCCACAGAATTGCTGCTTGGTCCTCAGGGTCCCTGAGAGCCCAGGATCGGGAGAGAAAATCAGAAAGTAACTCAGTCTTGGTTCCCAAAATCTTCCCACCAGTTGGACTGGGGGCCATAAGGGCTACAGGAGGCAGGGCAGGCTCCTGACATGGGACCCAGCACTCCTCCTGGGGGTAGGGGGATGGCAGCACTGGGCACCCTCGTGATGAAGCCAGCGGCAGGGTGATTAATCTTGTGAGGACTGTGTGTCAGCCCCCAACCCCTCGGCCTCCCATGGCCAGCCCCGCCCGCTGCCCTGGGAGTTAATCTCCGCTCAGGGACTTCTCACAGCCGCCGTCACGGCTGCATTAATTCTGAGGCAGAGGGAGGCAGGAAAGAGGAAGCACAGATGGGGGTGGGGGGTAGCCTCCTTAGGAAGGTTTCCTGGTCAGCAGCTGGTGAGGAGGGATCCCAAAGGATGGGGCCTGGGTATCCCTTCGGGTCGTCCGTATTATCCCCCTCAGGCCGTCAGAGCTCTTGTACCCCCCAGCCTCTAGCCCTAGCCGCCAGCTGAGCCCCAAATGCAGTTTGCAGTTTTGACAGCAGATGTCTCTGCTATTATGATTTATCAAAATGCTTAAGGTAAATAATGCACACATATTTATACGAAAGGGGGGGGTGGTAGAAAGTGGGAGGGACTGAATGGGGTCAGGGAGCTTTGGGGCCAAGGACTCTGAACACCCTGGCCTCTGTCCTCAGCTCTCCCCTCTCAGACCCAAGGTTTGACCCAAGCCTGGCCCTGGGGAAAGTGAGCTAGGGTGACATCAAGCCTGCCCAAGCCTGGCAGGAGGTCAGGGAGTGGGTGGACCTGTCTTGCTGGGTCCCCGCCAGGCCTGGGAGGCAGCCACCTGGGGGAAGCAGCTGAGCCAGCCTCACACCTTGGCCGCGTTTCCATGGCTTCACTGCGTCCTGGCTCCCGAAGGCTCTGTCGCCTTATCAACAGTGGGCACTGCCCTTGCCCTCACTCTCAAAGCTACTCCCCTCAGACCCCTGCAGCTGCCTGTGGATCCCACTGTGGCAGAGCCAAAACTCAGGCACAGGTGGTGCCCCGTCCTGGGCAGGCCTGAGCTGGGTGAGGGGCTGGGAGCCTGGTGGGAATACCCCAGGGGGGTGGAGGGAAGGAGGCCTTGATAGAGTCAGGCTGCACCCGAGTTGGGCCCTCCAAATACCCCAACCCTGTCATTTCAGGGGAGGTGGCAGTGATCACGGGCTACCCTCTTATCCCCCACCTTCACTCCATACAGCCTTCTTTGTTTCCAAACCTTTCAGGACTTAAGAACATTTGGTTAACTATATTGGGTTTTCTGATTTGAAAAGCAATATGTGTTTACTGAAAGAAAAAAGGAAAAAAAATGTAAAACACAAAAAATCAGAAAGTGCAGAAAAGTTTAAGGAAGTCATGCTTGACCCTAATCCCATGTCTGGGCAGGCTCACAGGCAGCATGTGGGATGGGGGTGGAGGTTCGCTCCCTCCGGGCAAAGCCTGAAGCAAAAACCAAGGGCTTAAAGGCCAGCTCCTGAAACCAGAGGAACTTGGCTGTGTGACCCTGTGTATACCTACTTCTACCTCTCTGAACCTCAACTTTCTCACCTATAAAATGGGGTAACTGATCAATGTCCTCCTTGTGGGACTGTGAGGGTTAAGTGAACTAGTATGTGCAGTGGACTGGCCCGTGCCTGGCACCCGGCCCGATGCCTTGTGAGGCAGGGGGTATCGTTAGCACCTCTAACCAAGGGCAGAGATGCAGAGTATGAACATTCCGGGGGCTGAGGAAAGGGGCTTTTTCTAGTAAGCTTCCCCTCACCAGCAGACAGCACTCCAAGTAGGGTTCGAAACACATCGGAAAAATTGCCCAGAAAGAGGAGATAAGGCATTCACTCAGGCCACAGCGGTTTTCTGGTGCCAGTGTTGCAGACCGCACCCCAGAAGCCAGGTGATGTCACCCAGAGTGATCAGCGTAGTAATGGAGGTGGCACGGGGACACTAGACCTGGCCCGCAGGGGTTAAGAAGTCTCTTGAGGAGATAGCACCTGAAGGGGAAGGAAGGCATCAGTCAGGAGAAGGCAACAGGAAACAGCCCACATCGGATTGCCTCTGGCCGGGGCAGCCTGCCACCAGAACCCACAGACCAGGTCCCCTGCCCCCAAGCCCAGGAGCTCTGCACCCAGGCCTGGAACCCAGAGGGTCCAGCTCTCCTTCCCTGGACCTGCCCCATCTTCACGCCCTGCTGCCTGGAATCTGAGGCGGCCCTTGTTCTCTGGCAGGAGGGGAATTTAATGCCGCTGAGGGATGGCAGGTCGACAGGCGAAGAGATGAAAGTGTCCTCTCTGGCAGCTGGGTCAGCGGCCTCAGGGGACCCTCCTGCACCCCCTCGGCCCTCCCCAGCCATCTCCTTTCAGTGGTAGGAAGAGCCTTCAGAGGGCCCTCAGGGGGTTGTGGACCTCTGGGACAGGACTCCCTGCAGGGCTGTGTGACCTTTGGGGGAGGGGCAGCTGGGCCTCTCTATGCCTATTACCTGCCTGCAGGGTGCCTGGGCCAAGGTCTGTATTATTAACATGCTGGTGCCTGCCCGTCCCTCCCCCAGCTTGGCTGTCGTCAGCAGTGCCTGTCCGCACAGGGCTGTGGGTGGGCAGTGGGGGGCTGCACGGTGACCTCCATCCATACATCCATCTCTGGCACCTGGGAGGGAGTGGGAGCTGACATTGCAATCGGGTCAGGCTGAAGCAGCCTTGACTACAGCAGTCGAGCGGCCATTACCACCTCCTTTGTGACAGCAGAGCTAGGCTTAGCCTGGGAATAAAGACTGGGACCCCAAGCCAGAATCTGCTCCTTGGGCCACCAACCCCATGTCCCCGTGGGAGATGCTGTGAAGTCTTGGCACTGTGAGGTGACCTTGCTCTGCGAAGCACCCTGTCAAGTGCCCCACCCCACCACCGCTGGTTATGTTGCCCTTCTTGGGAACAGAGAGGCAAGGGCATCAAGGGCACCAGCACTCGTGCGTGTGCACGCACACACAATGTGACTTTGACACATGGTGCCCGGGAAGTGAAGAGGACCAATGTGCCCAGATTCCCAGACCGCCTTTCCCTTCCACTGAGGAAGCTGAGCCTTCCCAAGCAGCCTAGTGCAGGGGTCTGACGGTCAAGAGCCAGGTTCTAATCAGGACCCTGCTACCCCCATGCTCTGTGCCTTGGACATGTCACATACTCTCTCTGGGCTTCAGTTTCTCATCTGTAAAATAGGTAATAATCCCTATCCTGATGACTTTCTGGAGCCAAAGAAGCAAACTTACTCAACAAATTAAAACTATCCCAGGCTGAAGACATCCTCCCGCTAGCCTGGGGCCAAGGGGAAGTACCCATACAGAGAGCCTAGCTCCGCCCCATAATCACCCAGTGCACTACAGGAGCGGTCCTGCTTCCTTCTTCCTGCTCAACACGACTGACCTCAGCAAGCTCATAGCAGAAGGTCAAAGGCCCAGTCTGGTGTGTTGAGTCAGGCTCAGAGCATGAGACAGGGGCCCCAGTCCAGGATGGGGGATAAGGGCAGCAAGGGACTACTAGGTCAGGCCGAGCCCTGATGCTGTGGGGAGGAGGGGGCGCCTGGCAGACACTGGGCAGGCTGGGGTGGGGGAGGCCTTTGGCGGCCACAGAGAACAAAGAGGCTGGGGTTGCCAGGATATTCTGTGGAGCTGAAGCCCCGTGGTGGGGCTGAAAGAGGGGCCGTGGTAGCCGTGGGAACTGTGCCTGCTGCCCCCACGCCCGCTCTCCCACCCAGACTGGGCCTCAGGGCTAGGCTGGGGTGACAGGGGCTGTCAGGGCCCCCACTCTGTCCTCAGAGTTGCATGGCTGTAAGGGATGAGAGCCAGGAAATGCTGTAGACAAAGACACACAAGGCACATAGTGTCAGCTTCACTGAGGGTCCCAGGTGCACACCAACACACAATGTCATGAGCACACACCCAGGGTTAGACGGGCAATGTCACAGGGTCACAAGCCAGCATCACAATCACACAGAATCCTTGATGTCAGTCCCAGACAGTGTCACAAACAACAAAGAATCATCCAGTGTCTGTCATAGGGACAGGGTCATGCACGCCATACATTATCGGTGCTGCACAGCCAATGTCACATATAGAATCACTCAGTGTCACACATTCTGTTGTATCATACTGGGTCTGTTACAGAAGTGTACAATGTCACAGGATTGCACGTGCAATGTCACAGAACATCCCAGTGTGGCCACTGACATCATATACTAACCCACGGCCACATGGGGTCTCACATCAGTCTACCACACATTGTCACAGACCCATTTTCATGTCACACTCAGTGTCACACATAGCCACACTGCTGCACAAGGCCTCACACGGTTGTCAGGGCCCTGAAGCATCTCTCACACGCACTCACACACAAGGCCGCGTGGAGGTTGGATCTGTCCTCCAGTCCCTTGTGCACCTTCAACCTATTGCACCACTCCCTGCTGCCCAGGTGAAGGCTCCTGGGTCAGTAGGTCAGGCTCCCAACTGAAGCAGAGTGGAGCTGAGGGCACCTCCCAGGGAAGGGAATTGGGCGTGCTTCTCCACAGGGGAGCCCGCCTCTAAGTACTTCTGTCAGACAGAAGAGCCGCAGGGGTGAGTCTGCAACAGCAAGATGCAGAGGTGCAGGATAGGAAGATGAAGAGACAGGAGAGGCGTGGAGACTCAGAGACACAGCAGAGTCAGAGACCATCAGGAGAGACAGCTTCAGACACAGTGAGCCAGAGAAACAGGCCGAGGCAGACAGGGCTGGGGCTTGCTGGGGGGAGTTGGGGTGGCTGGTTTTTTAGGGAAGACACACACCCTGGGCAGTGGGTGAGGGACATCTTGGTAAGACTCAGGTGAATAGTTTTAAAACAGCAACACCAGCTGCCATTGACCCATGCGCTTAAGATGAGCCAAGCCCTTCCCCAGAATGATCTCATTTCATCCTCAGGCAACTTCACGGGAGAAAGACTGCTATTGTCCCCGTTTCCCAGATGAGGTAACTGAGGTCTCACCATGTGTTTCGTTCAGCCTCAGAGCTATCCCCACCTCTGCCTGGGCCTCCTCCAGACAGAGGGATTGGTCTAACTTTTGCACAAAGCAGAGCGCAAGAGGCTGAAGTTGGAAGAGGTAAGGGGCTTCAAGCTTAGAGCTTCTCTGTATTGGGGTGTGGGGTGAGACCAGGAGCTGCTATGGCTGGGCTGCAAGTTGGCACACTGCAAGGTACAGACTGGCTGAGTCACGGCACACCCCGCCTTGGGGCTGGCACCGGAGCCGTCCACCCCACACCTGTAGGCATGCCAACAAGGGCTGGCCGAGGCCATCTGCGGCCTGTGTGTTGCCAGCAACCAGGTGGGGGCAGGCAGGGGCCTCCTGCCTGGGTGCTCCCTGCTGGCCAAGCTTCCACCCCCATACCCCCAAGGAGGATCCTCTCTGCTCCCTGTAGGTTCTGAGGTGCTGCAGTTTGCCTTGTGCAGGGGGTGAGGGTGCCCCCGGCTGCAACACCTCCCCCTACTTCCCGCTGGACGCCCCATTCGGCAGAGCCGCCTGGAGAGATCACAGGCAGCCACATGAAAGGGAATTTTTCCCAGGCAGAGATGGAGTTGAAAGCTGCCTCCCACCGCCCCCTCCTGCCCCCGCTGTGTCAGGCCAAGCTGCTGAGCTCCTGGTGCTGGAAAGGAGCTTGTGACACAGGGGAAGGGGTTGAGGGTCAGAACCCCCACCCAACATGGCTGCCTTTTCTCCTCCCATAAACAATGACACAGACATCCCAACTGCCCCACCTCTCTGCCCACTCAGCTTCAGAAGTTGCTCCTTCTCTCATCCTGAAAGCCCTCACCCACCTGAAGGCAGGCCCAACATCTTCAGGAAGTCCTTCCTGAAGTCTAGCCTCTGTCTTAGCCAGACTCAAAGCAGCTGGGTGGGAGGAAGGCCTCCCTGTCAAGTAGATGATAGGCCTTATCCTGCAGGTCAGCCTCTGACGTGCAGGGGGCTAAAGGGTATGTAGCAGCCACCCCTTCCCATGCCAGCTACCCTGGCCTAGACCACATGGCTCTGTGGGTGACCCCCAGTCATCTGGCCTCTGAGGTTCCAGACAACTTTGTGCTAACAAACTTTCTTAGGGTTGGGATAGTCGCAAGAGACAAAGCCAGGGATACCTCGGGCCCCAATCCAAGAGCCCTCAGGCCTAAACAGGGGCATGTGGGGGTCTGTGTGTATGCTGGACACAGCCAGGTCCCCATGAACCTGGGCTAAAACTGTTCCCTGGGGACTCACATCAGTGGTCGGGGGGAGCTCTAGATTCCTGCAAGAAGAGATAAGAACCTGAACAGGCAGCTCAGGCCCCGCCCCCAGAACTGCTGGCTGCGTTGCACTGATCAGGTGCTGTTGACTTTAGGGGAATAGAGACGGTGGCCCTAGGTGCATGAAGGTCCCTGGAGGTCCAGGTTCTGAGGAGGGGGTGCAGTCAGGCAGGCGAAGTATTCTAGTACCAGCCACTGCCAGATTAACAGCGTCTGCGTCCTGTCTTCCAGGCAGGCTGCTCCTGCTTGCCCCCATTGTGGATCCAGAGGGTGTAACTTTCCAAGAGATCCCTCCTCTAAATGTCCCTGGGTGATTCTTCCTCCTTCCCAAGGTGGTCCCAGACAACCCCTGCCCGGTAACAGCCCCCAAAACCGGAGAGCAAGAAGCCAGCAGTGCTTCGTGACACAAACATGCATTCGTTTTATTCACAAAACAGCCTGGTTTCCTAAAACAATACAAACAGCATGTTCATCAGCAGGAAGCTGGCCACGGGCAAGGAGGCCCAGGCCGAGGGGGACCCCCTGGGCACCCACCCCCACTGGCAGGGGACCACCCAAAGAAGCCCTTTCTTCTGTCGCCATTGGCCAGGCGGGAAAGAAGGGACTTGTTTTCTCTAAGGGAAGTAGCCAGGATCAGAACTGTCGAGACATAGGCTCCCCAGATCTAAGTGGATAAACAAACAAAACTTTCATTTTTGCGGAATCATTGTTAGGGTGGGGGGATCCCATTGTGGGGACTGTGGGTGTAGCACACCTGGCCTGGGCCTGGGGGCAGGGGGGTCTGCTCCCTCCCCTTCTGTGAGCTCCTCAAGGCAGCTCTGCCCACACGGATGGATACAGAGGGGCTTCAACACGGCGCCATCAACATTCTCTTTATAAACGTGAGTGGGTTTTCCAGGCAAACTATGCACTATTTCATGGTCAGAAAGAATCAAAGGAAGTTTAAATGAGGGTGGAGTTAAACTGTGCTAAATTACAGTAGTGCTTATTAGTAACTAGATTTCAAAAGGTTACAGAAAATTTACATTCTCTACACAAAACTGCATCTCCTGCACAGACAACATCGACATCGACACAGGAAGGAAACTGATTGTCCATTCTTTGCCCAGGAAGTCTCGGTACTTTATAGATTCGTCTTTACCTCTCTTTTTGTTGTTCTTCCGAAAAAGCAGTTAAATTTTTTTTCTTTTTCTTTTTAGACTAGGGACGTGGAGATGTTAAAACGACAACAAAAAATATATATATAAAAACAGGAATGAAATCTGTGAGAGAATATTTTTGGTTCTAAAGACGGGTGCAGCCGTTTGTCTTCGCCCGAATCCCTTGCCGGAGACCACGCGAGCAGTGACATTGCACGGAGAGGGCAGCTTTGGGTTCCCGCCGCCGTCACTGAAACCACCGGAAGGCGGCTCCTGTCGGAAGCATTACCTTCTGGCGGGGGCGGGAGACAAAAACAAGGAGAGAGTTCAGTCAGGGTCCGGCTGGGCCTGGTGCAAAGACGTTCCCCGTGGACGGTCTCATGGTGGAGGGACGGGCATGGAGTAAAGGCAGCCACCCTGTGGAGTTCCGCCATCCTGGCCAGGCCAGAGAAGGAGCCTTGACCTACTGGGTCGCTGAAGGGTCTGGAGCTCCCTGAGGCCCCCTGAGCCACTGTGCCCAGGAGTCCTCCTTCCAGACAGGAACACCCCTTCCCCCGGTCCAAAGGCCACAAGCGCCAGGTGGTTGTGGGGCATCTGGGAGCTGTTTGCACATTTCTGTCGAATGAGCATGTAAGCATGTGCGCTGGACACGTTTTTGGATGTACGCCTTGAGCTCCGCTACAGTGTGTGGTGTGTTTGGAGCTGTGGTGGGAGGGATACCTGCTGTGTTTATTAAGAGGCTACATCTCCGTGCACTGGGCAGTGTGTGTGTCTACGCTAGACGAGAGTGGGTGCCTTTGTGTGCATATAGGTGTGTTCTCTGGGCAGGAGAGCAGATGTGTGAGGTTTGGGGCTCAGGGGCGGGTAACCACAGCTGGGATGCCATGAATTGTTTCCCAACAATTCTGGACATTTGCATCAAGCCCACTCATAGAGGGGTGGGGACAGGGCAGTGACAGCAGGCTGAAAAGATGCTTTTGTACCCAGGCCTGGCACCACAACTAGGCTGCCACAGCTGGGGGCACGGGGACAGGCCCAGCCACGAGGCGGAGAGAAAGCCACATGGGAACCAGTTGGCCTTCTTTAAGCCAATCCCGTAGTGGACAGGCCTTGCCCACATCCTGGGCTCACCCCCTAACTCCAGGCTCATAGGATCCCTAGCCATTAGCTGTGCAACCAGACTGATCTTGGGGCCCCAGGGCACCCCAAATTTGTCAGGTAGGTGCCTAGACCCAGGGTTTTTCCAGGCCTCAGAGCAGGGCTGTCAGCACTAGAGCTGCTCTCCCCTGAGGTGGCCTTGGGGAAAAGGCTGGGCTCTGAAGGGACAAGTCAAAGGGTCACCTCTCAAAGCCACAGGGTCCACAGGACAGAACCCTGTCAAATGGGTTGGGGGAGAGTCCCAGAATCTTAGGTCACAGACAGGAAGCTTTAGGACATGTGTGAAAGTTGGAAACTTAGGATATGTATGGGAATCTCAATACCTGACCCAGAAACTCCAGGAGGGCATTCAAAACACTAGGCCCCTGCCTGGAGTTTCATGCCTGCCTTGCAAACTACGGCCTAATAGGGTGTCAGGATGTGGCTCTGATTTTTAGGGCAGTGAGCTGGTGTCTCAAAGGCTGGCCTAGAACCCCAGAGCCCAGGGATTGGCTGGGTGTCCCCCAGACCCGTGCGCAGGCAGGAAAGGTGGGGCTGGGGGTGGGTTTGGACTGCCAGACAGACGCAAGAGCCCACACACCTCCCTCTAAGGCGCCGTTACCTCCAGAGCAGCGGAAGGCTTCTTTTTGAGTTCCTCACATTTTCTGAATTTGCAAATCTGATGGCCAGTCTTTCGGTTCCTACAACTGCTGCACTGCTCGCAGTTGATGCGCCGCCGGCAGGGCGGGCACATGCCGCAGCGTTTCCGCTTCTTCTTGCCCGAGCTGATAGCTGAGGCCAGCTCACCCTGCATGGGGTACTCGGCCAGACCCGCCATGTGCAGCGCACTCTCGGCCAGGAACACACCCGCCGGGGTCATGATGAAGAGGCCTGGGTTGATGGGGAAGGCGCCCAGGTAGGGGAAGTCGGACTGGCCGTTGAGGGCTTCGGCACCCGCCACAGCCTCCATGTCGGGCAGGCCCGCGCCAGCCTCGCTCATCAGCGGTAGGTGCTCCTGCACCACGCGCTTCAGCATCTCCGTGGACTGTGCGAACTGCTGCAGCGTCAGCTGTCCCTCGGCTGCCAGCTCCGTGGCCCGCTCAGCCTTGCTCAGCAGGCTGGCCACAGCACCACTTTTGTGCTTTGAGGTAGGGTTGCTTTTGTCCACAGCCATGGCTGCCGCCAGGTCGTGCCCATTGGCCAACAGGGAGGCAGCGGCTGCAGCCGCAGCAGCCTTTTCAGCAGACTCCCCGCCCATCATGCTGCCACCGCCACTGCCCCCACTGCCCCCAAAGGAAGAGTAGTGGGAGAGAGGGCGGGAGCGGCGCAGGCTCTTGTTGAGGGGTTCGCTGATGATGCCGCTTTTGTTCCGACGTTCGGGGGGCGGCGCATCATCTGCCACCGAGGCTGGTGCAGCAGCGGCCACTGCTGCACTCTTGTCAGCCACTCCTGCCTTTGAGCCACTGCCACCGCTGCCATTGGCATTGCTGCTACTGCTACTGCCGCTGGTGTCCTGGGAGCCACTGCCGAGGCTCGACATGGTGGGGCTGAGGCCCAGACCCCGCGCTGGGGGAGCCTGCCAACTACCTCGGGTCCTCAGACAAGTGCTGGGCCCTGCTGCCCACAACAGAGGTGCCTGGTGGGCCTCGGCACTCAGGGCAGGCACATGGTCAGGAGTCCCCGCGGAAGTGTCTTCACTCTGTCAGGACAAGAGGACACAGGGTCAGGCCAGTGGTGAACACCTCCTCCTACCGCCACCATCAATAACCATACTGCCATTGTTAACAACCACAAGCCGGACTAGGTATTTAATAAGAGCCAGTCCCCTCCCCACCCTCCCACCCCACCCCATCAGGAACTCTTCGTTTGTGCTATCTCAGTTAAGACTCACAAGAACCCTGCGAAGTAGTGGCTGGTAACTGGTAACACCCTATTTTATAGATGAGGGAGAAATGACTAGGCCATGGATACACTGCGCGGCTCAGCTTGCTCTCCACATCCAGAACTGCCTTTGAGGGAGGTTTGCTTTTGTCCACAGCCATGGCTGCCGCTAGGTCACGCCCCCTAACCTGATGGAAGCAGGCTGTTCCTCCTGGGCTAAGAGTAGGAGAGAGCTGGAGATTCTTCCTAATCTTCCTTCCCTGACCCAACTATGGAGAAGAGGAGTTGGAAAACCCTCTGAAGGGTAAGATCAACAGAAGGTGTAGACCATGAAGCATGGAAAGCTGCCCCTGGATCCTCATTGGCTATTCCCATCACACATCAATTATCTCAAGGCTCTGGGAAGTTCTTCAGGTAGAGGAAATTTTAGATTTGCTTTTGTTTAAGAGTTTGCCAAACAGAGCTCAGAAATCTTATTTCAAGGAGCATGAACCCTGCTGCTAGAGGGCAGGTGGGATACTGTGCTAGAGGACAAGTCTTCACCTGTAAGAATGGGGGACACGCTTGTGCACAGATCGGCACACACTTCCTTCTCACTCCCAGACCTCAGACTCCACGCCTGTTTCTATTCAGGCCTCACCGCTGTGCTCCAGCCTGGCTCCCAGATAGACCTGGGTGTGGGTAGGAGAAACCTCTAGCTGGGGCAAGTTGGAACTGAGAGTAGATGTGACCATTCCCAGGACAGAGCCTGTTCTGCTCAGGCCCCCAAAACAGGGACATGAACAGCCAGGCTCCTTGGCCAGGAGCTCTGGGAGGAACTTCCAGATGCAGCAGAGTGGCAGTTTCCTCATCAGCCCTGGCTCCCTAGCACTCCTTCCCTGTCTGCTTGCCTTGGCCCAGCAACCCCCAGGAGGGAGGTGGGAGGACAGGGCCCAGCCCAAGCAGCTGGCCGCTCGAGGAGGCACACATCTGGCTGAGCCTGTCCCGCCCTGGGCTTAGGGGCAGCACACACTGCATCTTTGTCCCCAGGCAACCCCACCATCCCCCAGTCATAGGACTCAGCCTGTCCTGGAAGGTCATCTAGTCCAACCCTCTGCACTTACCAAGGGGGGGAATTGAGGCCCCAGGCAGGCAGAGCCCCTGCCCCAAGACTGCTAAGGAGTGGCAACAAGGAGGATCGAGTGCAGGACAGGGAAACACTCTATCTCCAAGATGAGGCAAATGGCAGGCATCAGCAGAAAACCAGACACTCCTTGCCCTGCCCTAGTGAAAGCAGATGAATGGTGAGGAAGAGCTGGGTACGCTGGCAGATTCCACCAGGACAAACCAAGGAGGCCCTCTCCAGGTTGGGCTTCAGATGTCTTGGACATCAGGGTTGTAGTAAAAGGAAGCGGGCCATGAATTGCCAAGGACAGCTGTGTTCAACCCTACCTCCTAAGGGCCAAGACCAGGCTAGTTCTGTGGCTTTTCTCCTCAGAGATCAAAATCCGCCTCCAGGCATCAGTGACCCTGGTTAGGTGCTAGGAACTAGGCTGCTGAGATCAGGCCCAGAGACCATCACTCCAGGTCAACTCACCCACCCCTGCCTATGTCAGCTCAACAACCCAGCCCTGGGCTACATTCCTAGCAGCCCCAGACAGGAGGAGGCAGGCACCCTCGGGCTGAAGAGCTGGGGAGGGGAGCGGTCTGCGCCCTAGCCCCTGTGCGTGTCCCCCGCCTCTGCGGCCTGCTGGCTGGTGGCAGAAATCGATAGCGGCATTAACTCTGCTCTGGCTCAACTCCCCCCCACCCCTTCCCAGCTCCAGGATCTGGCTCTGTGTGCGGGGCTGGCAGGTCAATTAGAAGTCAGCTCCCTCCGACACAGCCCGGCCTGCATTCAGGGCTGGCGCTCTGGCTGAACCTCCCTGCTTTTGTCTCCATCCTGAGTCTCTCATGGTGGGGACCAAACCTCATGTTCTGTTCAGCTCAGGCCCTCTCTTTGAATCTCTCTGATCTTCCATTTTTCTGTCCTTCCTCAGGGACGACCCTCTCCCAGCCCGCCAGGTCCTGGGACATGCTGAGCTCAGGACCAGAGGACGTGATATGTCATTGAACAGGTGCTGCAGACAGAACACTGCGGTCTGTCAGACACAGACACTGAAGGTGGGGGGTATGCACAAGGGGGACTGGCATGCAGGGTAACTGTCCTCAAACCCCAGAGTGGGAAGATACCAATATCTTAGTCCCCAAGGCCTTGTCCCTAGGATGTTCCAAATCTGCCCCTGTACCTGGCTCATCTTCTCCCTCAGACCCTGGAAAAAGCTGATGCCCTGGTCCCAGTGGACCCCTGACCACAGGATCCATTTGCCCGACTCATGGAACAGGAAGACATAAAAAGAAGACCATCTCCCAGGCCTCAGCCTTCTATTGCAGGGCACATAGCAACCCTTCCCAGGCCAGGAAGGGCCTGGCAGTGCCAAGGCAGCAGGGGAGGAGCTGGGGCTGCGTTGAAGCGGAGCGGGAATGAGCGGGAGGGAAAGCTGGCGGGCAGGCGGGCGGCGGCGGGCGCATCCATCATCGGCCCTGCCAGGAACGCATCCAGCCCCCAAAAAGAAATACTGCGCCTGAGGAGGGACAACAAAGGGCTCCGTTTCATCAGCAATGTGGAGCCAGCGCCCCGCCGCCCCGCCAGGCGCGGTCAGGCCACAAAGGACCCCTTTGTCCGTGCAGGAGCCGGGCGGCCGGGAGCTGGGACCAGGGGCTGACGGGTGGGACAGAGCCCAGGAGCGGGGGTGAGGGGGGAACCAGTCTTAGAGAGTTGGGGGGCAGAGGGGGACATGGGGGCAGAAGGAGAGAGACAGGTGGTAGGGGATAGAGGATCATGAGACAGAACTGGAGGGGTGGGTCAGAGAAGAGGATGTGGAGAGGACAGGGCAAAGGGTCAAGGATAGAGGACACAGCATCATGGGAAGCAGACACTGGGGGCCGGGTTCAAAGAGACCCAGGACACCAACCTCTGTCCCAGAGACATGGAAACAGAGCCCTGAGGGGAGAATCCCAGACTCAGGGACCTGGGGATCAAGAGAAAGCAGCTGGACATATTCACAGGTGAGGGAGGGAAAGGGGGAGGTTTAGGGGAGACCAGATGAGACCCACCTCCTTAGGGCCCCATTCTGGCCTGAGGTCCCAGGGCCTGGTCATGGGGCCCAACTTCGTGGGGGCTCAAGTTCACTGGCTGAGGGAGCTAGGCACCGAGGGAGAGTCAAAGCTGGAGCTACTTTCCTGACAGCGGGGCCACGCTCTGCCTCTAGGCTCCACCCCTGGTCAGCTGCAGAAGGCGCAGACCCCGCCCTTTTCTAACCAGCTCCCACCACCAAGTGACACTCAGGCTCCCTTAATTGACTGACTAACCCGATCAGCTAGCATTTATTGAGCACCTGCTGTGGCCCAGGCTCCGTATTCTTATGCTCTGCTTATCCCCTCTCCTTCCTTGACTCCTTCCCAGACCTGGGAAATAGGAACCATTAACCAATTTTAGAGATGAGGAAATGGCGGCTCAGAGAGGTTTGTGCTGCCAGGACAAGGTCAAATAGCAAGTGCTCTTTGGTGGAGAACTTGAACCCAGAGCTCAAGTGTTAGCTGCCACCCTGCCCTGGTGACCACCTCTGCTCACCTTGGCAACTGACAGACTAGCCCAGGGCAATGTGACCCAGCCACCCTGAGACTGCCCCCACCTCCTAGAGTTGTTACCGTGCCTGTCACCTTTACATGGTCAGGGGGGGAGCTGTCAAAGACCCCAGGGGAGTACCCCCACCTGGGGGACTTGGAAATATCCAGGTAGAAACCCAGAATGCTGGACCAGTGACATCATAATGACAGTGAGGTCACCAGAGGTTGCAGCCTTCACTCACCTCCACTCCACCCTCAGTCCCAGAGGAGCCGGGATTCACCCCCAGTAGGGGCTCTGTCTTGAGCCCCTGGAGTCAGATAGCAGGGGGTAGGGCACTGTGGGGTGGGATGGTGCTGTGAGCACGTAGACGCATGCACTGTGGCCCAGAGAGATGTTCTAGATGTTCGATCACACACAGCCCCAGAGCCACCCAACAGCAGCCCCATGCCCTGGGCGACCGGGAGACCGTGTCAGACACAGGTCCTCCTGGAGGGGTGCACAGAAGCTGGGCCACCGATGTGCAATGAGAGCAGAAGGGGACTGAGTGGGGCATGGGGTGAAGGAGGAAGGGACCACCAGCCTGCAAGTTAAGGATGAGGAGAGGACCCCTGAGAATGGAGAAGTAGGTGTGCGGTGTGCCTGTAAGACTGGCAGGGTCTTACCAGGGCAGGGCTTTGAGACCAAGGGCAGAGATTTTTAAACAGCTTTACTGAGATATAGTTCACCTACTATAAAATTCAGCCATTTATAAGTGGCCAAATAATTCAATAATTTTTAGTAAATTTACAGAGTTGTGCAACCATTACCACTACCAAGAGCAGAGTGTGAGCAAGGGGCCAACCCTCCCCTACTTCTTTTGTGGGCTGGAGCAGCCTCCCAGCTGTCCCTCCTGCTGAGGGAAGGCCTCCTGGAGGAAGCTGCATTTCAGCTGAGCCTTCCGGACCCTTAGGCACTAGTGCAGGGGAGCCGGGGCTGCCACAGCCTGGGCAGGCCAACTCTGCAGACCTGCACACCCTGGATCACCGCACCCTCCCCCACAGTTCCATGTTCACTCCTGACATCCCTGCTCCACCCCGACATTCCTCCACACACCTTGGTGGGCTGGTCTCCTTGGCTTCCAAGGGAGGCAAGATGGACAGACAGACTAATGGCAGGCTGGCCAGTGGTGGCAGGGAGGGCAGACCACAGGCTATAGTGGTTGAACCAAGCTGAGCAATTGGATGTGTGTGTGTGTGGGGGGGGTGTTTCTGTCTCTGATTTCCATGATTCAGCCTGGGGAGTTTCCAGAAGGAACAAAAGCCCCACTCAGGTCCAAGGAGATGCACATGGGACACTGGCCTTGGAGGCTGAGGGAAGTGCAGACCTGGCCGGAGTGCACAGAGCACGTATCCAGCTATGGATGGACACACATACAAGTATACATTGAACAGTGCTAAACACCCAGCAGACAGCCTGGGGTGGGACATGCCCTCAATACCACTAGGGTCTCCCCAAGACTATCACCCTAAAATTGACTGCCAAGGACGGAACCTGGGGCCGGTGGGAGGCCTGCATCATGTTTCCTGGACTCCATACCCCATGACACTCTTACACCCTTCTGCCCAGGGCAGGCACAACCCCCTTGCCTGGGGACTGAAACATGCTGCTGAGAAAACCCCAAGAGTACATGGGGCTCTGTTTTCCCTCAGAAAACTCTCAAACCAGCTAGAAGAGGGGATCAGCCCATTTCATGCACAGGAACGCTGCGGCAGGCGGGCAGTATGCCCTGACCCAGGGCTCTAGGGAGTGAGATGCAGAGCCTGGGACACCTCTGATAAAGACAAGGCCTTCTTCAACAGACCGGTCTCTTCTCTGGAAGAGCCAAAGAACGAGAAGGGCCCTTCCTTGCTGTGTGACCTTGGCATACAGCCTCTGAGCCAGTTTCCCGACCTGTAACCTGGGACCACGAGGGTAAGAGCAGACGTGTACGGAGGCCCCACTGTGTGCCAAATGCTGTTCACGCCTTGTCTCACTGAATCCTCATCCGCACTTTCTGAAGTACTATTATTGCTCCTGTTAGGGTAGGCAATTTGAGACGCAGTTGTGATACAGAGAAAACGATGCCCTTCCCATTCAAAAGCCCCTGGATCTTAGCTAATGTGTCTCAAAGTGGTGAGGTCTGAGCTGACATCAACATGGGATCAGGGCCCACACACTTACTTAGGACCTCCCTCCTGGTGAGCCTCACCACCCGGCAAAACAGGGAGGGCTAGCCGGAGACGCCTGGGCCAAGGAATCAGGGGGCAGGGGTGTCTGTCCTTCTAGGGCTTGGGGGTGAGTGTCACGTCTTGCTAGGGGACTGGAGTCCTGAGGTCTACGTTTGTGCCGCCATCCTTTCACTTCCTGATGACTGACCAAGACTTGTCCCCCTGCCCCACACTGAACCTCAGTTTCCCATCATAAAATGGTTCTCGTTCCTCACCCCAAACTGTAGGAGTCACGATCCCAGAGGGGCCCATGGGGAAGGAGATACTGAAAAAAGACTCCAGATAGTAACCCCTCCCACTCTTCAAATCCCAGGAGGGCCCCACAGGGCCCTTGATGTGATTTGCAGCTAGGGAAACTGAGGTCTAGAGAGAAGGGTTTGGTCCAAGCCCCAGCTGACGTGAGGCTTACTGGGGCAAGGAGCATCCGGCTCCCACCTGCCTCCATCTTTCCAGATGTCCTGACGATGGCAGGCTCTAATAATGAGTGCTAACTCTCTGCCAGGTGCTAAGCACTTTACATGTGTTTTTTTCACTGAACTCTCTATAACTCTAGTACTATCCCCATTTACAGACGAGGTAACTGAGGTTCAGGGAAGTAAAGTCACCCGCCTATGGTCACAAGGTCATAAGGTCAATTGGTGGCAGAGTCAGGACTTGAAATCAGGTCTGCGTAACTCCAGGGCCTGGCTCTCCAACACTGCCCAAAGCCTCTGAGGCACACAGAAGAAGGTATTTTGGCTACTCAGCTCTCAGTCTAGGGGAACCCCCTAAGTTCCCCATGGGCCCTGGCTCTCAGGCTCTGGTCAAAACATGTTAGGGCACTGGTGCAGAAAGTCTGCAGCTGTACCCTAAGGCCCAGGAAAAGACAGGGGAAGGGGCTGCGGGTGGGCCGGACGGGCCAGGCTGGGCCAGAGCTCCGGGCATTCCGGCGGCCTCCGCAGGAAGCAGAATGGGACGGAAACTGGCTCCTGCCTCCTCCCCCAGAATCCTGTGGGCAGCCCAGCCGGGCCGCACAGAGGCCCTCTTTGTGCCTGCCCCAACCCGCCACCCGCGGCTGGCCCAGGGTTTTGAGTTTCCTGGGGGGTGGGGGCCCTGCCCCTGCTAAACCTCCAGCTACCTCCCCCTCTCAGGGGCGGTCACAGCAGGCCACAGCTGGAGGAGGAAGTGAGAGGATGGCCAGGGCTACCCCAGAGACCCTGGGGGACCTGGAGTCTGCCCACATCTCGTCTCCCAAACACTTATACACCCTAATCTGGAGCTGGGGGTAGGCAAAAGGACCCAGAGACGGTGCCTGAGAAGCCAACCCCCTGAGCCTGCCCTCTCTGCCAGCAGTCACCAAGTCCATCATGACCCACCTGGAACGCCCCCATCCCACTCCATCTCAGTGCTCTTGCGCTCAGGGTAGTGTACATAAAGAGGCTGGCCAGGTGGGCAGGGCAGCCATCTGTCAGCTGCCATTTTCCCCTGTCCAGGGGCCCTCTGGAAACATGGAGCACATCAAGGGGGAGGCATCAAGCTCACTTCAGCATTTCAGGGGACAAAAGCCTCAAGGGAGCGAGCTCAGGCTGGAGTGTGCATCATGAGGAGCAGCACTATGGACAAGAATATCTGAGTGTACCTGTCTGGGAGATGTGTCAGACACTTGTGAATGCCATGTGCATAAGTGTGTCTGGGGGCTGTGGACGTTCCAGGGGGCTATAGGTGTACCCAGGTGCATGTGTACAGTCTCGGGTGTCACTCTCTATGGGTTTGAGCACTGATGTATACATGAGGCTTACATACCAGTGTAGGCAGAGGTCCTTGTGTGACCCCTGTGTACAAGTGAAATGTGTGCTATCTACATCAGTGATGTATCTGTTATGCCCCACAGGGAGTGTGTACCAGCACAGTAGAATACACAGTTTACGGGCAGGCAGGCAGGCAGGCAGGCAGGCAGGCAGGCTGTATATTTGTGGTTCTTCCGGCTTGTGAGTGTCAACACATCTCTGACATGTGTACACCAGTGTGTGTGTGTTGTGTGTGTGTGTGCAGACTGTGAGTAGTATCAGGGCCTCTGAGGGGTCTGGGATGGGAGTCTGAGGCCCAGCTGGGATGGGGATGATGTACACAGGAACTGATGCCAGGTGCTGGGGCCCCTGTGGAAACAGGAAGCTACCCACAGGTGCGCTGGGGCTGTGGTGGGGCTGGGCTCCGCCCAGGTTCAGTTTGTGCCCCCGAGAAACCAACCCAGTGTTCCACTAGCCTGTCCCAGTCATGAAGGCAGCACCTGCCTTGTCTGCGCTCAAAACCTAAACAACCCTGACCAGTGTCTACCGGACTGCCTGGCCTGAGCGTGGAAAAAAACTGGAAAACAAAAGCCCCCAGACCGCAGGCCCTCCCTGCAGAGAGGCGTGGGGGAGGCAGGCAAGAGGCGGGAGACTGAGGAGGAGGGAGGGAGGGAGGTGTCGCCGCAGCCCCGGAACACAAAAATAATGAGGCGAGAGGGGCCATGGGGCCCAGCCGGCTGGTTCCGGAGTTGCTATCTGACCTTGACAGATGCCACAGCTGGGCGCCTGGAGAGGAGCCGCCACCACAGTGCTGCAGCACCCCCCCCAACGTCGCTGCCACCTCCCCCAGGCCAGGTTGATGGAGGTTCAAGCAGGCCCCAGCCACAGGAAGCCACCCCACCAGGTGGGAGCAGGGAGCCCTGAGCGTTCCTAGTCAGGGGCGGGGGTATGGAGACAGGGGAGTGGGGGCAGGGCCACTACAGGGCAGGGAAGACAGCACAGGTCTCTGGAGGGTGCCCTGGCCCCCAGGTGTGGCTCTGTGTATGAGAAACACCGAGCGTGATGTTGTGCTGTGTAACTGTGAGACTGAGTATGTGGGGAAAAGGGAAGCAAAATGTGTGTGACAGAGACAAAGATCATACTTTTGTGTGTGTCTCTGCGGGTCACAAAAGGCTGGAGAGATGGGCTGATGTCCCTGAAATGGGTGTGGCCATGTCACTGAGGGGCGGGCACCAATAACTCCTCTGTGCCCTTCCAAAGCCATGGTCATCCTAGCTGGTGCAAGCCATGCTGGGGCTAGGGGTAGGCACGACAAAGAGAGCCACAGGCCCCCCCACAAAGTTTTTTCACTTGCAGCTGAAGTGTCCCTTTAGCCCTTCCTGGCCAACCCTCCCTCCCACTGTGCTGTGGTCAGGGCACGGGCATCACAGACGGGCGTGGGGCCGGGCACCACCACTCGGGGGACACCAGTGAGGGGCTGGGGTGTGAGCTGCAGGAGGGGATGCTGGGCTGGAGGTGGATTAGCAATTCCGAGCACTGGCTGCATAATTAAAAAATCATTATGGGCGGGCGGGCGGGCAGAGCCGTGTGAGCTCACGCTCAGAGCGGGCGGGGGACACTGCCATGGCGCTCCCCCTCCCACCGCTTCCCCGAGGAAAAATCCCACCTGCTAATAGAATTATGGAAAAACACAAGCACAGAAATTTGGTTTCAGCAAACAACGTGCCTGAGTGCCCAGGGCCTGCCTGGCCTTCAGCACAGTGAGCAGGCTGGTCATTGGTGCCCAGGGCTTTTGGCAGTGGGGCAGGCCCTGCTGGGTCCACACACCAGCCCCAGGCCTCCACCCCTTCAGCAGCCCCCAAGAGAAGGGAATAGGGGGGCAAATAAATCCTAGCTCCTCAAATCCCAAATCCAGAAGAAAACTAGTCAGTCCTAGCAGTTTGCAAATGGGGAAACTGAGGCTAAGGAATCTGCATAAGATCACTATGTTTGTGGCAAAACTGAGAAAGAGCTAGATCCTGTGCACAAAGGCAGAGCCTCAGAAGCTCGGCCCACCCCATCCTACCCCTTGCCGTGTCCCCCAGCTTCCATCTCATCAGTCACCCTCCCAGCAGCTCCCTGAGATGAGCATCTCTCTCCCTGAAACTGAATGGGATTGTCCAAGTCATGTATCCCAGCGCCGCCCAGAGCCTACACAAACCTGAACCCCATGGTCGGGGCGCAGGGAGCCCCAGCCTTCCAGTTCAAGGACAGGGCGTCCTGGGCTTGTCTGGGTTAAGCCAGGCGAGCAGAGCTGGCTCCCGCCCGGAGAAACGCGGCCAGCTCTGGGTCACGGGCCCCAGAACGGCAGGAACAGCCGCCATCACCTCGGGCCTGGAGAGGGCGGCGCGGGGAGGGGAGCCGGCCCTAATTAGTCGGCCTGGGACCCGAGCGGGCGCCGGAGCGGCAGACGCAGCAGCCGCCGCCGGAGCCGGAGTCGCGCAGGCACATCCGCGGCCGGCCGGGAGGCGGCGGGGAGCCGTGGCGCCCTGCGACGCGGTGGGACAGGAGGCCTGGGAAGGCCCGGGCCAAGGAGATTCCACACCGGGCTGGCCTGCCTCCCCTCATTCCTCGGTGCCACCAGGCACAGCAATTAGAGGCTTTCAAAGTTTGTCCTTAATTGGTTTCATTTTTGCCTCATAAATGATTCATGGCCCTGGAGGTCTGCGAGGCGGAGGGAGTGGCAGGGGAAATTTGGGGAGGCTTTTGCCTGAAGCCAGGCCCCCTACCTGAGGCTGGAGAGGGGTCACAGCCCTAAGCCCAGTGGATGAGGGGCTGGGGAAGCCTTGGGCAGGTGCGATCCTCTAGCAAAAATAAAGAACCCAGGCCCTCTCCTTGGGGCGAGCGGACTAATTAGAAACTGCAACTTCTCTGCAGACCAGAGCTCTGCCCAGGCCCAGAGCCACTGCAGCTGCTGGGGCCCCAAGAGCATGAATAATAATATGATGGTAAAAAAAATAACAATGTTAGTAATAATAACGACGGGGACCACTCAAGAGTTCTTATTAAGTTCCAGGCATCCATTATTTGTTTTAATCACCTCCCCACCAAGCACAACCAGGAAGAGGTACCAGGACCCCCATTTTATAGATAAAGAAACTGAGGCTGCCTTACTCCCTAACCTCTCTCAGGGGCATAGGGCTCAAGGCTGGACACCCAGAACACTGGCTGCCAAGTGGATCAGGAGCTGCAGGCCCCAAAGAAGTCAGGGAAGACCCTGAGGTCTGTAGGGAGACCCCAGAGGGCACCAGCAGCCCCACATCCACCTGGGCCAAGTTAGCTCTGCCCCTCAAAAAGCTGTGAACTTGGCTGAGCAACACCCTCACAGGGCCATATGTAAAACAGGACAAGAGGAGCCCTATCACCCAAGTCCAGTACTAACTCTGTGCTGGGCATGGGATACAGAGATGCCATGAACCCCCACCCTCAGGGAGCTTCTGGTTCAGGGGAGAAATGGAAAGACACACACAGAGAAGGGTTTAAGAGACTATGCAGAGGAGCCCAAGCATTCAGCCAAAGGCCTAATGTGCTGGGAGCAGGTGGGGGGTAAAAGGAGGTGGCACCAGGGAGGGCTTTTTGGAGGAGGCAAGGTAAACAGAGAAAGTTTCTTCTCTCTGACCCCATAACCTAGCCCACACAGGATGCTCAGGGAATGGGGGTGGCCCACTTAAATCCAAGACTAGGGATCCTTGAAGAAACCCAGAACTAATGACCACATCAGGGTGATATGGAACACAAAGTGCTCAGCTCAGCCTGCCCGTGACAGTCACTTTTGTTCTGAACCACTATAAAAGGTAAGGTCCACACAATTAACTGCAGGGCCTACTTGGAGCCTGGAGGTGAGGCAATGCTCTGAACAAATCCAGGAGTGGATGCTGTATGGACTGACTCCCCCTAGAGGCCCCAGGACTCTGGGTTTCTAGCTGTGGCTCTTGGGTGCCTCATGGCTATCACCTCAAGACTGTTGTGTCCTCCAGCTCCCGTCCCAACCACATGCACCAGGTTCCGCTCCCAAACCCACTGGACTTCTCATGCCCTGGAGCCAGCCCAGTCACATTGGCTTCCTGCTCTCCCACCCAGCCTGGTGCCAAGGTCAGACGCTTCAAGCACTTATACCTCCCTGCACCCCACCACAGCCCTCTGAGTGGTACATATGGCCACCTCTTCCTGGACGAGGAAAATGAGACTCAGAGAATCTAAGGGACCTGCCCAAGGCCACACAACTTCTTGAAAGCCCATGTTTCTCACCTTGCTGGCCTCCTGCAGTCAGTATCCCTGAACTGTCCCCGGCCTAGCCACCTCTTGCCCTAGTCTCAACCCTTCTTCTGTCTGGGGAAGACCGTACCCAGCTCACACTCCTCCAGAAACTAGAACTTAGTTGGGCTGCTGTCATCAGGGGCCCTAGAGCCCTGGGGCATAGGGCCTCCTATCTCAGCCCAGCTGGGTCATCCCAGGAATTGGGTGGGGTGGTGGAGGAAGCCCCTATATGCACACACAAATGTCTGAGGGTGGGGTTAGGTGGGGAGGAGACACAGTAGTTTCAGGGGTGCCAGGGTGAAAGGGTTGGCCACGCTCTCTGGCCTGCTTGGGAAAGAGGCAATTTCTAGGCTCCTGTCACCCACACTTGGGAGGGGCTGCCTGTGGGAGTGTTCTGCCCTTGGGAAGAAGACTAAGCTTTATATGACCCCTACTCCATCCTGCTGGAGGATACAGCTGAATGACTTGGCCAAGTCACATCCCCTCTGAGTCTCAGTTGCTTCCTCTGCACAATGGGTCCAATAATGTCCCTTGAGTCCTTTGGTTAAACCTTTGGGTATAGGTTGAGAGATTTTCCTTGAGAAAAGGGATTCAGAAGAATTAGACAAAACCTTCAGTGGTCTATGCTGACTGGGGGCACTTCAGACACTGGGGTCGGTGTACAGGAGGAGCCTGACCTGGCCCATTGACCATACAGACAAGTGGCTGAGTTCTCAGGGTGCCAAATGTATCTCAGCAGGTCCAGCTGACAAACCCTTTCAAGGTGCCTACTCTAGGTCACAACACTGGCCTGAACTTTCCTCCTTACTGTGCATCTGCTGCCTGTCCTAGGGCTGCCCAGCCAGGTCACTGGGGTCCCTCTCTCCAGCCTGCCCCACAAGCCACGTATCTCAGGCAGGTCAGCACTAACGTCAGTAGGACCAGCTGGGCATGGAGTCTGCCACCTCCAGAACTGCCAATTAATTAACTTTTTTGAATTAATTTCCCAAGCAAAATTCTACAATTATATGTCCCCATCAGTCCAAGCTGGGCAGGCAAGAAGACTCCACAATGAAATAGAATGTGGGGTGAGGGGGTGACCATACCAGCCCCAGATCAAAGAGTCACTGGGGGGTTGGGTTTCACCCCAGTAGGGCAATTGCCTGGATCCTTATGGATGCTGGCTGGTAGGGGAGGGGAGAGGGCTGAGAAGCCAGAGCCCTCCTTCTACCAGGTAGGAGGTGGGGCTCAGGGAGAGCTATACCTGGGCAGCTCGTCCTGCCCCTCTATCCCCGACCCCATGTCCCCACACCACAGAGGGTCTTGGCAGGGCCCAGGAGTGGCACAGGCACTGAGGCTGAGGAAGCCGAGGCTACGGCGTTCTAATTTCCCAAAGGGGCTGAGATTAATTAGCTCACACACAGGCGCAGAGAGGGAGAGGAGAGTGGGAGCAGGGGAGGGCAGCATCAGGCGAGGAGCTGGCTGACACTCCTCGCTGCCACCCGCCCGCCCGCCCGCCCAGCAGGCAGTCAGGTGGCCTTGACAGCCTGGGTGCTCTGAAGGTCAGTGGCCAAGCCAGCTGAGCCAGCAGACTGGCTCTGTCTCCTTCCCAGAATCCCTGAGACCAAGGCTGGGGGTACCACAACCAGGACAGCCTTCAGGGGGTGGAGGGACAGTTACATTGTCACCACCATCATGGTGCCAGGTGCTCTGTCCACTTCATCCTAGAGAGGTAGGCCCCACGATCCACCCATTTCACAGATGAAGACACTGAGGCTCAGAGCCGAGTGGGGCAGTGACTGGTCAAAGTCAATCAAGTTGTGGATGGTAGAGGGGGACTAAAACTAAGGTTGGCCCAACTCTAGAGCCCACCCAGCTTCCCCTGGATCCTGTGCTAGCATGAGGGGGCTGCAGAAGCCTAGGTCTGGGGACACCAGTCAAAGGGCCTGTGGGTGTGTCCAACTGTGACTTACCCCTGCCTCAGAGAGTGTACAGAGCAGACTCAGTCATTTCACAGATGTAGAAACTGAGAACAGAAAGGCGAAGTGACTTGCCGCACAGCACAAGGCCCCAAACCCAGAGTCTGCTCCTCCGCTTGAGGCCAGCACCACTTCCAGCAACATACGTGCGACTCAGTGACCTTTAGTGAGCCCCAACCCAGGGCCACATTGTGTCTGTTGTCTTTGGCTAACTAGCACACTGCTGGGGGTGGGGGTGGGGTCACTGTGACTGTCCCTGTATACAGAAAGGAAGGTATTTTCAGCTCAAGGGCACTCTCTTGGAGACTCCCTGCAGGGCTCCCCAGAGGGTAAAAGAGCCCCCAGGAAGGTGGAAGGTTAGAGGAGAGGGCAGTGTGTGACCCTGACCAGGCCCTAGGCGGCTGTCACAATTGAGTTTCCCAGAATTTGTCTGCAAGGAGATCCCTCAGGGCAGTAAGGTATTCCCTGGAGCATCCCCTACCCCACTCTCAGTGAACCACTTCCCCTGCAGAAGCCAAGGCAACAGGGCTCACCCTCCCAAGGCCCTTTCGTCCAAACCTGGGGAGTGCCACAGCAGAGGTCCCTAAGAGAGTCATGGGCCTGAGCAGGGGTGGGGGGGGGGGGCGGCTGGCCCAACCAGGAACATCACTCAGTGTGTGATCACGGGGGATGGGTGGGAGCCTCCAGAGACAGAGATATAAGCTTTGAAATGGTCCACATGGGCTGTGAGTCAATGTTCCTCTTCCACTCTGCAGGCTCTATCCTAGGTGACCTCAGGCAAGTTGCTTAACCTTGCTGGGCCCATTCCCTGATTTGTGAAATGCACACAGTGACAGCCCCACCCCCATCAGGGCCCTAGAGAGGACATGTGTGAAATTCTCCGTGTAGGGCCAGCATGCAGAAGGCATTCAATAAATGATAGCTCAGTTATCATTTTTACGGTCATCATCAGCCAGCATAGAGTGAATGTCAAGGACAGCTCAAGCCAGGAGTGTCAGGGAACCTAGGTTGTGGACCCTACCTGGCCATTGTTTGCCTTTGAGTCTGACAATCCCTTGTACCTCAGTTTCCCCAGCCCCAAATAAACATAGGATCCCTCCCCTGCTTACCTACAGGAACACGGGGAGATGAGCATACAGCAGAGGTCTGAAGGCTACAAGAAGGGCAGCATTCAGCTGTCCAGGCTTACTCTTCCTTTTCTGGCCACAGGAAGAACACACCTTACTTCCTGGCAACCTTTCCTTTTCCCTCCTTGGCACCCCAGCCCTGCCTGCTCTATGTCAGCACTTCTTTAGTCACCCACAGCCCAACACCTCTTCCACAGTGGCACGTGCCAAGCTCCTCACCATCCTGCAAAGGCCCCATTTGCCACCGGGAAGTCCCTATCTGAGACTATTGTATGGCCTCACTCTGTTTTGGGGGCCAGGGGCCAGAGAGAGCCTTGGCCCTTTCTATTTTGTCCTACTGTGAAGCCCCAGGAATGTCCAGACACTCAAGCAGCCCAGTTCCTTCTGCTCTGGGTCCAACCCATTCTCATCCCTCCCCCTCCCTGTGGCCCAAAGGTCAGCCTCTTTCCTCCTACACCTCAGCATTCCCATCTGAGACCAGCTTCAGAGAAGGCCAAATCCAAGACATTCTAATTAAAGAGTCCATGTTGTGGGGATACCACTCCCAGGAAAATGCCAACTTTGGTGGAGCAGACAGGTAGGGTGGGGGGTGGCAAGGGCTGGATTCACCTGGAGATCCAGGTGTGACAGGATGAGAACCACACCCCACCATCTACTTCAGATCCTGCGGCTTTGAGACAGAGATAAGGCTCATATCCATTTTACAGGTGGCAAAAGTGAGGTCAGAGGGGTTGGCAGACTGGCCAATGATTACACAGCAGGCAGTGACCAAGCCTATCCAACTCCAGAGTCCATGGCTCAGGGTCACGGACCATGACCACAGTCATTTTTTCCCCTCAGAATGCTTGGGCCCCTCTTCCCTCCCTGGCCACTGTCCAGGCCTTTATGGGAGAGACTTTTGTGGCCAGAAAGAGGAAGCCAGCCCGGGCTAAGGCCTTAAGCTACCTGCCCCTGGACCCCTGTTGGAATGTCTCAACCACATGGGCCCAGAATAATCTGTAATCTGGGTGTTAGATGACCATGGAGCCACTCAGATGAGAGAATGGAGAATCAGACTCAATTTTCTCATCTGAAAAACAGTGTATTTTCCAATACATGAAAAACAGGTATGCCCCCAGTTTTGCCTCATCCAGGCAAGGCAGGTGCCAGCCCCATGGGCAGCAGAAACTTAGAGGCATCCCTCCAACTCAGCAGCCCGGGCCCTCCCTGTATTCAGGCCAGCTCTGCACCCATTTTGCAGGCCAGCAGACTAAGAACTAGGGGGAAATAATAAGAGGCTTGGGAACCAAGGGGACAGAGAAAAGAGGGTGCCAAGGTGAGCAGAGAGGACAGGCAGACAAGACTCCTGGGTCACAACTCACTAGGATAGGGGGGTCTCATTCCTCCCTGAATCTCTGGCACCCCCCAATCTCCCAAGGACTCCACGCCAAGCTGGGGGAGCAGCTGACTACTTGGTGCTCTCAGAAAAATCGATTGTCCACGGCTTTCCTTCTCTAGCCTGTCCTCTTCCTAGCTCCTCTACATCCCTCCCCACCCACACAACAGGCTCTACCATGGCCAGAGCGCCCCATCCTGGAGAGAGGGTGGGTTTAACAGCGCCACACCTGATATTTGCACCTCCTCCTCTGAGAGGGCCAGTCAGTCTGAAAGATTGGGGGAAAATGTCTCCCTTTTCATGCCCACCATGCAGAACTCAGCTGCCTCTGCATGGTCGAGGGTTAGGCCTCCTTTGGGCAAACTGAAACCAGGGGCATCTGGGTGACAGAAGCCCAAACCAGTTCATGTCTGTGCCCCAGGCTCTACTGTGTCTGTGCTCCTGGCCCAGCTCTGGGGTCCTGTCTGCATGTGAGCTGTGGCCTGGGGATGACTGCCTGAGCCTGTGACAGGACAGGGGAACACATACAACTGCCTCGGGGAGCAGTGTGTGGGATCCTCCCTGGGGCATGTCACACACATGTGTGACTGTACATGTCCATTTACTAATACACATGCCAATGTGTGCATGCAACAGAAGCTGGGACTGTGAGTGTAGCGTAGGTAATCAAGCCCGTGTCGTGTGTGTCAGTTGTATGTGCAGGTCATGTGGAACTGTGTGAGCTGAGTGACTGTGTCTGTCCCAAGTGTGTGCCCCGGGGTGTGCCGCATGGGGCCTGCGTGAGTCTGTTCTGCCTGCCAGGCCGCAGGGCCTCGTGGGGCTGCTGGGGATGGGGTGACTCACGTCTCCTGAGCTCATCCTGAGGCCCGCCCGCCCAGCTCACCCTGCTCTGCTGGGCTCATGGCTGCCAGACGCGGCAGGGAGGCTGGCTTGATAAATAACCTGCTGCTTCCCCAGGCCTCTGAGAAGGGGAGGCTGCATCATGGGGAGAAGGGGGAGGAGCGGGGGAGGCAGCCCTGGCCCCCAGGCTCCGGCTGCCCTGGCCCCCACAGCCCAGGCTGCAGCTCCGGTTCCTGTTTCATCGAAACCTGAGCTGGGAAAAGCCTATCGGGTCATCTTGCCTGTCCCGCCAGCCGCCAGGCCCAGGCAAGCTGCCCCTCAGGGGACAAGCCCGCAGCCTGGCCACCGAGCCAGTGGGTGGGTGGGTAGGGGGAGGATATTTCTGTCCAGACTAAATGCAGCTCCAGGCCTCTGTCTGCACCCCCCACCACCACCAACAGCTGCTCCCAGGGGCCCTCTGGCTCTGCAAGATTGACTAAATATAGCCCCCCATCCCCAGTGTTCACCTCTACCCATGGGCTCCACCCACATGAGGGAAGGAAGAAGGCTGGGGAGCCCACTGTGTGACCTTGGGCCAGTGTTTGGCCTCTCTGGGCTCTCAGCTATGAAACGCCAAGTATTACTCAGCTCTAGGCCCTGACCTGCCTAACAGGCACTACTGGAGAGACCACAAAGGTTACTAAATTGGGGTCTTTGTCCAGGGAGATAAGGGTTCTGGTTTCCTCCTCAAAGTGACTCCAACCTGCTTCAGCAAAATAACTGGAGGAGCCCCTACCCAGCAGCCCAAGTACCTTTGGGCTTATAAACACAACCGCCTCCGCCATGCCTGTTCCTTACCCAGGCTGGGCAATACCAGGCTCCTCCAATCTGCCCCAGCCGGACCCTGGCCAGGAAACAAGTTGTGCCAGGCTTGGGTGGGGGGCATTGAGGGGGACTTGGGAGCATGACAGCTGCTATTTCCTGGAGGCCACAGTTGGGCACAACCCGGATTCCAGCCTGGCTCCATACTTTACCAGACAGCCTCTCCCAAGATCAGGCCCTTAACAGGGTACTCCCTTCCCCAGTGTCAGCTCTGTCATCAGACCCCAGCCAGAGTCACAGTCTCACTCCCTTCACCATACTGGTACAGTCAGAAAGAAGGGGCTACATATACCTTCTGATCTGGGCTGGGAGAATGGTGGTCTCTGCAGGGTTAGAGGAGGGGGAGGCAGCCCCAGCTCCCCAGCTTCCCACCTCCTGCCTGCCTGCCCACCCGGCTGCTTCCCCCAGCCCCACACGCACCAAATTCCCCACATGCCTGTCTGTCTCTGACAGCTCGTGCAAATACTTGGCTGCGCGGGCACCCGCTGTTCTGAGCCCGCTGCGCCTCCTCCCCTGCCTTCCCCGGGGGGCTCTGCAGACACAGCCAGGGATGGGAGGGGGCCAGAGCCAAGAAGCTTGGTGGGCAGTGGGGGTAGTGAAGGCAGGAGGGACCACTCTCAATTCTGAGGCACCCCCACCCACCCCCAGGCCTGGGGGACTAAGGGACCTGGGAGGCCACTTGAGCCAGCTCACTGGGAGGCAGCTGCCAACGCCCCCGCTGCCCCCCGGAACCTCCCAGGAGGACCTTCCGGAGGCCTCCCACTCGCCTCAGCGATGAAACAGCATCTGCCACCCCCGCTATGGTAGCTCAGGACAGGGCAGGACAGGGTGGGGGCTACCGAGAAGCCCCTGGGGAAGGCTTTGAAATATGGACAATGGCCCAGCCCCTCCTGGCAGCCCTGGCCCCCCACCACAGGCCCAGACTCAGAGCTTAGGGAAAGGGGACGCGTTCCAGCCCCACAGCGTAAGGGGCACACCCACCCAGCTGCCAGACCTAGGATGTCTCCACTTGGACTGGCTGGGGGGGGCTTATTTGCCCCCAGCTACCCTCCTTCCTGCTTGCCTTGCCTCCCTCCCAGGAGACCAGTGAAGGAAACACTTCCTGAGATCGGCTGGGATTTTCTGCTAGACATTGCCTAACTGGCCAGCTCCTTATCTCCCCCACCTCATTCCTTCTTCCCGAGTCACTCCTTCAGCCAAATCACACTCCCACCCCATGTTTGCAGCCAAGGAGCCCCCCTCCTGACCCCACCACTTGCCTTGACATCCCCAGTACCCACAGCACATATCCATGCACAGAGTAGACCCTGAATGAATGACCTCATGGAATAACGCCCTCCGTTTTACAGACAGGTATATTAAGGTCAGGAGACAGCCTGGTGAGCTAGCCCTCCCATTCACTGCTCCGTCTTCCCGAAGGAAAGAGGCTTTGACTGCAGGACCCTTCACTATCTATTAACCCTACACCAACGCTTTCTGCCCCAGGAACCAATTCAGCCCGTCCAGGCAACTGGAAGCATTAGAGTGACTCCAAGAAGAATTTCTGAGTGCTTTAGGTCCAAATGTCCAGCTGGCTAGCTGGGATGACTCTCCCACAGCCTGAGGGTGGTCTTGAAAAAAATCCCAACTGTATTGTCTTTGTGACGGTAGATTGTAGGATAGAGCCTCCTCTCCCATTGCACAGATGGGGCTGCTGAGGCCCCCAGGGGAGGGGGGGAGCTGCAGGCAGCCATGAATCACAGGGGAGCTGGGAAGCCGCCCGGCCCTGCCGGCTGTCGCTGGAAGCAACAGCCTGCATTTCTTCCTCACACTGGTGCCTTGGGAAGCGTGGGCAGCGGGCGGGTGGGCACCACCAAGAGGACCCCTCCTGTGCCTGCAGGCCAGCCACATCCCCTTGCTGCCACACAATCCACTCTCCACAATGGCTAGATCTCCGAAGAGCAGTAGGCCAGTGACAGAACTGGGTTTCTGCCTCAGGTATAGACTCATGTACCTGAGGGCACCACAGGAAAGCCCCTCCCCCTTTGTATCCTCAATGTCTCCTAGTGTCAAACAAGATTGAAACACAACCATTCACGCTTCGCTCTAGCAGAAAAACCCAAGGTTCTGTGACTCCAGAATCTCAACAGGAGAGGAACCCTGACTGGAGAATTCCTCTGCTCCAAGCACTCTCTGATTCTAGACTCCTGTTAGCAAAAATTCTAGGCCACCAAGATCAGGGGGTCCCAGCTGACCAATTTTCCATCTAGCTTTGGGGGAGCTGAGAGGCTGGGTCTCTCCCAACAGGGTCAACAGGAAGTGGACAAGAGGCTGGGGTGGGGAGCTGCGGGCCGGCAGATATGGCCGGTCTAGTTCTGGTGAACAGACCAACTCCTCAAGGCACACACGGCCATAGACGGTGCAGATGCCCGAGCAAGAGTGGGTGGCTAGAGGTGTGTGGGCCTGCACCCCCACCCTGCAGCTCAGAGGGAGGGTGGCGTCAGGTCAGAGTTGGTCTCCCTGCTCCTCAGGTTCCAAGCCAAGCTCCACGCTGCACCTTCCCGTCTTCACCACCCACTGCTTCCTCCCACCAGTCCCCTCACCTCTCGGGCTCCCAGGCCAGCCCCAGCTCAGGCCAGCAGGCAGCCAGCCAGGACAAAAGCTCCCAAGCCCACCTGACAGATGGGAAAACTGAGGTCCAGGGAGAAGATGTGACCTGCCCAAAGGGCTCAGCCCCAGTAGCCTACTGGTCTCTGTCCATATCTCTTAGCCCAACTCCCACCTCACTTCCCACGATTCTCTGTAGGGCCAGTGATCTCTGCACATCAGTCTGATCACAAGTACACCTCCCATCCCAGTGTCTGTTGCGAGCACTCATTCCCACAAGTACTCATCTGGTCATTAATTCGTTCTTTCATTCACCCAACTGGTCCATCAGCCCTTCTCCCCACTATATACCAGGATCCTTGACAGGGATATGGGGATCTCAAGAAGAAGAGTAAAGCCTGTAGTCAGCAAGTGTTTAGGGAGTCCCTGCTGTGTGCCAGGCAGTATGGAAGGTGCAGGAAAACCACATGCAGACCAACCCTGGCTGTCCTTATGGTGTTCACAGACAGACAAGGAAGGGCTCTGCCAGGTCCTAATTCCACTCGTCAGTGGCATGTCCTGGGCAAGTAACAAACTCTCCAGCCTCAGTTTCCTCATCTGTATATGCAGATGAACAGCACCCAACTCAATGGGCTACTGTGAAGTTTAAAGAAAGTGAAAGCTAGAAACACAGTGCCACTTAGCCATTATCATTACAACTTCTTATTTTCCTTCTTACTATTACTATACTATTATTATTGAGGGACAGCAACTGATTAGAGCAGTAGCTCTAGCTCTTCAAACACTTAGCTGGTGCCAGGCACTGGGGGAACAGGAAGGAATCACTGCCACAACCCATTGCATGGCTGGCAAGGAGCAGCTCAAAGTCCCATAAGCATCTGATGAATGACGGAGTCAATGACAGGAGGCATGGCCCTGCCTCCAAGGAAGGTACACTCCAGCAGGTATCCATGCATGTTGCACATATGTGTGCGAACACTTAGTAGGTATGCACATGTACGTCCATGTGAGGAGCTCCAGCAGAGGGCAAATTATGTGGGAGTGGAGCAGCAGTACAGGGAACATAGCTGCTCACGCCAGGTCAGGCCCCCTAACTCCACCCCACCCCACCCACCCACCCCTGCCAGTGATCATGAAATGTGGCAAGAACAAGGACCAGGCCCGGTGGGGAGAGGCCCAGAAAGATGCTTTACATAGTTCTGGCCACCAGATTGCAGGCCTAGGCTAGGCCCCTGGGTGGGTTGGGGGGCGCCGCCAGGTGTTGACCCATACGAATCAGGCCCTAGAGCTCCCACTTTATGGCTGTACTGGTACCATGAACGAGTGTTCCTGCTAGTAAGCCAGGAAAGTCCTAGGAGGTCAGCGGAGGTCACAGAGAAGGGAGGGAATAGTGGGCCCAAGGGCCATATGGGGTCTGATAGACTGGGGAGGGTGGATACGAGGCTCCCCCCCGGGGCCACTAGGCAGGCCTGGCTTTGCCCTGCTGGGGCCAGCAGCTGGAAGGGAATAAATATAGCGCGGGGCGTCCCGGCCACATTCCTGGGAGGCCAGCACAGCCGGCCTGCCCGCTGCTCTAGGCAGAACACAGCAGCCAGGGCCCAAAACTGCCACTGCCCTCTTCCCAAACAAACAGAAAAATAAATAAAACCAGCTCTCACGGCCAGCATGGCTGGGGGGAGGGGGCAGGAAGGGGTGGACCCAGGAGGGGTGAGGCAGGCAAGTGGACCAGTTGCTGAGGTTTCTGTTCTGCTGGGAAGGAGGAGGCCAACAAAAGAGGAAAATGGAGAAAAAGGGCAAAGAGATAGATGGTCAGAGATGTGAGAGAAGGGGAGAGGATGAGTGTGAGAGATGGAGGGTGTGACAAGTAGAGGTGTCAGGGAGGCAGGTCAGAAGGGACAGGGAAGGTGTCAGGGCCAGCTGGGGGAAGGCAGAGGCAGCCTCGGGTCAGTAATTCAGCAATTCAGCGGCAGGCAGACAAAGGGGGCCTGTGAGCTGGGGCAGGGGGCTGACTCCAAGGGCCATGAAATATTAAAGAGCCTAGGCCAATGAGTGACAGAGGTCATAGAAATAAGGAGACTAGCGAGCAAGATACGCCCCCCCCCAACTGAGGCCCCCCCACCGCCTGTCCCTCTCCACCACCTCCAGCAGAGCCAGTCTCCCCAGCTTTCGTCCTGCTGTGGTTCCTTTCAGTCTTTCCACCCACAGAGAGGACAGGCTGAGGGTGGGAGGGGCCATGGGGATTAGTGATGGCAAGGGGACCTTTGCGGTTCCCTCTTCCCTCTAGCTGGTCTGTGCGCAGCCGGCCTTCCAGAGCTGCCAGCCATCCTAGCAAGAAGGCCAGGAGACCTGTCAGCACAGCCGCTGCCACAGTGCCTCCTGGGGGAGGAGGGGGTAGACTTCCAGCTTCTCCTTTACGGAAAAAATCAACCAAGCTACCACTTTCCACAGAGACCGGCGAGGAGGGAAGGCCATGCCTCAAAGCCCAGCTTTGAGCCAGCGAGTAAACCAGCAAGCAAACCAGCAGGTCATCCCTTAGCTCTCCCACCCCACCCAGGTCCCATTACCAGCCTCATGACCTTGGACAGTCCCCTCGTCCCTGAGCCTGTGTCTTCACCAGCCCCACCCACCCAGGCTTGATGTGAGGGAAGGTAGAAGAAAGCAAGTAATACGTTGAAAACCTGCTGGGGCAGCTGGGGCCAAGCACCTGCATGCAGACAACCCTCCCAAACCTCTGTGAAAGCAGGCCTATTATCAGTCCCATTTTAGAGTTGGGGAAGAGAAACTCAGAGAAGGCAGAGCGATGTGCCCAAGGTCACACACCTGATGATTAGCAGAACGGAGACCGAAACACTAAGCATGAGCCATGTGTCCTTTTCTTCCTTTTCACTGGGGGATAGGAAGTCCTCTTCACCATAAAAGCCAACTTTAACTGAATGCTGACTGTGAGTTAGCCACTGGTGCTGGGTACTGCATAATCATCCTCGTGTCCATCTGAAAATGGTCTTGTGGACCAGGTACTCCTATTAACCCATTCCAGGGATAAGGAATCTGAGGATCACAGAACACAAAAGGTCATACATCCATCGAGACAGCAACACAACCAGGATTTGGAACTAGGTCTGACCCCAGAGCCAGAGCTCCAACACACTTTTCTGGGTGAGGTCAAGGGAGGGGGTTAGGAGGGCTCAGCAGAGGGGACCTCAGTGGTGCCATTGGCCCCCAGAATGGACACCAGAAAAGGTTGAAAACAAGGTAACAATCCCTGTGCTGGGGGTTGGCCAGCCCTGGGAGCACCAGAGGGGCAGAGCCTGCAGGGGTTGGGGGTGAGGACATTGCCTAGGGGCCTGGTCAGAGTGATTTGCCTTGTCTGCCCAGAGCCCATGTACCAGAAAACAAAAGTCCCCTCCCCAAACATGGGGATACTGAGGCTAGTCCAAAAAGGGCCAGGAGAGCCTTGTCCTGTTCACTGCCAAGGTTTCAACCTGCACCCCAGGGCCCTTGTGCCAGGAACTAATCTCACCACCACCCCAAGAGCCCCTAGTGCTGGCGGAAGGAGGGCAGGATCCCCTCCCTCTCTTCTAGGCCCTTCAAGCCCAGAGGGAGGCCAGCATCAGAGGCAGGAAATGAAGAAGAATTTGCGATCTAATTGAGCTGGCGGGGGATTAGGCGGCAGAAGCAATTACAGGGGCTGGAGCAGGGCCAGGGGCACTGACACCCCGAGATGTGGCCTGGTCCAGGTGACACCCTACTGGGAGGGTTGAGGAAGATGGGTAGAGAACTGCAGGGTTCCAGCTCCATTTAACACCCAGAAGCAAGAAGTTTTCCTGGGAATTCTCCCCCAGGGAACAGGCAGATAGGAAACACATGCTCTCACAGGCTCTGCTCATGCCTGTACATACATGTTTTCAAAATCCCAGGAAAGCCCCCCATATCCATGCTCCCTTGCAGTGGGGACAGACTCCCAACCAGCAGACACCAAGCTCTGGCCCTTTGTTGCCACTGGCTCCACCAAAGACAGGGGGCTCAAAAAAACACACCCATGACCTTAAAATCCTTTTATTCCTGTAATCACAGGCTGCCATCGACGTGGATACGCACTGTCACCCCGGCCCCAGCCTGTCTCCCTCCACAGCTTCCAAAACTCCCAGCAGGCAGGCAGACGGGGAAGCTGCCCAGTTACTGCCAGGCAGGGCAGGGGAGGGAAAGGACAGGGTGAGAGAGGTTTGAAGCTACATACAATCATACTCAGGGTCTCAATCAGGGAGGGAGAGACTCAGAAAGACAGGGTGGACAGAGATACAGAAAGAGAAAGGAGCCAAAGCCACCAAAGACAGACATAGACCAATGTCCACACAGCTCAGATGTGCCCAGGTTCATACTTTCCCTATTCAGATCCACCACTTTGGGAGCATCAGACACTCCCAGATTTACAAGCATTATACAAACACACAGATATACACAAAACACAAACATACACTCTACAGAATTCCAAGCATACATAACTCAAAATATACACATTCCCAAATTCACTGGGACAAATGCAGTGCACACACAAACAATTCCTAGACCCACAGATTCTTATGCTCAGACTCCCAGACCCCAAGACAGACACACATTCAACACGGAGATTCACAGATATGCATGTCCTGAGTCATCAGCACAGACGGCGCCTAGATTCCCACACCCCAGGCCAACAGACTAGATAGATCCACACAGCCTCATGTAGCAGCTCACACTGGCTTTGGCTTTAGGGGGCAGGTGGAATGGGGGCCAGTCCTTTCTCACTGTCTGCAGCCTGGGAGGTGGGCTCAGAGTTGGGGGGAATAAAGGGGAAAGCAAGAGAAAGAAAAAAAAAAAAAAAAAAAAAAAAACTTGAGTGGGATATTCTTGTTGGGCAGTAGCGCGTGAGTAACTGGGGAGGTTTTTTGTGGTCTGGTGAGTTCCAGCTATGAGTGAGAGTTTAACTATTAATACACTTAATCAAGTCACACACACACACACACACACACACACACACACACACACACACACAGAGAGGCTAGGGGCTAGAATGAGACCAGGTGATGAGGATAAGAGAGGGAGAGCCCAGGGGAAAAAAAATGGAAAAGCTCCAATCAGGGCCTCAGGAGGTGGGGAAAGAGGGTGGAGCTTCCACCCTGGGCAGGACTGCCTCCAGAGTAGGGGCAGAGTCAGTGATTCATTTCTGCATCCCAGAAGGGTGGGGCTTTGACACACAGTAGGTGCTCAATAAACACACTTAGGGTCAATGAATAACTGAATTACATATAAAGATCAGCAATAATAACTAATAACAAGTGAACCCTACCCCATCCTCGGCCAATTATGGCATGTTCCAGAGCACCACGCTTGGGAAGTTCTGACTTCATGATCAGGCCTCCAGACAGGGGCTCTAGGAAAGCAGGCCTGGGTCTGGATCATCAGTGTCCCCCCATTCTTCTACCCTATTCTGCACTCTGGAAAGTCAGCTGACCTTGGCCCAGCCCACACTCCTCTCTCCCAAAGAGAACCCCATCTCCATTCCACCCTCCCAAAATAACTAGGTGAGGTGCTAAAGAAGGTGGGATATTTAATTCCTAAAGATTTGTTTCTTTATCCAGATGCAACCCTGCCCACCCCATACCCACATGAGCCTCAGTTTCACACTTGCCAAATAGGTAGGAGGCAAGCAAAAAGTTGGGTTGAGGCAGCAAGAGATGGGGGTCACAGTGGGAGCCCAGAGAACATACGCCTGCACTGGCCTGGGCCCTGGAGGCAGAATCCTCCCCTCCCCTTCCCTTCCCCCACCCAACCCAACCCAGCCCAGCCCAGCCGGGTGGACATTCCAGGCCTCACGTGATAAAGACGAGGCCGCTGGCCCACGGGGTAAGTCAACAGGCTCTGTCGGGGGAGATAGGAGGCCCCGGCCAGGGTCACCTGCTGAGCCGAGAAAACAGCCGGGCCCAAATACACACACATAAATAAGGCGCCAACGGACAGCCAGCCAGCCAGCCAGCCAGCCAAGGGTCTGTCTTCTGCAGAGGAACCTTGGAAAAGGAGGTGGCAGGGGGAGGGAGGTGCAAGGCTGGCTAGGGGCTTCCCTGGGAGAGCTTCAGCTTCTGCCTGGATGGGGGGTTGGGGGGGGCTTTCACAAAGATCTCCAGAGACCAACCTCCCTCAGCAGTTCCCACCCCTTCCCAGAGCAAAAATCACCCCCTCTCCCTCCTCCCCAAGGAGAGAGAACAATTTCCGTTCTGGGAGGGGGGGGTGACAGCTGCAGAGCGAGCCACTACCCCCCCACCCCCTGCCGCCCAGCTCTTGCTCTCATCCAGGGAAACTGCTAAATCAACACTACGCAGTAGTAGGTAACGCTGGCCTCAGTCTCTCCGCAGCGCTCTCAAAAAGGGGTTTGGAAGAAGGTTTCGTTCGGGTCCCAGTTTCTGGGTTTCCCACGGCGGTTGAAACCTAGGGTACGGGGTCTTTCGACAGGGGGACCAAAGCAAGCTGAGGCCAATATATCCCTAAAAACGTCTTATTTGAATGCTCTCAATTGCACGGAGGACACCCCCCGCCTCCGCGGGCCGGGGCAGCTGAGGTGGCGCCGGGCGTTCAAATAGCGCTCCAAACAAGCCCGCAGCGACCGCGCACGCAGCCCCCGCCAGGCGGCCCCAGCGGAAAACTTGAAAGGGACTCTGCCGGCCGCCCTGGGGCAGCTCGGGCGGGGGCGAGGGCTGAACCATAGCACATGCCCCCCTCCCCAGCGCTTCCTGCGCAAAAGCAGGGGGTGGGGGTGGGCCTGCCACAAAACCGAACAGAACCCGCGGGGCAGAGAAAGGGGGAGGTCAAGAGGCTGGCTCTCCGGAGTTCCCTGCAGTCCCCCCAACCTGAAAACGCGACTCTCAGACCACCCAGGGTCCAGGGGCAAAGTAGGGCGCGGCTGCCAACCCTACAGACCCCCGTCACAGGAGACAAGAGAGAGTGAGTCTTTTCGGATGAGTGTCTAACGAACCGCGCCCCCCCCCCCAATCTGCCGGTGCCTCCTTGAAGACCGTGGCACCAGCCCAACTCCGCGCACCCCTTCCGATTCCTTAGAGGAAAAACCAAAATGCAATCTTGCTCTCTCACTGGGAGCTTCACCTCTTCTGACAGGTCTCGGAGGCGGCCCCCCATTTAAAAGCTGGGGTCACTCACTTGCTGTCGATCCTACAAATAAACAAAGCCAGGCGCACCCCGCGCTCCCCGCCGGAAAGCAGCTCGTTCCGGGAGAGGACAACTTCCCCCAGCAAGAAAATTAACACATTCTTCCCGCGGCGGTTTAGCCCATCGCTCTAGGGAACACAAGGGGAGGGGGGTTCGGGGCCGAACTTCACGGGTAAATGTGGGGCCAGAAACGCGAGGCGGGCGCCTGGGACACCCGCCTCCCACAGCTCCGCAGCGAGAGGAGCACCCCCACTCTCCCTCCCTGGCTTTGCGAGCTGCTTGACCACGCGGGGTTCGGGAGACAGCCTGAAAGACCCCCCTAGGCTGAACGGGAAGGGAGGGAGAGGCCGCGGGGCGCGGTGGGGCGGTGGGGGGGGGCTGATACTTTGACGGAAAAAAAGGTCAAACTTGATCAACCCGCCAGGCACCCTGCAGGCAACCGGGGAGTGGAGCCGGAGGGGAAAATGTGGCCGCCGCCCGCTCCAAGTGGAGGGGTCGACTCAGCCACGCGTGGTCCAGGGCACTCTGAGCAGTTACCGTCGCCCTCAAAACACAGGGCTGCGAGTGGGGTCTGACGGGGGGAGTTCGCGCGGGGGATCTCCAATCAGCCGCCCCCGCAGGCGGAGCGCCCGCTCAGCCCGGCGAGGTGGGGACCTGGGCTCCCGCCACCCCAACGCCCTCCAGCTCGAGTACTTGGGGCGAGGACAGTACCCCGCAGGGAGATCCCCAGCCCAAATCCACGACGCCCAACCCGCAGTCCCCGACCCTAAAACCTCTCTTTTTGTCTGAACTCAGTGATCTGCGACCGCGCCGACTGCAGCTTGGGGAGGCTTGGGTACAGCGGCGGCCACCAAACGATCACAGGCGCTAGGGCTCTCAGCCTCCGGGGCTCCGGGATTCAGGTTGCGGGCGTCCCTCGCCCCTCCCAAACACGGACCCTTCCTTCCCTGTCCCTGGTTCTCCGCACCTGAACTTCGGGGGAGCCCGCGCCGCCAAACTTTCCGCCGACTTGCAGCGAACTCCGGCCCCGGCCGCGCACCGGGCCCCGGGGGAGGAGAGGGAGGTAGGCGGGGAAGGGGAGGGGGCCGGCCTCCGGGGGGGTCGGGGGAGGGCCGTGGCCCGACACCTACCGGCTCTCTGAGTCGTCCAAGCCGCCACCGCCGCCGCCGCGAGGACGAGGGGGAGGGGCGGGGCGGGGAGCTGCGCTCCGCTCTAGGCACCGCCGCCGCCGTGCGCTCCGCTCCAGCTCCGCCGGCCGCCGAGCCCGGGTCCGGAGCCGGAGTCAAGCTGCCTTGGCTGGCCCGAGGCGGGGAGGGGGGGGGAGCCTGCAGCACCTGCCCCTCCTCCCCCTCCCCGCGGCCCAAATTAAAAAACAACAAAAAGCAACTAATCACCCCAGAGCGGAGCGCGACGCGGCGGGCGGAGGGCGCAGGGTGAGGCGCCCGGACTCAGCAGGCGGCGCGCATGGCTGGGCGCGGGCTGGGCTGGGCTGGGACACGGGGCCCGGCTTCGGGGGGCAAGGTTCGGCCGCTCTTCTCGCTGAGCTCGGGCGCCTGCTCTCGCTGCCGCCGCCGCCTCTGCTGCCGCCAGTGCCGCCGCCGCCTCTACATCCCCGCTCAGGCTCCGCCAGCTCAGCCGCCGCCGCCGCGCGCCCGCCCGGGCAGAAGCTCTGAACGCTGCCCGGGGGCTGCCGGCAAAACCCGGACCGGACTCGCCGCTCCCTCCTCACCCCCCACCCCCGGCTCGGCTCCCCTCCCTCCTCCCTCCGCCTTCCTCCCGGCGCAGCTCTGGCCACTTTGACGCCGCAGGCTCTGAGGCCGGAGCCGCAGCCACTGCGCCTGGAGCTCCCCGCGCTCTGACGACGTCGACCCAGACTCGGCGCCCCAGCGCGTCCCGTTTTCACCTCTTTTTCCACAACTTTACAAAAAATAACAGGACCTCCTCCGTTTTGTGAGGGGTGAATACGCTTGGACACGCACCAAACGTTGAAATCCGCCGTCCCTCTGCCCCCTCTCCTCCGGGCCGCGGAGCTACCAGGACCAAGAGGGAGGGTTTGACCGCGCCCCTCCGCTCAGGTGCTGGTCGGTCCCGAACCTCCTAGCGGAGGGCTCTTGGAGCTGGACGCGGGCTCGAACAGCCCACCACCCAGAGAGCTTTCCCGGCCTGGGTGGGCTCTGGTTCTCCCGGAAAAAGGGGGCGGAGATTCCTGTCCCCATTTCACAGATGAAGAGACTGATCCAAGAAAGGACATTTTGCGTCCTACACTGGCGCCAGCCCAAGCGCTGAGTCCTGGGGCTATGGCACTCACATTGTGGTGCTCTGGGACCGAGGCCCACGAACTCCCAGCCTGAAATGGGCCTGACTTAAAGCAGCGCTCAACAGACACTGGTTGGAAGAGATAACAAAAGCCCAGTGGGTACAGATTTTAGGCCGACCATCATATCCTCGTTCTCGGTGCCCCCTCCATCTGCCCAGCCTGGGCTAATGATATGGCAGAAGTACTTTTTTGCCATCTCAAGGACCCACAGAGTAAACCCCAGGCTCCCATAATCCCCAAACTGCAGATAATCCCAAAGTGGAAAGCTTCTGCAATTCTGTGGAATTCGTGGGGGTGGGTTGGGGTTCCCTCTGGGAGGTGAAGAAATCCCAGGCCACGGACCCTGCAACGGGGAGGGGGGGAGGGGAGGACAGCAGTTGGGGAAGCCTGCCTAGAGTTAAGCAGTTGCAGCCCTAGATCAATTGGGGCCCAGATAACAGGGAGTTAACTGTGGCCACTGGGCTGCCTCCAGCCACAGGCCGGCCTGGCCTCCATGGGAGAAGCGAAACCAGCTCCCACCTCCTTGCTTCCTCTCCTCCTCTGTGCAGACTGCCTATCTCTGAGAAGGAGACAGTGGAGGGCCTTGACACGCGGGTTTCTGGGGGAGCAGACGCCTGTCCACCCAACAAGTCTTCTCAATTTGGCTGTGGGACTGTGACCTAGCCAGGGGGTAGGGGAGTGAGGGAAGTGTAAAGGGCAGAGCTCACCTAGAATGTGTTTGTTGCCTCTCTACCCGCTCCAGACCTAAACGATGGGGATTGGGCACTCCCCAGACATCGTGGGCACCTCCTCCCTTCCACAAATTTGGAGAACTGTCTTCCCTTAACCATTTTCAAGGAATGGTGCCCTAGGGAAGGTGTTTAACCTTTCCTCTCCTCTCCAGCACCCTTCCTCAAAGTCAGCCTAACCAAACATACTATGTGAATGAAAGCAAGCTACTTGCTCTGGGAACACAGTTTGCGCCCTGAACTGCTTAAAGAGAGACATTCTAAGCCTCACACTGAGTGTCAGGTACCCTGATGACGCTGACTATACAAAGAAAAAGGAGGGAGGGTCCCAGTTCTAGATGCTCCAGGATCTCCAAACACTTAACCCACCTCCATCTACCTTTTTTGGGGAGGCTGAACCATAGACTATGAGGAGACACCTGTTCCCCACAAGTTAGCAGCAAGGCCTCGGAGGACTAGGACCCAAGAAATGAAGCTCAGTCCTGCAGAGCTCCTGAAGCTGAGGGTTAGTGCAGAATCAGGCCTGCACACCCAAAAGAAGCTTCACGCTGGCATTCCAGGTGGAGGGTGAACAGTAGCTTGCACCTTAGGGAATCACTATTAATTATCCATTTTTTTTTTAGACTGCTGCCCCCAATTCAGAAAAGCAAAGCCAAGGGGCTGCAGGCTGCAATGGAGATGAGCCAGGTGATCCTAGTGGTGACTTTCTTGGAGAAGGGGTTTTGTTGTACACCTGGCCCAGTTTAAAGGATGGACGTAGGAGTCTGCCCCTGCTCCTGGAAATTAAGAACTGGACCCACCCCTAGCCAAGCCAGGTAGGAACCAGAAAGGAGAGGGGCAGAATTATCCTCATGGAATATGCAACATGACCAATAAATGTCATGTGCAAACCATCCACATAAGACTCTACCATAACAAATGAGATGAGTGGGTATGAGGTCTGGCCTTGGGGGAGACCATCCCCAGCCCAGTCCCCTTCCATAAGTGAAGCCACCCTGGTTCACTATTTCCCTCCTTTCTCCCTGCCTCCAAAGACGAAAAAAGTTTCATATTGTTATTCAGTCAATCACCTTAGATTCAAGAAGCAAGTCCCTTTAAGTGTCCAGCATCTTTGGGGGAGAGAAGGGCCTGTTTTCTAGATTGGAGTATGTCATTCCAGCACGCTGCACCCAGCTCTCCTGTACCCTGGTGATGATATCCATGGCTGGCACTTATGAAGCCAATACTCTGAGCAGAGCATTGTGCTAAACAGCTAATGTGTATTATCTCATTTAATCTTTACATCGGCCCCAGCAGTAGCATCATCCCCATTTTTCAGATGAGCAAACTGAAGTGAAACTGGCACCAAAGTTGTTCTCTTCACCCCTGAGACTTGCTGTCCTGGTGAGGCTTCTCACATACAGATCTGTCCTGGGGCTCACCTGCCGCTCAGGCCTGGCTTCCCTAACCAACCGTATGCCTCCCTGCAATCCCTGGGCACTGCTGACCAACACCACCAACACTAGTGGATCCCTGAGACACTCCAAAACTCCCCCTTCAAGTTTCCATGGCTCCGCATGCTTCCTTTGCCCAGAAGGGCCTTCATCAAGCTCACCTCATGAACTCCTCACTGAAGACTGACATGTCACCTTCACTGGGAACCTCTGGCTCCCAGCCTCAGTTTGGCCCGTATCTCCAGGACCACCACTAGCATTTGTGCAAATTAGAACAAATGACCCCCTTTGGGCAGATATAGGTACCCCTTTTGGCTGCAGGTCATGAACTGTCTTTCCGTCTCCCTGGCTTCCTTTTCCAGGGGGCCTTTTTGCAGTGCATGCACCAAATAACTGTACTCTGTGGCCAGGCTTTAGGGCCCCTCATCTGTTCCCTCCTATGGCCACAGTGACCACATTGCACGAAAATAGCTTTCATTTGCTCTTTTGTCTCCCTGTCCCCTCACTACCACCACCCACGAAAATTCTTTGAGGGTAAGGGAAAATCTCCAACCTGCTCTCTGGGCTCGAAGCCTGGCACTAAGTAGGTACCAGTGATATCGATGGTAGCCAGCATCCTCCTGAGCACTTACTATATGTCAGGCACCGCATTAATTGCTCTATGTGCCTATGCTTATTTAATCATCAGGCGCAGACACCTGCTCACGGTTACAAATAGCAAAACCAGGATTTTTAAATCCATGTCTTGTCTGAGGGATCTGCCTTTTCCACGACTGCCATTTATCAGCTAATGTCGGTCATTGATTAAACATCCAATGACTAGGAAATAGCCGCATGGAGAGAAGAGTAGGAGTTATGGTCTCCAATAAAGATGGCCAACCCAGAGCCTGGCCTGATGTCTATGCCTTTGGGCCACGATCCCCTTCCCCACCACTGTATCACAGAGGACGGGAGCAGGGTCATTTGGAGTCCTGACTCAGGTCAGTTTTCAGTGGGGTCACACTGGAGTGTGTGACCTCAACCAAAGTCCCAGGTCAGGCCTGGGGGTGCAAACATGGGCAGGGGAAGAGACACAGGCCCAGGCCTTTGAGGTCTGTCTTCACACACAGGCCATTGGTCTTTAGATTTCCCCACCCTTTCCCCCATGACCTTTGAAGGGACAAGAGCTGTGAAACTAGAGGGGAAAATCAGAAAAGCCAGGCCTACTCTTAGGAGGCCAAGGCTCGTCCATCTATGAGAAGTCAGTTTGGTGGTCCAAGCCTGGCTCCAAGCTGTGTAAAGGAGGGAAGGAAGGCAGGCCAAGGGAGACTCCAGTTCTAGAACCAAGTGACTGAGTGAGGCTGGGAGGGAACAGAGACCAGGCCAACACACACTCACACTCCATATTTCCCCTCGCCCAGGCATGGCTACACACATACCACAACCAGACACAGCGCCATTCTCTGCCAGGCACAGGGAACTCAGCCTGTGTGTGGAGAGAGGACAGTTTGGTAGGGGTGTGCCTCGCCCCTTACAGTAACCCTTGACTCTTCTAGGGACAATCACAGTTCAGCTGCCTCTCCTGTGGTAGTGGGAGTGCATGTTCCAGAGGCCAAAGCTGTAGCTCCAGGGCCCTGCCCCTCCCTGTCAGGAAGAGGGAGGGGCCTGGAAGTAAAAGAATGGGGTCTGGGAGAGGGGGAGGACACACTGTCCCAAACCGGGAGGCCCCAGACCAGGCCCACAGGGAGGGGTGCCTTGGGCGTCCAGAAGCCAGCCTGGCCTGAAAGTGCCCTACCCTAGACCTGCAGGCTAAGGTGGGGTGGTATGGGGAAGGCTTGCCGAAGTTGGAAGGGTGGGGTCACTCAGCCTCCCCTCACAGACTGGGCTGAGAAGGCAAGAGGGGGGTGTTAAATGCCCCTCACACTGGGACTTTTGAAAACAGGACAAAGCTTCTCTCCTCAGACCAGGGGACCCCACCCACCAGCCCCTACTTTGCCTTCCCCCTTCAGATTCCTAAGAATGGGGTGCTCAGACAGTGCCTGGGGGTGGGCCGGGAAGAACTGCTCTTTGAACTGGCGGGACTGGTTCTGTGTCTAGCCGCCTGGGAAGTCACGGGTTGCCTGCCAGGCCTGGGAGGAGGGAGGCCTCAGGAAGGGGCCCCTCGTAAATCGTTAACTCCCACAGCTGCCACCTCCACCGCCACCACTGCCGGTCCCCAGGGCCCCACCCCCCAGTCATGACTCTGGCTCTCACAGAGCCCACCCCCAAACCAGAAGTCAGAGGTTAGAGGTCAGAGCCAGAGGTCCCAGCACCTGGGCAAGTCTCTCCCCCAAGTATGAGGAGGGAGGTGTGTGTGGGGAGCAGTTCCGGGGAGGGTATCTGTGGGGAAGGCACTTCTAAATTCAGGCTTCTCACCCTAGTTGCCCTCCAGCCTTCCTGCTGCAGCCCTAACCGTTGCTTCTTAGGGGAGAGGGTCTGGAGGTTTGGCGGGCCTCCTGGCACAGCCCCTAGGCAAGTCCCAACTACATCAGACCTCTCTTCTCCTCAGGGAGATTATGCCAGTCTCACCCACTCTGCCTCAAGGAGTATCACCAGGACTAGATAATGAATGGGTTAAGAACTAGATACTGGTCAGAAGTAGGATAGGACCCTCAGCACTGTTCCAGCCCTGCTTCCTGGTGCTGGGGTCCTCCTAAGGAAATAATAAAGGCTGCCTTTCTGGAGGCTAGCAGCTGAGTGAACCCTTTACCTGTTTGGTAATCTGTTTAGCAACCACATTCCCATTTTGCAAATCAGGCAACTGAGGCTCCGAGAAGAGAGAGAGGTGACTTAATCAGGTCCAGGCTGTGGCAGCTGTACAGGGACAAGGCCAGGATCTGAACCAGTTTTGTGCTCTCAAGGAGAATCCTTGAAGGTTTCTCTTTCCTCAAATTCCTAAGATCCTGGTGAAGAGGCACCTTAAAGGCTGGATAATCCCCCCAGTATGTTATGTGTGGGGGGGGGCTGATAGGGGAGTAGAACGTATGTGGGCAGGAGACTGGCAGTGTCCCCCATTACCTCCGTGAACCCCTCCTCCAGGCCATCTCCCCCTCAGGTCACATACCCCCAGGGGCTTGGTGGCTGCTCCCCAGACCCCAGGAAGAATCCTCCTGTCCCAGACGAGCTAATGAGGGTTGATGGTGGTGCTACCACCCTTTTCACTAGGGAGGCATCTCGGAAGGGAGGAGACAGACAAAAAAAAAAAAATCAACTTTTAATCAAGATTGCAGATTCAGAAAGATTCATAAGTGAAATGATTCCCTGAGGAAATATAAAAAGTTACTTACGGCACGGCTAAATTGGGCATGCTTCAATCAGGGGCCGTTGAAAAATCATTAAGATATACAAGACGCTTTTAAAGATATATGTGAGCTCTGTCAGGAGGGCTGGCCACTGTTCCAGTTAGAGATCGGGCCCTGAGCTGGCTCAGCTTCCAGTGTCACCTCCTCCCACTCAGATCTATGGCTGGAGAAGGAAAGCGGAGAGGGACCCTGCCTGCCAGGCCCCAGGGGCCACTGCCCAGAGTTGCCACTGCCCCCAAGGGCCCAGAGACTCTCCAGCATGGATGAGTGGAATAGAAGGGACTAGGTTTAGGCAGAACTTTTTGGTGTGGCTCATTCCCCTTTCCAACAACATAACGGGGTGGTGCAGGGCAAGAACTACATAATTCCCCTGAAAAACTGAAGAGGGGACCCCCTTTCATTTCCGACTCCTTTCCCTAATCCTTGGGTCACCCTGAGAAGTGGGCATCCTACTTGGACCAGAAGGACCAGAATGCCCTTTCAAATTTGTATCTGAGGGCTTTGCCTCAGGCAAGGGGGCAGGTCATTCTGTTTGGTCCCTCTCTCCAGGGAATACTTAGTAGAGTGAACCACCCCCAGAGGGGGTTGGTTTCCAGGATGATCACTAGCTTTTCAGAGAATATTCTCCCTTCTTCATTTCTCTGGCGGCAAGTATATTATCCGAGGTCTAACCCCCTAGCCTGTAGCCATAGGGATTGTTCTGCTCCTGGCCTTCCCCATGCCTAGGGCTTTCAGGGTGAGGCTAAGATATTAGTGAAACGTGGATGGCTCTGCTGAATACTGATCACTCTCCAATTCTGTGCAATCCTGGGGCCGGGACTCCTGAGGCCTGAGATAAGGTTAAGGTCTTATTCATCTCCATTCTTGGTTAAGGTCTGGTACCCAGTTGGTGTTAAATAAATGTTTACTAAAGAACAGGGAGAGAATCAGGAGTGGCAATCTGTCCCATGGTAGTGGGTCTGGAGAAGGGAGACAGGCCAGAACCTGGTCAGTGGGCTGTAGTGGCAGTGCCTGGACCCTTTTCTTAGGCCGATCGGCTTGGATAGCCCCCTCCTCCATCAAATCATCAAGGCAGGCAAGAAACTTGAGCCGGATGGTGGCAGCCACGCTGCCTTGTGGGTGACCCGAACCCGATCCCGGCCAGGCCAAGGTGCTCTTTTAAACCCCAGCCCCAAGCTGCCACCTCAGCCAACCTGGCCCATCTCTGGTTACAAAGTCGCTGCCCACCTCCTCTACACTTCTGCCTCCCCACCCAGGGACCCCCTAGGCTGGTGCTGGGTTCAATGTGTTTTGGGGCAACCCTGCTCTCCCTCTATCAAGGCCTTAGTCTATCAACTGGCACCACTGTCCCTCTCTCCTCCCTCAGCCTTGCCCACTTAGGCACTCAGCCCTCTACCCACAGTGGGACCCACTGACCTGTATTCTGACTGAATCTCCCCATGGATGAGGGTTCTCTTCCCTCAGAATAAGGGCTCACCCTGCCCACGGAACCTGAAATGTTAGGCCCTGACTCTTCAGGGGCCAGAGCATGCAGGCCAGGGTAGGGCGGATGTTATATGAGGAAAGGAAGCAGGTTATACTTAAGTAGGACTTCCCACCAGTGAGACTGAACACTAGAAAACTTTCCCTCACCTCAGTGCCTGCCTGCCTGCTAGGGCAGGAAGATGACTCCAGAGGGAGTCTGGCTCAAGGGCTTGTGGGATGGGGGACTCGGGCATCATTTAGCCAGCCCACAGTGCCTTTCTCCCTCCCCTTCTTGGAGGGGACAGCTTGGCACTCAGGTAGCCCAGCTGTCAGCTGGCTGAGCCTGCTGGACTTGTGTCCACAATCCTTCTCCTACTTTGGGCAGTAGCCCCCACTGGCTCTGAGGCCTGCCAGCCCTACCCCCAGCCCAACACCAGCACAGAGGGGGGCAGCAGACATTGCCAGGGCACTAAGGGAAGTGAGGAGGCTGATCATCCATGCTGGTTCCCCCCACCTCAAGCTGGCTGGACAGAAGGCCATCCAGGCAGCCTGAGTACCCCCCACGGCTGCACCAGCTCCCTCACCCCCGTGCTGTGGAGTCCAGCAGTGAGCTGTTGGCACCAAGACTGGCGCAGCTGAGCAGTGACACCAAGACTCCTGCCATCACAAGCAAGTGGGGTTCCCTCCAACCTGGCAGTCAAGGCCACGGGGGCTGAGGGGAACGGGTGTCTTCCACCCTCCTGGGCCTGAGATAGCTGGGGACAGGGCTGTTGTGAAGACTTCTTTGGCATTCCCTGGCTGCCCCTCCAACCCAGGGGGCTGGTCCTCAAGTAAGACCAGTGGTTCCCAACTATGGCTGATTTTGCCTCCCAGGGGACATTGGGCCATGTCTGGAGACATTTTTGGTTGCCACAACTGTTGCTACTAGCATCTAATGGGTAGAGACCAAGGATGCTGCTAAACATTCTACAATGCACAGGACAAAGAATTAAATGACCCCAAATGTCAACAGTGCTGAGGTTGAAAAACCTTGGGAATAACTTCCCTGACTAATCTGAGTAGGAGGCAGGAAGTATTCTACACACATACACAAGGGCCAAGGCTCATCATCTCCCAGCCCCACAGGCAGAGAGGGTCCTTTTACCATTCTGGCTTCAAAGGCCCCTTGTGGCCTGAGGAATGAGGTATGCAGCCTGCCTGCTTACCTACCTACCCACCAGCCTCCGAGCTTGTTAGAAAAAGTGTGCCCATGATGCTGGGGGTGGGTAGGTGGGTGGGAGGGAAGGGCTGTCAAAACTCTTCACCTGCCGTGGAGGGGGACTCAGGCATATCCCACCTACCAGGCAAGCTCTACAGAGCCCTCTTCCCAAGAGGGTTCTCCCCTAGGGGCTGCCCTGCCCCTCCAGATCCATCCCAGAGGGCTGTCCCAGCTTGTGGCTGGCTGGAAGTTCTGGCCTCCTCCTCCTCATTTCCCCACCACCTCCATTTCTATTTAGGAGGCAGCCATGGTGGCTCAGCTCCTGTCTCTGGTTTCCTAGGGAGCTCTGCTGAAGCAGCCCAGCCTCCGTGGGTCCATCTGTCAGGGAGGCTGTTCCGCCCCATCGATTGCTATTCCCAGGGGGCTGTGCTGCTTGAGGGACCCAATGTGTTGGCCAGATAGGAGGGAACCACACCGATAAGAGGGAGTGGGGGCAGCTTGGCAACAGGCAGAGCTGAGGGGGACTGACACTTCAACGAGAAGGAACAAAGCTAGACAGGCATGAGAAATGCAGAGGGCCAGCAGGAGCAAGGCAGGAGGCTGGCTGGAATGACCCCTGAAGCCAGCTGGTACCCTTGGACCCAGTTTTACCGAACCCCCACCTGCAAAAACAACAGCAATAATAGCTGACATTTATTGAGCAGGAACAGAGTGCCCAGCACAGGACTGGGGGCTTTGCACACCTCTTGCTTTCATTTGAGGCCAACACCCATCCAAAGCAGGTTCTGTTATTCTCCTGATTGGGGAGAAAGAAGCCCAGAGAGGTTGCAACACTTGCCAGCAGCCACACAGAGGAGCTGGAGCTAGATTTGGAGGCAGGTCAGCCTGGCCCATGGCTGTGCCTCAGGCCCAGACAGACAGCCAGGCCTAGGGGGAGGAGGTGTGTCTACCCAGGCAAGAGGCCCTGCCCACCCTCCCCATGGAGCCACCTCCTCCCCTGGGCACTGTGACATCTGCCCTGCTTCCCGGCACCAGACAGCTGCCCAGAGCCACGTCAGCACTTCCACCGGGGAGCCTGGAAACTGACTCTGGCCCCTGGGCAATGGGGGACCAGGCGGGGCTACCAGTCCCTGACTGGGTGGCTCTAAGATAAGAGAGGGTGACCCACTCAGCAAAGCAGGCAAAGGATCTTGTGACCTTGGGCCACACCTCTCTGAGCCTCAGTTTCTTCTGCTCGCCTGTGCATGAGTAGGTGGTGGGTAGCTGCAGCTTTGGGAAGGGGTTTAAAAGAGGATACAGTAGCATCCTGGGTGGACAGAGAGCAAACATTCCCACGCAGCCAGGGTGGTGGGGTCAACTGGTTGAGTAATAGTGTGACCAACTGTATGGTTGTGTGGGACTACCCTGGGCAGCCTGTGACCTGCACTGTCCACTGGGGCCAGGTGGTCGTGGGCGGGGCTGCTCATGGGGGTGAAGGGGAGGGTGGGGAGGTGTCTGTGCTACCCAGGCCTGCACACTGCAGGCTGAGGCCAGAGATAACCAGGCCTCCCGGAAAATCATTAGCATCTGTTTGGGACGCACTGAAGTTGCCGGCCCAGCGCCTCCCTTTGCGCTCCTCCTGCTCCAACGGCTCCCAGGACCCAGCTTAAACTGGTGTGGTAACAACATGCACCCACCTGGAGAAGGAGGGGGCCTGGGTGCCGGGCAGGCTGTAGGTGGGGGGGCGGGGGGCATCCTGGCATGGTGTTGGTGCTCCAGTCCATGCCCTGGCCGATCCAGGCCGGCTCTTGGCGGCGCCCGCGCTGGCAGCAGCCCAGGGAGTGTGTGGAAATGACACCGCCAGGGCGGCAGAGATCCCCCCTCCTGACATTGGCTGGAAAGTGGAGCAGCTCGTCAGGGACAATCAATGGCGATCGATTGCTGCACGGCTCAGTCGGGCGGTGCGGGGGAGGGGCGGCGGGGGCTGAGGTCAAACAACACACAGACCCGCAAAGGGGAACAGCAGCAAGAGGGGTCACGTGGACACACAACCTGTACAGGGAAACACTACTATGGGCCACCACCACCACAAAGGAAGGACACTCACCACATGTTACACACAACAGTGGGACACATGGCAGGATCAAGTGGTTCACATGGATACACATAATAGGGTCACATACACACAACGATATAGTTGGTAACACCATCACACAACCGGTTACTTTTCCTGCAACAGGGCCTCATACCACAACGGATGACCCTACACTAGACACCCACAGCACCAGGACACAAAATGAGTCATACGTTCCACTAGCTGGTCTCAACCGCACAACAGTAGGGAGTTATATACTCTGGCTGCACAAGAAAGTCACACAACAAAGCAAAAAAGTCACACAGCTGAATTATACATCATCACCACCATCTCAAAGAACACTGTCAAATGGGTACCACACTCTGCAACAATACAATTGTGCCCCATGTTGCCAACACAATGAGATCAAGAGCCCAAGTATACAACAGAGACGCAATTCAAGTTGTACCCCAGCAACTGAAACACAGATGCAGCTGCGTCGCATCCCCAACTTGAACAGAATGTGGCACAATGAACACGCACGGTGACACAGGCAAACCTGCACTCACAGCCAGGAACCTAGTGAATGCTCAAAACAGGCTCTTGGGATGATTGTTAATGGTTATATACTACTAAGTCGTATCAATATGACTTCCACTATTATGTATATCATTAACAATCTACCATTACAAACACCTTGGAAACACAAGTGTCACAAACACAACTCACACTGATGCACTCACCTACATAGTGGCCACACATTATCACTTCCCCTAGTCAACAGCCATAACGGCCACACACACACACACACACACACACACACACACACACACACACACTCTGGGACTCTGGTGGGGAAACCCGCCCAATCTCTCACCAGGTGCATAGCTACTGACCCTATTTCCTGCCACTCTCAAAAAGTTGTAGAACACAAAGCACCTTCCACCCAACAGTGATGCAGTTACACTCGGCCCCAGAGCCTCCCACATAAACTAATTAAGGACCATCCCTACTCAGTCACTCTATTCCATCATTTCCCCATACATAAACTGAGGCATCAATTCTAGAGCGTAAGTCCTTTCTAGTTCAAATCCAAAGCAGAAAACAGGACTAGCTCCTGATCTCAGCCATTGCCCCCCACCCTCATTCCCAGAGGTGCATGTGCAAGGGAGCAGAGCCAGACTGTCATTCCTTCAACACACCCTTATAGGACACTCCTGTGGTTCCAGTGTGGGGCGGCCAGCTGGGCGGTAGCCCTTTCTTCCTCCAGTGAAGAAGGCCTGGGTCCTCTGAGGTTTCCAGAAATTCCTTGCAGCCAGGGAGCTCCCCCTAAAGGTTTCACCTGGGAAGACTTCCAACATTCCCTAGTTTGGCCAGGTTGTGAGACCTTGGCTCATTCTCCAAACTCTGTGTTCCTGGGTCCCAAATCCTGCCTGCTGATCCAAGACTGCAACACCCCCCACCCAACACTGTGTGCATGTGTCCACACACACACATACACGTACACAGAAATACTCTTTAGGAAGTTGTAGGACCTCTAGGTGGCCCGTGACCTATGATGTGGGAGGCAAGGATCCTGGGCTGTGGGCAATGCTACAAATCACTGATGACTCATTCCTTATCTTCATCCTTCAGGTAGATCTGGGAGACAAATGGGGGAAGTCTGGCCTCCCTTCACATTATCCCCCAAGAGTGGCCCATGGCTGGAGGCCACTCTTCCTACCACCAGCTCCAGATTTTTATTTATCAGACGGGGTAGCTGGACTCCCCTTTTGTCCTCCCAGAGAAGCAGATGGACAGACCGACCCTGGGCAAGGACACACAGGCCAGCTAGGCATATCCATCCAAATGCCTACCCATTCTGTTTGTGGATACACTTACGAGCCTTGCCAAGTAGTTCCCAAAGGGGACCAGACAACCTACTGAGTCCCTGGTTATCCCAGGACTGGTCCTGCTCCAAGAGAAGCCAATCTCTGGCTTGTAGAGGAACCCAGAAAGATGTCCCACTGTCCATGACTATCTCCCTGAACCTCTAAGCACCCACAGCCACAACCCTTGAATTTGATAAGGACATTTCCCACTAAGCATTACCTATGGGCTAGGGAGGGGGGGGGGTGGCATTTCCTACAGGAGAAAATTAAGTAAAGGAAAAATAAATTGGTTGCCCAAGTCATGGGCCTGTGATTCAATCCCAGATTTGACTCTTTTTCCTCAAAGGCTATACAGCTTAGGCTCACACTCATATGCATAAACACTAAGGAATGTCCATGCTCACAATTCTCACACTCTCACAAGTTCCTGCACACATGGGCAGCCCCCTCCTGCACACACACACAGGCAGTCCTATACTCTCCCACGCCTGAGGCCTGTCAGCCACATTCTCCATGGCTCCCTCCCTCCAACAGGGACAGGGGCAGGCAGGAGTCCACATTCCCAGGTTTCCGCCCTGACCCTGACCCCCCCTCCCCACTCAGAGCACACATTCCTCCTGCTGCAGCCAGATAACCAGCCCCAGGGGGAGGCCTGGAGGAAAGCAAGGCATTCTGGGGGCCAGGCTGCTGGCCCTACTCTGGGCTGCCTAAGCCCAGCTCTACTGCCTGTGTCTGGCACGGTATGAGCCAGCTTTCCCCACAAGGAGCCCCTACTCCTTTAGCCAGGCTAGACTCAAAGCTGCGTCCTTATTCCAGAGACTTTCTGAGGTCCAGAGCTTCATGCTCCAGAAAGGGTCCCCAAGAAGTTTCCCAACTCACCTATTGGATATAAAATCTCTTACAAAATTAAGAACTAAAGCAGGACCTGGGGAGCCCCTAGGACTCCTCTCTCCCTCCCCTCTTAGACTTTCAGCAGGGAAAGCCTGGGTTCCAGGCACCAACAGCCCCAAGGCAGCTTTCTCCACCTGGGGGTAGTGGGGGTTAATTCTCACAGTTCTGGTTGGGGTACAGCCACTTGGTGAACTCAGCAGATCAGGAGCTATTTGCATATCCAGATGGTCAAGTCTGGAATTTCAAAGAATTCCCCAAGAAGAGGCAGCTGGCTTAGGGGTAGTGGCTCTGGAGGCTCACAGCTGTTGGGATGGAAGACTGAGGAGCCTGAGACCCCAAAACACAATTCAGATCAAAAAGGACAAGAGAAGAACATTTCCCAGGCTTTATCACTAGCCCCCAGGCCTCCATCCCTCAGGGTATGAGAAACCATGTTCTGGTTTCTCAGAGTAGGTGGGCAGGCACATGAAATTGGTCTAGTTGGCTGGGGTCACAGGGACTGCCTGCCTCTGGGGGAAATGCAAAAGGGGGTACCAGGCAGAGAACTGCCAGAAATATGATTCCCTTGTTCACATAAAGCAATGAAGAAATCTTTGTCCCCATGCAAGCTGCAGCAAAATGGGCAAAGGCCTTGGCCTGGACTCTACTGACCTGTCCACACACAGGAATGCTGCTATACCAATTGGGGGCGGGGGGAGGGGGGCCGGGACTGGCAGCTTGACATTTCCGACAGGCCTTAGGCTGGAATACTAACCCGTTTCCCTCCTGTGAGTAAGCTTATGATGGAGCCTCAATGAACTAGGCACTGGCCCATCCAGTTCTGGACAAACTGTAAACAAAGCCAAGCCCAAACAGGCCTCCACACCCCAACAAAAGCCCCTCTCAGGTTCTATCCAAGCAGATTTACTGACCACCCACCTCATGGTTACAGTTGTGGGTCACCACTGCCCTCTGCTGGCCACTCAGGCACTAGCATCCACTCCAAGCAAATGCACTTCAGATAATTCTCCATCAGTGGACACAGAAAATTCAACCCATTTGCCCTGGCTGGTGTGGCTCAGTGAATTGTGTGCCAGCCTGTGAACCAAAGGGTTGCCAGTTTGATTCCCAGTCAGGGCACATGCCTGGCCCGCCTAGGTCCCCAGTAGGGGGTGCACGAGAGGCAACCACACATTGATGTGTCTCTTTTTCTCCCTCTCTTCCTCTCTCTAAAAATAAATATTCCTTAAAAGAAAATCTGGGGCAAAGAACCATGGACAGTGTCAGAGGAGTAACCACTAAGAAACTCAGCAACCCTCAACAAAATTTATACCTGAGCCCTGGCTGGTGTGGCTCAGTGGATTGCAAACCAAATGCTGGTTTGATTCCCAGTCAGGGCACATGCCTGGGTTGTGGGCAAGGCTCCCCCCCCTCAGTAGGAGGCAAGAGGCAACCACACATTGATGTTTTCTCTCTCTCCTTTCCCCTCTCTAAAAATAAATAAAGTCTTTTAAATAAATAAATATAAAAAAATTTATACCTGAAACTTCAAAAGGATGTGCCCTTTATCCAGCTTTGGAGGTTGATTTGATCTCACCCTCAAGAAAATAGTACCTGACCTCATAACCTCCCCATACCCCTTTTTTATGCCCTCTTTGTTCTCAAAGGAGGCCAGACTGAGATGACCTGGAGCCATCCTTCCAAAAAGCATGGGAAAGCTTTGGTCTCCTTGGTTCTGTCATTGCAGCAGGTGACTAGAAGTCCTGCATGCCCTCTGAAACAAGGTAAGCTCTCCTCAACTCTTAGTGCAACATCCTGCAAGCCCCGACACCTTAAAAAAATTTTTTTTTTCCTTTTATTGGTTGTAGAGAGAGGGGAAGGGAAAAAGAGAGGGAGACAAACATCAAAGTGAGAAACATTGATTGGTTTCCCTCTGCACGTGCCCTGATTGGACACCAAACCTGCAAGCCAGTCATGTCCTGACCAGGAATCGAACCAGCAACCTTTAGGTTTGCAAGATGAGGCCCAAACCACTGAGCCATACCAGTGAGGGCAAGCACTTGTACCTTTCAAACATAGCAGTGATGTTGACTGGAGGTAGGGAAAATCGCTGAGAAAGACCTAACCAGCACAGCCCCTTAATTAGCTGGGGGAAGTCCAGCCGTCCCTCCTGTCAGATGTTGCTAAGTCAAGGTTGTATTTGTGAGCTGTTTCTAGAAACCTCTAAGGGGCTCCTAAGCTTTGGAGCTTCCAAAGCTACCTTAATTTCCTATAGAAAACTTCAAAGCTGAGAAAGCTGGCAATTTGTGGAGTGGTTGGTCCTGAGGTCAACAGAACTAAACTCTCCCTACTCATTCTCCATCTCTAGGGGCCCTACAATTTAGGGCAGGGGTGTACCCTTTATGAATCAAGATTTTTCAGGACTTTGGAAGAAATTCAAATAGGAGAACAAGTGGCTCAGGTCAATGAGATTGGTGCCTGGGAAAATGGTAGCTACCACACCCCATATCCTCAGAAGTCTGAAAGGAGCACATAGCACATTTACCAAGGCTGGCACTGATCTTCCCTAGACAGTAGTCACTGGTGGCCTGGCTGGGCACTTAGTGGCTTCTTCTTGGCCTTTCCAAACATAATCAACCATTTGCTTTCAGAGTACATTGTGGAGGGCAATCATGAGCCCTAGCCCAGGAAAAAGCCATTCTATCAATAATTTCTATAGGAGGTTAAAAACAAAAACTCCACTGAATTGAAAACTGCTAAGCTGCTGTCTTGATGCTTAGATATTTATTTATTTATATGGCTCTACATCTGCTAAGAGGGAGATTACACTTTGCCTCTGATCAGGTGCAGCTCCACAAACAATTCAAAGATGGAAAGTGGTCCCTTTTAACAAAAATGTCTACCTCTGCCTCAACCAGCCCAGGAGCAGTCATTGAGAAAAGGCAAAGCTGACTGGTGATTGTTATATATTCAGCCACTGAGGCACAAGGCCTTAAAGGCTTTTCATAGTCAGTCCCAACCTTTGAACTTTCCTGCTTATATTGACTAAGATAAAGTGGTCCCACGGCCAGTTTTCCTATTTTAAGCCCATCTCAGGAATTGGCCTGGAAATATTCAGAGAGGCCTGATTACTAACCACTTAATGCCAGCTGGGGCTACGTATGGTTAGGAAAAGGATTTAAAGGAAGGCTTCTGTAGGGTAGAGAACTCAGAGCCACTTTTCATTTAAGGGCATACACAACGTAAGGAAAATTAAATAGGGAACAGGCTCCAGTAGTGTCCCCAAGGAAGTCTATTTTCTCCCCTTAGATGTGTATGAATGTCTATTTGATAGCTTACTACCTTCAGTTATTTTCATATTAAAAATCTGCCTTCTCATATAACATCACACCCACCAAAATAACCCATCACTTGAAATAGACTGTTCACAAATGGAATCAAAAGGAGATAATGGGTCCTTGACACCGGTGACAATTTTCTGCACGGATAATAAAGATGCTTACTTCAGAGTAGGAAGGAAGAAAAAATATGTTCATAATCCAGAAGACCCAGGAACTAAAGAAAGTCCTATTAAAACCTAGCCATTGAGTGTTAAGGGTTACTATACAGCAGTACAGACAAAACTCAGTTTCACCTTAATTGCAAACAAGGGACAGTTTATAGGCATTCCAGCTGTAATTTAGAAATAATTCATTTCTCCTGACAATCTACCTAGGGATCAAAATAACTTGTTGAAGGAAAGAATGACTGAAAAAGTGGAATACTGGAGCAGAAGTAGAAAGACTGCCTCTATTGCTCAGGGCAGAGAACATGGGATTCCTCTGACTGACTGCCACCATATCCTTCTCTCTGCAGACCTCCCTGCCACCCCCCACACCCCGACAGCCCTCCTTCTGAGTCTTTGTACGACAAAGTGCAGAAACCAGCAGGACAATGCTATCTTTGACCACTGGCCAATAACAGAGCATGCAAGTACCTGAAATCGTAGTTTTACCAAAAGAAACTACCCCAATTATAACTTGACCAAGCACTCCACGTAATTAAGAAGCAAAGACAACTCCTACAATAGACATTCCCTTGTAACCACTGCCTCACCAAAATAATCAGGGTTACTGCAAACCAGATTTCACATGTGAGAAAGCCAAGATGCTCCTGTAAAAAGCAATGGGATCCCAGCTGAGAACTGTGCTCAGTGACACTTTTTTGTGTGAGTGGGAAAAGTGGCCTCCCTGACTGAGCCTTCATCTGACTAAGGCATATACGTACACAGACTGGACCAAGTATGCTCCACAATCAAATAAACAAAACCAAACTGCATTCAAGAGTCTAATGTTTATGACCATGTAAGCTCTTTCATTAGGCACCTGCACACCAGTACAATGGCTTTTACTTAGCACTTAAAAAAATACTAAGCCCTGGCTGGTGTGGCTCAGTGGATTGAGTGTGGGCTGCAAACCAAGGGGTCGCCAGTTCGATTCCCAGTCAGGGTACATGCCTGGGCTGTGGGCCAGATCTCCAGTGGGGGCCACGTGAGAGGCAACCACATATTGATGTTTCTCTCCTTCTCTTTCTCCCTCCCTTCTCCTCTAATAAATAAACAAACAAACAAACAAATAAATAAAATCTAAAAAAAATACTAACAGCACTTTTGCAAAAATATTTAAATTATGACCTAATAAATGGTAATTAATTGGCTAGGCTTTAAGATGACAAAGAACTGGTCTTCAGGGTCTGTGCAACTGACCCATAGTCAACAATATAGTTAATAGCATGTCAAAAATTGATGAATTCCCACCTCCCCATGATACTGAGAATACAGGGTAATTTTAGGCTAGAGCTCAAACCTTTGCAAGGTCAAGAATGCTAGAAATACTAATAAGCAGCCAGCAGCTAAAATGCAACACTTTTAAGAATTTTCAGGTCATGTTACACTTTAGTCCGAGATGGAGTAGTGGACACTGAGAGATAAGACAAGTTGAACAAGTTTAAAACCAAAAGCAGTGGACATTTATTCCTCATTTTTTGTGCAAGAGTGTAAAGATGCATTTGAAAGAACCTGATGGCTAGTGAGCACCAGCCATGGCCTTCAGGCTGGCCCGGTTTACAATTAGATTAGGAGGAGAGGAAAGAAAAAGGTAACTTGCCTAGTTCACATGAATGATGTTTCTGGCAAACACAGTTGTTTACAAAGTTTTAAACTACATTTTACTAGAGTCAAAGGACGACTTCAAAAAGCTACATACAGTACAATTTGAAACTGAATGAACATCCTACAGTGTTAGTGCAAAGTAATTATGTAGACTATCTGATACAAGATTGTGCTCATGTTTCCCAGGTTTGGTCAATGTTGCTCTTTTACAATCACAGAAGCTTAACTTACCGAAAGCAATGCCTTTGTTTTATGTCCTATGTACCAAGGAAATGCCACAAGGTTTTGGTGAAATGCAGCTTAGTTTCATTAATGAAGTAAATTTCTTATTTAGTTTAACAGTCATGTTCCTGGAATACTGCACATATAAGTTTCATGGCAAAGCTTTTAAGCTTATGCCCTCATCTTGTTCAGTAAAATTACTTTCAAGATATCCTTTTTACTATGTAAACTGGAATTGTTTCATGATTTTGAAATGCAACCAGTATAAATGAAAATATTTCAGGGGTGGGGGAAAATCCACCACTAATCTCAGCTAGATAAAATTCTTAAAATCAAAAAGCCTATTCACACAAAATTATATGTAATGACTGTAGTAATCAGTTTATTACACAGATTAATCATTCTTGAACGTACAAGCTCCAGAGGAGCAACTGGGTCTTTAAATATACACAAGTATTTCCATCAAACGAATTTTCACCCTTTTTCAGAGAGACCTAAGCAGTTAAAAACATAAGAAAAATAAGAGCTATTAGCTATGTATTAACTGAGAAACCACATACAAACCAAAGAATATGGAAGAGAAAGAGAGGGGTTGAAAGGATGAGGGTTAAAGGGTAGGGAGATGCAAGAGGTGGGAACAAAGCCCATCACACTTTATGTACTAATAGCTCCAATCCAGTTAAACTTAGACCTTAAAATGGTAGGTGTTAATCTGATTGGTCATAACTTTCACCTAAGACGTAGGTCCTTCAGCATAAAATGAGTATAGAAAGAGCTTCGTGTTCTTCGCCTTGCTTTTCATATGTTTTGAGTTTAAAAGGATTCCACTTAAAAACCATCTCCTATAAGTCAGTAGAGCTTTTCTTCCCCATCCAAGCACACACCATACCCACCACCCCTCACCTTGCCGTTATCCAAATTTAAGTCAATAGGAAAGCTTTTAGTTTCACACCTAGGTTACGCCCGGAGAACTGGCTTGTCACACACACACTTCTCTGCTAGGAGGCAATGTTGGTACAGAAGTACAGTATTTCTAGTTTGTTGTTCCAAGTATGTACAACACGCAGAACTGCTGTATCAGGTAAACATGTGCACAGGGGAAGATGAGGCGTGGGCTCATAGAAAGCAGTCAAATGGAAATCAAAAGGACTTTCTCTTTCAGAGTTCCCCTATCTTTATTTGTAGAGGTTATCCAATAATTTCTTTAATTACATCGCATACTTCTGAGTCCATTCCCGAGCTATTCTGTTGTACCTGTACACACAAAGAGAAGCTTAGCTTAACATAGGTGAGGAGTCAGAAGGCAACAGATTTCATTCATTATCCCATGTAGTAACTTATTTCCCCCTCTCTGGTGTTCCTTTATTAAAAACCCATATAGTAACTTGAGGAGGAAAATGTATCATACATTCAGGCAAAGCTGTCTTTTTACCCCGAATTTCTAATAAGCATTTATTCAATGATAGTGGAAAAAAACTGTAAAATTAAAAACAAGCCCTGTAAATGCTACGAATAGAGGATTCTGATTAAATTTTGGCATTTGCTTGTTACACCCTTGTTCTATACTTGACTGACCTTATTTCTAAGGAAGATCTTCCACCCATGTTCATTTACTTGGAGTTCTTTAAACTATATACTTCTACATTATATGATTCTTGAAGTCATATACTAATAGTGATTAAGGTGATACAATACTTTCCCATCTTAATAAAATAACTAGTCCTGACAAAATGTATTTTAACAATTTGGTTTCTAAAAGGAAAGAGTCTATTGCTCCAGAAGAACATTCCAGTAGTAAAATAAGCAGGGCAAAGAGTTCTACAATTCTTTGATTTAAAAAGGGATACAGGCAAGTCCTTCTGAACATTGTCACCACAATGACTCAGAAAATACCTTTTGGTAGGCATTGATGCCCACAATTCTAGGTATCTGACAAAATGGTTCGCCAATCAAAAAATTTTATTTGAATAAAATCACAAATAGAAAAAAAAAACACGTGATCTAATTTTTTCTGAATGCAGCCAAAAATACATGACTAAAGATTTATTCATACCTACAAACTAAATCAAGAAACAACTCCTGTTGCAATCCCCCACTACCCCATTTAAAAATACTGTATCTAGCCCTGGCTGGTGTGGCTCAGTGGACTGAGCACCAGCCTGTGACCGAAAGGTCACTGGTTCTTCTCCATCAGGGCATATGCCTGGGTTGCCCGCCAGGTCCCCAGTTGGGGGTGTGCCAGAGGCAACCGGTCGATATTTCTCTCCCTCTCCTTCTCTCTCCTTCCCCTAAAAATAAATAAATAAATAAATAAATAAATAAATAAAATCTTTTTTTTTTTTAAATAAAAATATCATATCTATATGCCTCTCTCTTCCAACAGAATTCAAATAATTCTTTAATCCTTTTAAAAAAGTTAAAGTCCTAATTTTAACTTTAGAACATTATCCACTCTTTCCCACCCATTTCTTATTTTACTGAATATACAAAATGAATAAAAAAGATTAGAACACTTTTAGTTACTTTTTCTTTTGCTATTCTGACCATTTTTAATAATTCATAGAATTCTAAAATATGTAAATGCTCATCTTTTATTTTTGAAGGAAATTTGGGGTTTTTATGTCTTGTGGCATTTATTCACTTTCTTTTTTAGATTATACCAAATGGTAGAAAAACAATGTTCTTTTCCCATGAATTTTCAATAACCTAAGACAAATTGGCTCTTGATGCAAAATGCTTTATATGTCAAAAGCCAAGAAGACATAAAACTGTTTTTTGTTCTTTGACAGAAAAATATACTATACCAAAGTTTTCCTAGACAGTAGGAGTCATATAAAATAACTGAGAGAATATCCATATCATCTACATATGATACTGAGTGCCTCTCTTTCCCAGCCCCAGGACTTCATTTTAAGTATCTGACCCATACCTAACCCTTAGCTAAGAAAAATCTGAGTCACAAACTTCTCCACCCGACCCCAGGTACTTTTCTGTCTAGAGGCCATACTTACTTTTCTCTATCTGTTTTGTAGATCCGAGCAATCTCAGGCACTAAGGGATCATCTGGATTAGGATCACACAACAGAGAACAGATGGACAAGAGTACTACAATGAAAACAAAAAAAACAAAACAAAACAAAAAAAAAAACCCCTACAAATTAGCACAGAATAAAAGCAAAGGATTCAAAGAAACATGAGATACCAACACATTAAAACAATTGTTTTATCTATTAAGAATCTATTTATTGCAGTGCCTAGCAGCTTTATAAGCTCTTCCTAACTTTACAGGAACAGTAATCAACAAAGATTCTAAGATTTCTCTATGCTTAACTCCTTAAGGAAACTGGCCCAGGCTGGTAAATGAAGTGACTTGCTCAATGTCCCCAGTTAGTGAGTAATTAGAGTGGAATTAGAATCAGGTCTTCCAAATCCCAGACCAATATCACTTTTCATAGCCCATAAAGTCCAATTTTTAGAAGCCCACATTCAGGGATAAATGGCTTTCAAAATTCCAAAGACAACCACACTATTGTGAACGTTCTTAGAAATGACAACCATGAAATCCAAGAATCACTGCTTTCTCAAGGGCAGGTATTACATTCAGATGCAATGGATCTGTTTCATTTTTAGTTGAAAACAATTTAGTCTAAGACCATAAAAGGCTAGTACTTGCCCCCAAATGGGGCTGACCACACTTATCACAGAGGGTACAACATACTTCTACTAAGGTCTCAGCTTCTTTTCAGTGATGATTTAGAATCTTATGTAAGCCATTTCCTCAGTGACAACCTGGAATATAGCAGACAAATCTCAAAAGTACAATTTCCTCTGTAAAATCTGTTGTTAATTTATGTATTCCTTACTGAATGTAAAAAGGAAGCCAAGGCCACTAATTACATTAAATCCAGTGGTCTCTGACATACTGAAATAAATTCCAATCCTTCTATTCTGATGCTAACAGAACTCAGCTCTAATGTTCTCTAACAGGAGACATTGAATGACTCTGATCCCACTTTACTCCCAAAACATCAAATTCAGCAGGAAAAGGATTTATTCATTTTCCTATCAAATCTGTTCTATAGAGATCAAGGGCTTCTGAGAGGTGAAGAAGTAGTTTACGTGCCCTTTATCATTTGGTTTGTTAACAAAAAAGCTATTTCCTTGCCTTAAGAGTATATGGAAAATAAAAAACATCAGGAAAGATGTTTTCTGACTCTTCATTCCTGTTGCCCACAATTCTGGCAGATGGCATTCCCAAAACATCTTCTCTTCCCATTGTCAGGTGTATCACCTGATGCCCTCTTCAAGCACAGAACATTCTAACAGCAATTAGGAATGATTTCATGTATATCCTGGAAATGACAACAGGGAGTTATAGATTTTTGAATGTTCATGAAATTACTGACTACAGAAAAGAAGAAAGTTGTCCAGCCTATCAAACTGGCAAGAGTACTATTGATTCTTCACCTAA
>VMDR010000380.1:0-250136 GCA_007922815.1 Macrotus californicus | reverse complement strand
GACCTTAATACATTCAGAAAGATTTCTATAGTTTCTGACAGGTGGTTTTAAGATTCAGAATTGAGCCAACAATTACGTCCCCTCCATTTTCAAGATTCCGTGGGAGAAATCTAAGAATAAGAAACCATCTGCAGCTCTTCCAGAAAACTGAGAAGCACGCGACTAATGGACCCAAATTTTAAAGTATTTCTGGAAGCTGCGGAAATAGAGGGAAAAATAATCCAACAAGTGACAAAGAGCCTCATTCAGTGGGAGGCATGGAGGACCTCTGAGAAGAATCGCAGTGCATGTAGAGCTCAGGAGAACCCCCGAATATCAGAAGTGCAGGGCTCAGGACACGGATGGCCCAGGGCAGCCAACAGGGGACTCGAGTATAGTTCTCTTTGACTACCTGGCGACAATGATGACAATCCAGCCACTAGGGGTGACAGGAAGAGCCACCTGCATGAGACCAATGTGCTCTTCCTCGCCCACCATGCGCCCTGTGGCCCCCTGGGCTCTGACCCCTCGCCCAGCAGACTATAAAGGTATTGGGTGGTCAAGCCCCATGGAAAAGTCATCATTGCAGAAAAGTATTTTTTTCTCAGTGTGAATGTGTTCCAGTGTCCGTATGAGAAATGCAGTACCTTCTTTCTCAGATTCCAAAATGCTGTTTCAAGATTAAAAACAAACAAACAAACAAACATTTGGGGGTGGGGGTGGGGGTGGAAATGGGAAGCCAAGCCATATCTCTGCTTTGAAAGTGAGACTAATCTACTTTTCTCTTTTCCTTCCTTTCCCCCTCCCCCAGAAAACAAAATCTAGAAATACTTTTTGAGTTGTTTCCCACATTCACACTGAATAAAAAGAATATGTTCTAATGCTTGACACAGTGCTTTGAATCACACATAATTTCATTTGCTCCTCATACAAACCCTTTCAGTTAGGTGTAGCCTGGATGTTCCTACGCCCCTGAACAGGTGGCCGACGAGGAAACGGAGGCCCAGGAAGTAAAGCGCCTTCCTCGAGGGCACAGAGCGGTCCAGCTGACTCCTGAGCCCAAAACCTCAAGGCCAAGGCCAGTGTCCCTGCTCCTCCACCACTGACCATGAGGCGTTGGCTTGACTAATAAATGAACTTGGTGAAGGAAGAGCCCTTGGTCACGTGCACAGGAGCTGCGATGGCCCTAAAAGAGTGAGCGCAACTCAGAGGAGCAGCTATTACACATGAACTCTTTTGCTGAGAGCTCACCCTGATCTTTGACTCATCCTTCTCTTTATTTAAATGGGAGGGTGGTGGGAGCCCCCACAGGCCCTGCCCTGTCCCTTCCCCGGGAGCCTGCCTCCTTGTCCACGTGGGAGCCCAGGGTACAGTGGGGCAGCCCATCACTCGGGCACAGGCAGCCAGAGTGACCACCCCGCTTCGGAGGGGCTGGGGCCTGGAGGACAGGGGCTCCTGGCGGGGAGGGCTCCTGCCCTCCTAATGCAGATGAGGCCCTCCCCCACGTGACTTGTCGGTGGCTGAGGACAAGGCTCTCTGAACTGGGGAGTTAGTTGGCTTTTTAGTTCGAGCCTTGGCACAAAGATTTATGTTCCTAGTGTGACCACACTCACCATCCATCACGATTAGTTACAATAAAATCTCTCTTTGTGTTTTTAAAAGCCCTTCGAGTTACATTCCATTATGTGGCTAACATATCGCAGATGGTCAGGCCATTGCTCAACCAGCGGGCCATTTTGTGATCCCTGAAAAGAGGTCAGGGAACGATAGCTTGACCTCCCGCCAGGCCCTCAGGACTCTGAGCCTACAGGAGAGGAGAGAGAACAAAGAAGGGGGGCCCGGGCTCACCCCAACAACTCGGTGGTCAGACTGACACAAGAGGATGAACAAAGCAGAAGGACTTCGGTGACCAGGCTTCTCCTGGAGGGACGTTACCCTGGACAGCCTTCTGGTCTCGGGGACATCCAGTCTGTCTTCTCTGGAACAGGTCCACCCTGCCTCTGAGCTATGCTCCTAGGCCAGTCCATACCCCACCCATTGAATCAACTTTGGTTAGGAGGGAGCCCCTGCTGGGAACTCAGATGGTGAGAGGTGAAGGGACAATTCTCAATGTCATCCCCCCACACTTGCTGCTCCCTACCTCCTCTCACCATCCCCCACCTCGATCTTAGTAAATGGCACTAGCTGGTACACTCTGCTGCTTTGGGAGGATCCTGCTCACTGCCTGAGACTCCCCATGCCGTGTGTCCTGTGGGAGGAATACACAATCCCTGCCGTTGACATTGGGTGTGGCCATTGACATTGGGTGTGGCCATGTGACTTGCTTCAGCCAATGGCATGTGAGAGGATGTGAAGCAGGCAGATGCTTTGAGAGCTGCCCAGTGTTCCTACTGGACCTGCTCCTTTCCAATCTACCTGCTCCTTCAGGCTGGACCCTGCAATGAACCTGACCTGCCAGGCAGATTCCACCAGCAGCCCGCTAATTGAAAGTGACCTGTAGCTGGCCTGGGGACCTACATGACAAAAATGACTTGGTTTTGTAAGCTAAAATCAGAAGAATTCAGGCCCCAAGTGGAGGGGTCATTTTCAGGCACCCCTTCCTTCCCTCAGCCTCCATGTCAATCAGCATCAGGTCCTGCCATCTCCACCATCAAAATCTGCCTTGAATCTCCCCATTTGCTCCATCCCTGCAGCCACCATGTCTGTCCCTGGCTCCTGGGCCACTCCAGTTACATAATTTCTTGCTCTCTTCCCTTCCTCTGTCCACTCAGCAGCCGGCCTGTTTCTTTAAACATCGGTGAGAATCAGGGGCTACCATGCCCCTTCCCAGACTCCTTATAGGTTTTCCACGACAAGTCAAACTCCTGGCCCCGCCCACGTGTGACCAAGCTCTTGGGACCTTTCCCTGCAGCTCATCCTTCTCTCTGTCACGTTCACTCCCAGCTGCCACCTAGGCCTCCCCTCCCCCAAACACGTCAGTGCTTTTGCCATCCCCAGGTCTCTGACTGGAATGTCGATTCCTGGATGTGGCCACTTCTCCAGGAATTAGTACAAACGTCACCTCCTCCGAGAGGCCTTCCCCAATCAACTTCCACTCCCACAACTCTACTTGGGTACAAGGGTGGCTTTTGTCACCGTTGTCCTGTTGGCTGGTTTATGTGCTTTCTGTCTGCCCCCTGCACTCTAGACTGGAATGTAAATTCCACGAGACAAGGGACAATTGTTTCCTGTCTCTGACTCATCTCCAATGCCTGGCACATGAATATGCGCTTGATGAATGTTTCTGGAATAAATACCAGCTAATATTCATGGAGCGCTTACAAGTATTAACTCGTTTAACTTTCTCAGCAACCTATGAGGTAAGAACTATTATTATCTTCATTTTGTAAACGAAGACGCGAAGGCACAGAACGGTCGTCTTACTTGCCCAAGGTCACACAGCTCTTGAGTGGCCGACCAGGGATTTGGGCCCAGACAGTCTGACTCGAGAGCCTGGGCACCTGATTACGGTGTTATCCTGAGCGGATTGATGGCTTATGGGGACTCTCAAGTCACACTCAACCAGAAGTAACACCGCCGGTCAGCGCCTCTTCTAAGAAAACATACGCATTTCCACAAAACCCACCCATGCTTCTTCCTTCCCTTGATGTTATGAAAAGGACACAGGCTCTGAAGCTGGACAGGCCTGGATCTGCACCTCAGCTGCCATTTACTGGGGACTGACTGTGTTTCAGGCACAGGACCAAGGACTTAGCGCCAGCTGTCCCATTTAACAGATAAGGAAACTGAGGCTCAGGAAGGTTGCCACATTATACACACTTGCAAGCATAGAGAGAGAGAGGGAGGGAGAGAGAGAGAGAATTCCAGCGTGGGCACTTTACGTGACTGCAATCAAGGCACCTAATCCCTCTGAGTGTCAGGTGACTCATCTCCACAGCAATGCGGACTAATTACACAAACTCCCGATCGTCCGGGGCAACATGCAGCACATAGTAGGCTGCCAGGGGGAGCTCCAAACACCGAGGAGGCTCCCCCACGGTGGGCCACAATCGCTCACTAGAAATAACTGCAAGGCTCAGCGATCACGCAGACCGGGATTTCAGAGACTCCAGAGAGGAGTATTGATCCACTAACGACCCGCCTAAATCACTGGAAAGCCATCTGCAAACAAAACGCCCTTGAGAAATCATCACTTGTCATCAGCTCCTTAACCTTCATGGCCAGTGGGGTCAGGCGGCAAACTTCATTCCCTAATGTTGTGGTGCCGCCCCCCTTCCGCAGCCTCTGAGCTCGCTGGTTAACAGCTCCAGGGACAGGATGCTAACCTTTCCAGACCCTCCGCCTCCCAGCCCAGAAGGAGTGGAGCCCGGTGCCAACCCCGGAGAGGTCCACATCAGATTCATTTTCTCTAAGTCCTAATAAACGAGAAGGAGGCAGGGTGTTTCATCTCTCACTTATCAACGGCATGATCCATCCTGGGGATGCAGCCGTGAGGCTGGGGGCATGGCCGATCCATCTCGTTAGGCGACAAATGCATCACACCTTCGAGTCCCCATTCCAAGTGCCTCCTCAGCTACTCCTGGGTGTGCCTTCCTCTTACTACGTTCTACTCGATGGCGCATCTGCCGGACAAGCCACAAGGCAGGCAGGGGACTCAAAGGCTTCACTTGGAACACGCCAGGGCCCCTCTGGGAAGTCCTTATTTCACTTGTTTCCATTACAGATCTGGAGGGCTCTGCCCAGGCAGCTGGGTGAGCTGGCCGGGAGCAGTGGCCAGGTGAGAGGGAACCTCTTAGAACAGAGACGGAGAAAAGCAGCCATCTGACTGTAGACCTCCCACCTCAGACCTCAGAGCTCTTCCTCAGAGGAGGAGAGCAAGATGCCTTCCCTGAGCAGACCGCGGGCATCTCCCACATTCCAGGGTACCACAGTCTGCCCAGGACTCTTATTGGGTCCCTCCTGGTCTGGGACAGCTGAAGTTCCTGAAGGACCCTGTGAGGACTCTGAGTAGCTCTGTGCGAGAATTCCACCAGGGCCCGGAGTCAGACCATGTCAGAACACAAAGCTTTCAGGGGCCAAACCCACAGCTGGTCACTCAGACAGACAAGGACTGCTACGGCTCAGACCCCCTGCCCCACAGAGAGCAGGACGGAAAGGATGCCCCCAAGCCACCGACATGGCGGAGCCTGCCGCAGAAATGGATCCAAGGCCAAAGCCAAAGCACTCTCTCCTCCTCAAGGCCTGCTCTCTAGGGAAGGGAAAACGGTCACCGGGTCCAGCTGTGACCAGAAGCCGAGAGGCAGCACAAGACTTGAAAAAGGCCACAGAGGAGAGCTCAATATCTGTCTCCATCTTTTAAAGTAAATATGAACTGCTTGCTCCTCTCAAATGAGTCAGAAGAGAGTGGTAATTGAGTATCTTCCTGGCCCACAATTTATTTCTTCAACATCTCCCCGCCCTGACCCTTGGAAGCAGTTCCCCAGCTGTGTCCACAGTGCAATCCCTCTATGTCCCCCCTCAAGGGCATTTGAGAGCCTGGTCAACTCAAGCAGCAAAAGATCCCTCCTTAAAACAGAGATGTGCAGTTACCGCGTGATTGTCGCTCAGGATTGTCTTGGACAGGAAGTAAAGGGGGTTGTTAAAAGCCTTTGGAGCACCAGCGATCAAAGAAAGAAAATAGATAAATTGGACTTCATCACAATTAAAACTTATGTGCTTCATAGGACACTACGAAGAAGGTTTTGGTGACCCATAGAAGGGGAGTATATTTGCAAGTCACATCTCTTCCATCCAGAATATATAAAGACCTCTTGCACCTCAATAATACAAATTTGAAAAAAACACACAATTAAAAGATGAGCAAAAGATTTGAATGGACATTTTTCCGAAGACAATATACAAATGGTAAATATGGACGTGAAAACACCTTCAATGCCATTAGTTATCAGGAAAAGGCAAATTGAAACCATAGTGAGATACCATTTCATGCCCAGCAGGACAGCTGTCATCGAAAAGACCCCCAGTCATGTGTCGGTGAAGACGGGGAGAAACTAGAACTCTCACAGACTTTTGATGGGACTGTAAAACCATGCAGGTGTGTTGGGAAACAGTCTGGCAGTTCCTCAAAAAGTTAAACCCAGAGTCACCATATGGCAGACACAGCAATGCCACCCGTAGGTCTATATCCAGGAGGACTGTAGACACATCCGCACCAAAACTCACACACACATGTTCACAGCATAATCACTCAGAAGAGCCAAGCTGCGGCAATAACCAAAATATCCTTGAATTAATGAATACGTAAACAAAAGGTGGTCTGTCCATACACAATGGAATACTATTCAGTTGTAAAGAAGGGTGGAGTACAATGCACGCTACAACACAGCACGCTGAGTGAAAGACGCAGTCACAAAAACCACACATTGTGCCATTCCCTTTGTAGGAAATATCCAGAATAGGTGAGTCCGTAGAGACAGAAAATAGATTACTGGGTGCCAGGGGCTGGGGACAGGGGAGAATAGGGGTGACCTCTAAGGGGCAAAAGGCTTCTTTTCAGAATGATGAAATGTCCTAAATTTGGATAATGGGGATCATGGCATAAATGTATCCAAAAAAAATCACTGAATTATACACGTAAGAGGGTGAATTTCACGATTCGTGAATTATATCTCAATGAAAACAAACTCTTTGGCAGTGACTACAAAATCAAAGTAAAACTTAACCTAGAGAAGGGTGTGTCCGCCAGTTGAGCAGACCCCAAGAAGGTGACAGGTATCACTGGAAGAGTAGGGCATGGCACCAACCACAGCTGGGTGGGAGGGGAGAGATGGAGGCCGGTTGGGATGCTACTGGCTTCCCAGGCTGGTGGCCTGGTCCTAACTGAGTCAGGCCAGGGTCTTTAAAGGCAAAGGAAGCTGCTTCTAACCCCTGCTAACATAAGCAGCCCCAAGCTCAGGGAAGATGAACCAACCCTCACATCTTGTAAAGGCCCAGGCACTGAGGGTCCTCTGACACATCACTTCTGCCCCCAGCACACCCTGAGGTCTGGAAGTCATGACCCCTGGGCAATACACCCAGGTTTGACTTCACCAGCTCTATGACCTTGGGCGAGTATTCTAATGGTTTTGGATCTCGGCCTCCTTCCTCAAAAATAAAAAATCAGAGGAACTGCTTTCCAAGATCCATCCAGCTCTCAAATGCCCTGATTCTATAACAAAATTCCCAGAGCAAATGACACTATTTTCTGTTAGCCGAAGTCTTATTATCTGAATCTGCCTTTGGTCCTAAGTCACATTGTGTTATTTCCAGCACATTCCTTTTCCAACTCAAATGGGACAGGCGTTTTCTGCAGCCTGAGTCCCGTTCATCGTGGACCGGACTCAAATGCTGGTCTTTGCTGCCTTACAGTGCCTCACCTGCTGGGAGCCCTCCTGAAAAGAGAAAAAAAAAACCAATCGATTTATAATATGAGCAAAACAAAGGAGTCGAGAAGGAACACCTTTGGAAAATAAGTAGGTCAAGACACAATCAACTTCCAAATTTAAAATTATGTTTGCAAAACATCCCCTCTTAATACAGGAGCCTGCTTCGGCCCCGTGGGGTAAAGCGTGTAAAGTTGAAAGTTCCTGAGCCACTGCTTTATCAGGTAGCCTGAAGTTTACCCTGGAGGTTAAGCAATAAAGTGGAAACAAAAATAATTTAACAGTTTTGCAGTTAGTTTAACCCAGCAACAGCTCCTCAAATGGCTTTCCCCTTCCTGGAGCTTGCCTGGCTTGTAAAGCTACAAGATGCATTTCAAAGCTATGAATTTGCTAAATAGAACTTCATTTCCGCTTCTTATTAGAGGTAATTAAATTTATTAGACGTCAGTAAAAGCCTTGTAAACAGAAAATATGAATGCTTATAAAAGTCTGCCCTCTCTTTCCAGCCTAATAATTAAGATGCAAGGAGAAAGTCACTAATAACAGCTCATAATTTATGAGGTGTCACTCAACCCCGAATCCGAGACATATTGTGCAGGTATTAAACATTGAAATGAAAATAATACCCGCTGAACCACATTATTTATTAAATACATAACCACTCAGAGAAATAAACACATCACACAGAGAACCTGATATTTCTGATGGAAACACTATATACATCATCTCCTGCTTGGGAATATATTACCCATCAAGTCAAATTCTTAAATCAAAGTCACAACTTGTTTAAATGCAAACTGCCCGTGGCAGCCCAGCAAGCCCGAAGTTTCCACTCGACATCCACCTTGATGTCGGGTTTCAAAGACTGAGTCGCTGTGAAGGGTTTTCAATATTATTCTTTTTAACATGCTCACAAGGAAAGAAATCCCCCAGCAAGCATCCGAAAAAGAGAGAACCAGGAGAGAAGACAAGGAAAGGATTCCAAACAGAAGAGCGAGAATCATAAATTAATGAAAACGATTCCCTCCCCACCCGGCACAGACGAGCTCGAAGCAGCCTCAGGCTCGACGCCCCCACCCCACTAATATTATCTGACTCCGAGGGAATTCTCCCCGATTGCTGGCTGAGACATCTTTATCCAGTCCCGGGGAAACCTACACTTGGAGCGCTTCAGAATGAATGGGGACGGAAGCTGCGGATACCCTGTTTCAGCGGCTCAATGGTGGCCTTGTTCATAAGCCACACCGTTATTTTATGTATCACTAGGAGAGAGAAAAATAAAGCACTGTCAATTAAACTAGGAGACGTTCTCATTGAAAGGGGGCCCCTGATGTCAGACGTTTCAACCGGCAGGAGCGGAGGAGGCATTTTAGAAGCTGTACAATATGTTCCTTAAAACTAGGTGAGGTTAAGTTGAGCATCAGCTCTAGAACTGTTGCCCTGGTGGTACTGTGTGAATTATCTCTCAGTGAAGCTGTCTTTAAAAAAGTGTTATTTGGGACTTAATGTGAAAAGTCGTAACACTGGGCTGTGAAGGTGGTGGTCAAGAAAGGCCTCGTTTGAAGGTGTTTTTTTTTTTTTTTTAAAGATTTTATTTAGTTATTTTTAGAGAGAGGGGAAGGGAGGGAGAAAGAGAGACAATCAATGTATGATTGCCTCTCTTGCGCCCCCTGCTGGAGACCTGACTTGAACCCAGGCATGTGACCTGACTGGGAATCAAACTGGCGACCCTTTGGTTCAGAGGCCAGCGCTCAGTCCACTAAACCACACCAGCCAGGGGTCATTTTGAAGGTTTTGAAGGGGATCGTTGAGGAAGGGCCTGAAGAGGGTGAAGGAGTGGACCTAAATGAGGTGCGTGTCTGGGAGAAGGGAGCTCAGCAGAGCAAGTGCAAAGGCCCTGAGGTGGGTGAATACGTCAGGCAGGGAAGCCCAAGTGCATGCGAGGTGCAGTGAGAGATGCTGGGGGGAGAAGTGGAGATGGGGAGAGTCCTGGGCGATGAAACCAGAAAGATAGCAGCAAAAATAAGTTTTCTCCAAAAAAGAAAAAGTATCCTCTAGTTTCCTATGAAGTTAAACAAAAATTTTTAAAGAATATTTAGAATATTGTTTACAAAAACTTGGGGCGGGTGCTACCTTTCAATTTCACTCCAAACCTCAACCTTGATGACTTCTAGAACAGTTGAAGAATCGGTATGCCTTAGCATCCCCGCCATCTTCGCAGGGGGTCCTACCCAAGATCCCCTGCTCATGTAGGCTGAAAGCAGTTCCAACTCTGGTCCATTCAGAGGGACTGTGGTCATTAGGCTGCCTCTAGGGGACAAGGGGCACAGACTGCTTTCAAACCCGCTGAAGGTTGTTCACCGTTTGGGGCTATTACGAATGAAGCCGCAGTGCACATTCAAGTACAGGTTTTGTGTGAAGTTAGGTTTCATTTTTGGGGAGACCAACAGTCAGGAATGCAATTGCTGGGTCATGTGGTCACTGCATGTTCAGTTTTATAAGAAGCTGCCAAACTGTTTCCCAGAACAGCCGGACCAGGCCACGTCCCCACCAGCAGTGTCGGAGTGACCCACTTTCTCCACATCCTGGCCAACATGTGATGTCACCACCACTTTAAAAACCTCCACCATTTTCGCGGGTGCACAGTGGAGTTCATTTGCATTTCCCTCATGGCTGATGAAGTTGACCATGGGTTTCACGGGTTTACTGGCCACCTGTGCGTCCTCTGTGGACAGTTTTTCCTCCAGCGCCGGGACAGGCTGTGGTTTTCCAGCTGAGCACCAGGTGAAGACCCTGGCTTATGTTTCAAAGCTCTGTGGTAACTTCCCAGATGAGGAAAAGAGATTCTTGTCCCCCATCTCCCCATTCTCTGGGCTGTGCCCCCACCATACACAATTTGGGAATGGAATCCTTGTGCCGTCTTGCATGCTTGCACGTGCCCGTGCATGTGTGTTTGCTGAGCACCTGTGAAAGAATTCTTCAGTCAAGGATTTATGATGTGATCGTGACCTCGGGTCAGTGGAATCTGAAATTAGTTTTGCCCACCCAAGCCCAGGCCTCAAGCCCATGCCCACCACGCTTGTCCGTTCTGCCCTCAACCACCATGGCAGGGCCGTTTGCCCTTTGCTCTCTTCAGCTGTGCTGAGTGGTCCTGGATCTCCAAAGTGCAAGCTATGCAGCTTGGCTGGGCCTTGACCCCACACAGAAGGGCTTGCCCATTCTTTTCTGGGGGTGCTTCCTCTGTCCCCTTTACTCCCAGACAGACCAAGACCACCTTAGGCCCCAAACACCAGCTCAGGTGCTTGGCTGCCGTATCAGCACCTCCTTGATCTGATGGCCCTTTGAGACACTCACTTTGCTGGCCAGAGTCTCCCCAGCCCCACCCATTCTTAGCTCTGTCCCTTGCCTGCTGCTCCGTTTCACCACACGCATGGCCAACTCACCTAGGCTACCGCACCACAGCCACGAAAGGAGTCAGGACACGGCACAAAACTGCATGGGGCTGAAACCAAGGTGAGAAGCGAGTGTCGGGAGATGAGGTTGGAGAGAGAGGCTGAGGGTGAACTTCACATGGCCTTGTGAGCTGTGACAAGAAAACCTTCCAGGAAGGGGAACAGTGGGAATCTTAGAGCAGGAGATGGTGTAGATAGATTTTCACTTCGGCGAACAGCTAGCCAGCGAATGTTTATTGAGCACCTATTATGTGCCAGATAAAAGTTAGCTGGATTGATTGCTAATAGATATTAAGTAATTTGGGGACCAGGAAATGTTATTCTGAGGATTCAGGAGCATAATGAAATGGAAGGAAGGATTTGATCCTGAGAACTCTGGCCTTGGGTTGATCACCCAAGGTGGCAGCTGGATTTGACAAGTAAAATGGGATTCGCCAACAGTCTGGTGACAGAACAGATGAAAACGATCCACACAGAGTGACTTACAAGTGACTCAAGGATTCGGGTGGCAAGAGAGGCTGGGTGGCAGGAGAGGCCCACGGCGCTCCAAGAGTCTGGACCAACAGCCAAAACGCAGAGAGGCTCTAAGGAGGTGAGAAACTCGGAGCAGCACATTCCAGACAGAATCAGTGGGTGACTAGGCTCACTTTGCAATGTCGTGACAGGTGTCACAGCTGAATGGGAGTGAGCGATTTGGAATTCCTTCACAGAAACCGTAAGAGCCAGAGGCCTCAGGGCGATGCATCAACTACAGAATAAGCAGCAGCCAGGTCTCCTGACCCTTTATAACGATACATGAGTCACCCCTGCGAATTAGAAAGTGCAGACCCCTCTGGAGAAAAGAAAAAAGAAACCCATAGACCAGATCACACTACCTCCCCTAACAGGACGCCAGAATAACCTTCACATGGTTACCGGAGCAGAAAGGCTTGGGAATGTTCGGGAAAGATGCTACGCCGTCCATTCAGCAGTTCTGTAGGGAGGGTCAGGCTGTGGCTCCCTGCTCTGTGGACCCGCCCTCTGTGGGGACAAGACCCTGCACCTGAAAGCTGGCTCTCCATCTGCTTGGGGTGGCTGCCTCACTGCACTACTCGGGCTTCTTTAAATCAGGAAGAGCCTAAGCTTTTGCCTGGATTCCAGGTGGCCCCTAAATAGTGCTGCCCTTGAATGCTTTCTCCCACTGGGCTGTCTAGAGCATGGTCTTGGCGTGTGTGTTTTGGTGGGGACACCTTCGCGGCATCATCTTCATCGCTGATATGCGTCGAGGAGTAACTGAGTACCAGACACGGTGGTTCTCGCTTAACAAGCACAATCACCAGTGACACAGCAATCCTCCAAGCCAGGCCACGGGGTTAGAAAATCTTTTCGGTAAAGAGCCCAATAGCCAGATAGCTTAGGCTCAGTGGGTCCCGTGTTCTAGGCCACAATCACTCAACTCCATAAAGGCAACCATAGATAATATGTGAACGAATGAGTATGGCCGTGTTCCAATAAAACTTTATTTTACAAAAGCAAGTGGCGGGCCAGATGTGACAGCGGGCTATAATTTGCTTGACTCCCGCTCTAGATTTCTATTGTGACTTCTTCTGCTTGACAGGCCAGTATTTGGGATGATGAGTCTTGGCTTCTGTGATTTTAAGCTCCTGCACCGTAAATTCCCATGGCTTATTTGGGTAGTTAAAGAGTCACAAGCATTTTGTGGCCCAAGGAGAAGAGAATTAAGACCCACAAACTGTTTTCTAGACTAACATAATCCCTCCTTTCTGGGCTGCAATTGGAGGGGGTAGGCCATTCTTACCATCTTCTCCTTCAACGTACCTTAGATTTATTTGGGAAGTGTGTTCAAGAATGTTTGTATTCTTCCTAAATCTCAACATATAGCAGAAACTTGAAATCCAATTTCTTGAATTGCCCCATCTGCAATATGGGTACAGCATCTAAAAACCTTCTCTTTGGGGTCCACGGCAATTACTCCTCCGGCCAAACTGCTATCTCAGTCTCAAGCTTTGCACTAAAATGAGCCAAGGGGCTGAGACCAGACGTCTGGGTTAGGAACAGGACTTGGAGGACAGGGACCTGGCGTCCCTGAGACAGAGTTTAAGGAAGGAGGCAGAGAGTGTTTGTTAGAAGAATCCACTTTGGCTAATGCAGAAGGGTCAGCACTGCCAAGAGCTGGAAACATGGCCGCCAAAAGGCTGGCCTGGGGCCTCGGATAACTTCCCCGCCTTCAACTCAGCAAGGATGCCCGACAGCGCAGTGCTGGGCGCGGAGGTTTGCTGGCCCAAGGCTGTCAAATTCACTTCGACTGTGGCCTCAGCTGGGGCTTCATGCTTTCAGAAAAATTTCCCCACCGCCTTTCACTGGAGGTCCTAGGCTGGGATGCCTCTCCCATTCTGCATGCGCAGCTCACTTAACGGGCACGGAGAAACAGGAGAAAGCTCGGGAAAAAAAAAACAACCACCCAATCCAGCCTAAACTTTGGGAAATCGACCAGGGTCTGCATCTCTTTAAAAACCATACACAGACATTTCTGGTCGAACTGAAACCGCACTTCTCACGGGGCACTGGAGACAGCAAATGAAGCCTCAGTCATACACAGTTACTTTCAAACTTATGTTCCTGGTTGCAGGGAAAAATCAATGTACAGTATATTAAAAACAATCACTGCGGCCCTTAAATGATCCAATAGTTTGGCTTTGAATGCATTCAGGCTAATGGGGGCTTTAATGGCTTCTGACAGATCATTCTATTGATCAAGAGACGTGTATGAAATATGCTGCCTACTAAACTCTGTTTTGATTTTGCAAAAAGAAAACTTCGCGTCCATGATAAACAGGCCTTGATTGTTCCATGTTCCCCGAGAGCCCTCTCGGCCCGACCCTGGTCGGCAGCAGCCGAGGGGAAGACAATGAGAATCCTGTGTACCTGGCCTGCTTCTCTCCTGACTCCAATCAAGGCGTAATCAACTGGAAATCTCTGTCTGAAGATTTGGAGTTGGGGGTGGGGTGGGGCAGGAGGGTGGCCAGGGGTCCAGCGTTCTGTGTTGGAGGAGACACGAGCAGGAGCTTTGGCCACTCTGGGAAATGGACTCAGCCCCTTTGAGGCTCTGGGGTCGGTAGGTTGACTGTGCTTGCTCCCAAGGGAAAGACTGAATTCCCTATCTGAAAGGACAGAAAGGGTCTTCGGTTGGGGACAGCAGTTTGGCAAAGGAACAAATGAAGGCACACTCCCTTCACCCCAGTGTCCCAAGGCCCCGAGTTTATCTTAGCAAATGCTGAGCACCCCTCTACTCAGGTCTGGTGTGTTTTGGGGGTGCATGGGGTCGGCCAAACTTTACAAAGAGGCCGTGGCATTCATCTTTGAGACTGCTCTTGCGCAAGAGGGGTCCGCGTTCCCCCATCTCCGGCTGTGCCTGGTGGCCTCGAAAGTGAGCCATGTGCCGCTCCCTTGTCGGACTGGCCTTGACTCCTGCGACGTGATAGACGTGTTTGCCAAGCCTTCCGCCACCCACCCAAATTAAACTGTTCACGAAAAAACCCTCCTCCTTGCCTGGATTTGCGCGGGACTTTGGCGTGCAAGAAAGTCCTCCCAGATGAGGTCTCCACCTGGGAGAGTGGGGTTCTGCACAGCTTGGGGCAATTTTCCCTTGGTGGGGAGGGACGTGCAGCCCCTCTCCTTGTCACGGAAGTTGGGAAGGGCAAGCGGGGTACCTTTGAAACTGTCACCACAAGGGCGATCTGTATTTCATCTTTAATGCCTTGCAAGCCAGCAGAAGCACTTCCTGTAGACAGTCACTAACCGAGGCACCCAGGGGCCAGAACCACAGTCCTGTGAAACGGCCTTGACCTTTTTGTCCCCATCTGGGGGGCACAGTGCTGTCCTCAGCCAGCATGTCCCACCTCTCAGCAGGAAGCTACTGCACTTACCAGATTAAAAACAACGGGCCGAGCCACAGGCCCGGAGCACTTATTTGTATTGGTGCCATGTTCGGGCAGTGGCTTTTGTAAAATTGATGCATTTTGTCTAAAGGCAAGTGCAGACAGGCAAACAGATCTGTATCTGCTGTTATCCACTTAGCCTGACACACGTGTGCAGAGGAACTATTTTACCTCAATTCTCGCAGGACTGATGAAGAGCAAATGCAAGCAAAGCCGTGAACCGCGCCATCGGAAAAGGATGCCCAGCCCTCACGAGGGGAGTTAATTAATGCTTCCCTCCCCTTGAAATAGACCGACCCCGGTGCTTAGACATTCACGGTCAATAAACAATTGTTGTCCACAGATCATCCATTAGGATGGTGATGGCGAGAATTTTTTGAGCGAATCTCAAATTGCCATGGGTGACCTAATCCCGCCACAGCCATGGGGATACTAAAGAATCATTTTTCATCGTATCTCATTTATAAAAAGGTCCACGCTGCCTGCATAGGAAAAAGAGGGAGCTGTGAGGAGCAAATGGGATAGTGTGAGGTGGTAACGCATTATTCCGGTCCTTCTTACGAGACGTGATGTGAACGCATGACTGCGGCGACCGAGAGTCCAGACAGCCAGGCGTCATATCATCCTCCCTGTTACAGAAACAGAGCCCAGAGCACATAAGCCACCTGCCCGAGTCACAGAGCTACAACAGCTGTCCCGGGAAACTGGGGTGCCAATCGGGAGAACTAGTACGGAAGCCCTGTGCACGCCAGGCACTGCATGTTCTATGAGTCTTTGAACAAGCCTGGGTGACGGGCCCATTACTGTCATTCCCATTTTCCAGACAAGAAAGCAAAGGGATGAAAGCATCAGGAGCCTTAGGGTCACACGCAGAACCAGGACCCTGCAGCCTGGAGCCTCTGCTGCCCCCCAGGAACCAGAAGACTCAGAAATTCGATCGAGGACGGCAGCAGAGATGGCAAATAGGGGTACAGAGGGGACTGGTCTTCCACTGGGAAGGGGGGGTCTTAGGCACAGTGGCTGCAAGGACGTCTTGCCTCTAGCAGGCATTGGGACTGTCGTGTGAGAAGGGGGCTCTGGGTTGAATGAAGGACGGCGGGGTACTCACGCTTTTCCTTGTTAATGAGAGAGAAGTGAGAAACGGACCTTTCGGGGACTTCCCTGGAGTTCCCAGCCAGCCTGGAGATCTATGTAGGCCTCTCAGGTGAGTGAGAGCCAGGTGCACCCCTCTTCCAGAAAGCACGGACACCTGCCTCCCAGAGACAGCAGCGGCCACAGGTGGCCTGGCCAGCCTGCAGGAAGTCATTACTGGCTGCCTCCCCTGCCTCTCCCCTTCCCCACCCGTCCCCCAACACTGCCTGCTCCTCCTGCGACCACAATCATTACGGCACTCCTGGGCCTCTCTTCCCCCGTATGGTTGTCAAATTGATTTTGCCACCGCCGATACCCATGGCTCCCAATGAAACGTAATTAAAAACACCATTTAATCACCAAGTAACAAAGGCAAACTGGATAAACGGCATTACCACTTCGGCGCATTTTAATCCGCACAGCTCCTCTCCTACTCAATCTGTTTGGGGAATTGCCTTTTCAAATAAGAATCCTGCCTCCCCTGCGCCTGCCTCTGACAGATCTCCAAAATAAACAGTATTTAGCGTGGCAGGGGTCCACATGTGTGCAATTTGCCCAGTGGTGAAATCAGCCGTAACTAGAGCAGGCAAACAAAAAAAGTTGCATTCGAAAATACCGTCCCTCGAAACACGTGCAAAACCTTCTCCCGAATGTGGGGGATCCATTAACGAGGGCCTGTGGAGCCGCATTGCTGGCATCCCTCGATTCAGTGAGTGATGGCTTTAGAAGCTTTTACTAAAATTGTGTCCCAGGTGATGCCATGACCGTGTACTCTTCTGTCCAGCAAAGTCCCCTGGGCGGGGAGGCTCCCTGGGGTGGGTGCGGCAGCCAGGGTTCGGGGAGCTCACAGGACCCTGTGCCCATTCCAAGACCTGGCTCCAGGACGAGGCACACCCTATGCCTTTGGACTGAGTCACCTGCTGTCAGGGAGCTCTGGGAATCCAGCTACAGCCAGAGCGATCCCCTGAAAGTGTGAGAACATCATCTCAGCTGCTGCACCCCTCCCTGCAGGGAGCCCTCCGTGCTCTCAGGGTATCGGAATCAAGTCCACGGGCTGCTCCAGCCTCTGCTGCACCGGCATCTCCCCCACTGTGCTTTTGGTTCTTTGCTTCAGACACAGCAGCTCTTTCTCTTCCCTGAGCAGCCCACCCCGACTGCTTTCCTGCCTCAGGCCCTTGTCCCCGCTGTTCCCTTCCCTGGAAAGCTCTTCCTGTCACCACCTTTCCCTGACCTCCTAGCCTAAGCCACCTTTGGTCAGTCCCCAGCTACGCTCTACGCCCTCACTTAGTGGGGTGGTTCCCTCTCTGGCACTTAGAGCATCTTATGTATTTGCTGGCCTAGTGTCTGTCTCCCCACTACAGGGGAAGTTCCGCTGCTGGTACGCCCAGCTCCTGGCATGGGGCTGGCACAGAGGAGTCCCCAGAAGGCAGGGACCTGTGCTTGGGTGCCCAGGGCTCACCACACCGCTGAGCTGTGGAAGGGGAGAAGGGAGTGCTGTCTTCAGATCACTTTGTTAAAGATGGTAGGAGTCAGGGAAAGCAAGAGAGGAAGCAGGCAGAGACCTGCGCTTGAGGGGACAAGGCCACACCCCGTGCCCATGCTCCCAGGAACGTCCTCCCCTAACTCACCAGGGAGAAAGGGCTTGCCCTTGGCCCCGCAGGGACTGCCCTTGGCTCCCAGCAGCCCCTTTCAGTGGCCTCTTGCCTCCCCTCCTCCCATGCCCCAGAAACCTCCTGGGACAGCATGTGCAACCCTCAGGCATGCCGAGCTCATTCTCAGTGAAGGCCACCATTTCTTCTGAGGACATGTGACCTCCCCTTTCGGCTTCTCTGTAGGTAGAGGTTTCTCCAATGCCGGCTGCCCATGACCTGGCCCCACCCAGGGGATTTGGGGAACTACCCCCACGTGGGCCCCGCCCAGGCCAAGGCAGAAGGCCCACCCACTGGTGTGCAAGGAGGAAACTGCAGAACCCTCTCTTGGTCTCTTCTCTGATCCCGCCAATACTTTGACTGTTTGTGAATGTTTTAGGATGAACATGACATATTGGTACAAGCCGCCCACAAAGATACAACAGTCACACACGTACATTGGGGTCAGCACTAAATAGTATCATTTATTTCTACTACAGGGGCACAGGGGCATGGAGAGGGCTGACGGGAAGGGGGGCAGGCCAGGGTTACAACAGGTGACACCCAGGAGCCACGGGGCCACGGCGCAGTCACACCCCACCTGAGGGTGAGAAGACACAGCTCTTTGCCATGCCAGGGCTGCCAGATCTCCTGAATTCCAAAGAGACAGTACATATTTTTATATGATATGAAATGTCCCAATTTTTCACATAGTTTGAAATGTAACAAAGAACAAAGATAGGGAGCTAAATAAAACACTAGGCTAGAGGCCCCCAGGATGCCCAGGCTGTGACTTCTCTGCACCAGGCACTCCTTGCCTACATGATGCCATTTAACCTACGAGCCCTGCAAGGCAGGGCTTCACTTCCCTTACTGGTGTGGACATCACATCTGGGTTCGAGAACACGGCCCCGCCTCCAGGTGAAGAAGCCCGGCTGCTCTGTGTGATGTGACTCCCTGTGAGCGAATGCCTGCCTTGAACCAGCGAGATTCTGACGGCAGGAGGGAGCTTGGTCCTCAGTGTGCCTTAAGGGGCAGACATGCTCTTCGCCTTTCCATTACAGCAATTACGAGACAAGGCCACGGGCTGGGAGAGGGGCACACTATTCTCGCCACGGTCTCGCCACGGGCACAAAGGGCAGGAGGCATGTCCTGGCAACACCAGACCAAACCTGTGCAAGGACTGAGGAAAGAAGGGGCACAGGCGTCTCCATCAGGCCAGCGACCTGACAGTCATTCGCATATTTATTGGATGTTTGACTACATGTCAGAAGTTGTTCATGTAAGTCTGTAGCTCAACAATTTCACTGAGTCCTCACCTTGTGAGCCGCTGCCTTCAACGGGGTGCCCCCGTTCTACAGATGAGGAAACTGAGGCACAGTAGTGTGCCAAAAGTCACAAAGCTGGTGGGGGTTTTGGCTGGGGCCCGGGTTTCAACCTCTGCTCTGTGTTGTCTCTCTCATGCTCCAGTGTCACCCGGAGGGGCACCAGGGTTCTTCAAACCTCAGCCCCCCGTCATTAGAGGCAAACGGGGGAACTGGAGGGAAAAAATGCGATGCTGGCTAAATTCATGGAGCAGTGCGGACGGGGCCGCGTCCCTTTCGTTATTAGACGGGGGCAACTTCCTCAAGGGAGGACGCCCACTTGGTTTCAATGTCCAATGCGCCTCCATTCCGGGGTGCAGAGTCCAGAATGCCCGACTCGGGCTTCTGCTTAGGTCCTTCTTGGAGAAGGGAAAGAGGCTACTCTTCAAGGAGATGTTTGCCTTTTTAATTTACTCTGCCTGTGTGGACAGCAGCTGCAGGGAGCTGGGACAGAGAATGCACTGCTCTGAAGTCTGTGGCAGGGTGTCGCCTGCAAGGACTTCCCACAGCGATGGGAACGTTCTGTATCTGCGCCATCCAGCACGGGAGCCAGCAGCCACCCGTGGCTCTCCGGCACTGGAAATGTGCCTAGTGCCCGTGAGGAGCTGAATTTTTAATAACCATTAAAGCCTAACTTAAATGTAAGAAGCCACGTGCGGCCAGTGGCTGTCGCATTGAGTGCATCACCTCCAAGCGGCTGTGAGAAACTGGGTGAGAAACTGGGGTGGCTGTGTCTGAGTTCTGTGTCCCCCCAGATGACTTTAGGGTCATCTGCTCTTGAGTCTCTGTAAAGGCTTAAGAAGGGAGAAAGTACGTTAGGCGTTGTCAACTGGCTGGGTTCACCCCTGTCACCGACCTTGGCCTTGGGAGCGGAATGGCTCACATTAAAAAATCCAAGCGGGGAATAAATGGGGGGAACAAACTGTGTTTGATACCAGATCAGTTTACAATACTGTGCCATCCTCAAGCATTGTCGGAATAACACTCCTGGGCTGCCTTCCCCAGCCCAGGCTCTACACTCTAGAGGCGGCCTCTCCCGCACTGCCCTCGCCCAAGCCCATGACAGCGATGGGGGAGAGGAGCCAAGGGTATCTCCCTTGTCCTCCATCTAAGACGTCTGCTCCTTCTCAGGTTTGGCTTCCAGAAGCAGACCTCTGAGCTCTGAGACGACATCTGTGAGGTCGAAGGGCAGAGGCATCGAAGGGTCGTCCTTCTCCCAGTACGGCCGGCACTCGGGCTTCTGGTCCACGGGCAGGGTCCGAGCCATTCGGGACTGGCATCTGGAAGAGTAAGAACAGGCAATTCTTACATCTGTGGGGGGAATTCCCAGAAGATTAGACCCCCCGGGCAGCCCGAGGCAGCACCACCAAGTGCTCCAGGGACAACCTTTCGCGGCGGTGGTGGGCATGGGGAGAGCGACCTTGAAAGGCAGGAAGCAGGTGTTTATAATAAGGAAGAATTGTTCTTTCTGGTGCTGGAACTTTAGTTTTTTTTTTTTTTCCCCCCCAAATTCCCACATTTTGCGGTATCTCTAATGGCTTCAGAGAAGCCAATCGTCAGGGAAATTCAGTTACTCTGCCTTTAAAACGGTGCATTATATTTTCATTATCTCAACTGTTATTTAAAGTGTGTGATTAAGCCATTATCAGATTTAAATGTTTGTGGGATTTCAATGTATTACTAGATTACCGGGAAAGATTAAATTAAATTTACTGCATTAAAACGTCCGAGGATAGATTAAACAATATTACAGGCCAGGATTGACTTTGGAGATCCTGGAGATTTACAAGTGTCCCAGCTTGCCGAGCTCCGGGGAAAAGGCACTCCAAGGAGAGGCCGATTTATAAGGATGTATGCAAATAGAGGTTAATAATCATTTCCGCTGATGAATAGGTAGGGAAAACTTCCACAAAATTAAATTAAGAGGCTAGCAAGAGTTACTCCCTAAGGAAAACACTTAAATCACGGTTTTTATTAAATGGATTATTCATCAATACTGGAGAAATTAATTATCATATGTGACTACAGCACAGCCTAGGAAAGGGTTGGGGCAGCTTCCCCACACCTTGGTGGGCATCTAGAGCAGAGTGTTTAAAATTGGCTTTGGCTCTCTTTATCTGAAAGAGAACAGAGGAGCAGAGAGAAGGAAACACAAATCGCAACAAAGAAGAAACAAGAGCGCAAGTGCGAGCCCTGGGAAGAAGTACACAGGCTCCTGGGCTGGCAATGGGCTCACCGCTGGTGAAACCCATCCCAAGTTGAAAACATTGCAAGCCAAAAAATTCCTGTAATCCACCTAACCTGCCGAGCATCCTCGCCCAGCCGGGCCTACCTAAAAGGTGCTCAGAACACTGACATCCGCCTCCAGTTGGGCTCATCATCTAACACAAAGCCTATTTTATAATAAAGTGCTGAATACCTCATGCACTGATTTTTCAGATGTGTCGCTTCCGCACCATTGCAGAGTCAAAAAAAAAAAAAAGGAGAAAAAATCAGAAGCCAAACCATCCTACATGGGGGGCCTGTCTGTAGTCTGAGTATTTGGGAGAGTCACATGGTGTCTTCCCTGCCCCCACCCAGACGCGCTCTGCATTGTCCTCGAAATCAACTCAGCAGCGGCCCTGTCTGCTGCTGTTTGTCTGCTGGGTGGGACTAACCACGAAGAGATGGAAGAATGGAATACCCTGGACCTATTTCCAAGTGCGATGGCAGAGCAGGTCCCTCACGAAAAGACATCCTCTTCTCTGGGGAATTATTAATGGTGAGGGGACCCTCGCAGGAAAACATACTTCAACTTAACACCTATTTTCTCGTGTGCTTAATTGCTATACCGGCATCCCCGGCACTCAATCCGCTGTACATTACACATAACATTCCAATATATCTTCAGCTCCCCGCATCAGGCCCTGATAATAGCGTCTGTTAACACGCACTAAGTACTATTATGTAGCACATCACTTCATAAATAATAAGATTAGCTGACCTCGGGGCCCCAAGAAGAGTAATGTGTTTAAATGTTCTCATTATTTATTTAAAACAAGAATTAAAGCAACAGAAGCTACTTTTGACAATCCTCTTAACATAAATATTAAACTGTTTGCACTGATAAGCCCCACGCCGCGCGGGCGAACAGAGGGTGCACTCTGCAGACGCCTCCGCAGCAGGTGCGCAGGAGCCGGTGCCTCTTGCCGCCGTGGGTCTGCCGGTGCCCCTGCGCGGCTCTGCAAACAGCCTCTAAATCACCCGGAAGGGACGAGGGGAAATTAATATTCAAGGGAAGCCAAGACTAATTACGAAAAACTCTGCAAAGCTTTTTAAACTGTGCTTTCGTCTGTGCCTGGGCATCACAGAGTGATACCCAATTGGCGAGCCCGGGAAAGTTATTCCAAATTGAGCATCTCAATCTCACGGCAGAGCAATGATCTGCACACACGTTACCCGGGCTGGCAGATTAGAGGGCTGTGATAAGTGTTGAATCCTCCTAGGATGTCGGAGTACCAGAGGGTTTGTCAATAGAGATGCTTTTTCACCCGTCAGGTGGGTTTTGCCCCTTCACTCTGAGAAAGGGTTGAAAATACTACAGCTTGCTTTTGAGGTTTGCTTGGGCCAGGCGTGGTGGGAGAGCTTCCCAAGCCCACAGGCTTTTCTTTCTGGAGAAGGTGTTCCTAGTTTTCTGCCCGTTGTTCTTCTCATTGAAAGATGGGCTGGTGTGGGAAACCCCTGCTGTTCCTGCAGCCCTGAGGGGCTAGGAGTTGAGTATATTGAACGTCTCCTGCTGGGCTAGAGGGAGAACCCCTTACTGGGTTTCTTTGGGACCTTCATTTAGATCTTTAAAGCTCTCCCTTTAACATCCTGTGCTCCTGGCCAATTTCCAAATATGGGGCCTGGTAGGTTTGTTGTTTGAGGTGACGTGTGTACCTATGAGAAAGGACAGTCACCCCAACCCAATTATTCTATATTGTCTGACTCAACATCCGGCCAGACCGTGGAACTGGAAAGGACTGAGAGTTCCTTACCCTGAGTCCTTTGCTCAAATCTCTCACCCTGCCTCTCTTCCGTCTCCGTTTCCTAAGATGGGGAAGCCAGGAGATCGACGGGTAGTGGTTAAGAGGGTGCTCTCTGGACACCTGGAGAGCTGCTGCCTGGACATGGGGCATCTGGGCAAGTATCTGGCCCCGGCTGAACTTGTTTCCTGTCTGTCAGGTGGGGATGATGATGATGACAGGGACTTACTAATGGAGTTGTTGTGGTGAAATGAATTAATTCAGTAATACGTGGGAAGCGCTTAGAACGCTGCCTGGCACCGAGTAAGCACTCAGTAATTATGAACTACGATTACTGCTATTAATCCTTCCACTGACTATCAGTGACGATGACAAAGGCCAACGAGACGGCTGCCTGTTGCCCCTGTGACCACCCCCTCCCTCTGGATGGGTTCATTTTAGGGGACGCTCTGGAGATACAGAAGCAGCTCTTCTTTCTGGGGTGAATGGAACTGAGCCTGTAGCTGAGTCCCATCACAAAGCAGCACCCTGGGAGGCGGAGACTTATGCGTTTGGGCTGCTACAGCTTTGCGGGGACGGGCTAGGATGCTCAGATTCAGGACTTAGCAGTTGTTCCTGAAGACCTGGGATCACATGAGGTGCTGTCATCAGACCCACCGAGGGGAACTGATAGAAAATGAGGCCGGGTTGTTTCTCAGCCCATGTCCTCAATGGGTCCTGGAAAATACAGGGGCCCCATGTTCTCTTAGGAAATGTTTCAGAAAACTGGCGGGCGGACATCTGTTGTCTGGTGTCTCTTCCCCCCATTCCCGCAAAGAGGATTCTAATTCTCCCGTGAATCCAGCCTTCCCCACGCTTGGTGGTGTGGGTGGGCTGGGCCCCGTGTCCAGAGTCAGGGGACGGCCATGACTGGTTAATCCTAATTAGTACATACACCCCCTCCTGCCAGCCACAGGGAGTGGGTTAAGGGAAGGCACAGGACCCAACTAGGAGGCAGGGGAGAAGAGTGACAACCAGAGGCCTGGGACGGAGCTAAGGAAAAAGACTGTCTAATACCCTGGTCTGTTAAAGATGAGGAGGCACCATCTGGAACCACTGCCATCATCTGGTGGTCTGCAACCCTGGCCTGGGTCCTGGGAGAGACAGAGCAGCTGCACTGGGCTGCCAGGTGGGCTTAGGCCTTTCCAGGTTCAGGAGCTGGTATGGTCTGAGTTAGGTTTTTCTGTCGCTTGCAACCCAGCATCCTGGCTGACATGCCAGCCGTGCCTTCCTGCTCTCAATGACTTCCCGCCTTTCACAACGTCCATGGTGGAGCCCTGCCTGCCAGGTGGCTGTTGAAGGTCCTCCCGCCAAACCAAGGAGCTGACAGAGTGCGGTGTGCGCAGAGCTCATCTGGGAGGAAAAGTACGGAACCCTGCTGTTGTTTTTGGTCCACATCATGTTCCTACTTGGGACAGATTTCTACGCAGAAAAAAAGGGGGAGCGGGCGTCATCCCCACCGGCCTTTGCATGAGAACGGGCCAGTTTTAATGACCAGAGCTGCGTGGCCTTTCTAAAGGAAGTTAAAATTTTTCCCCAGTGTTCCCAAGCATAGTAGGTCATTCTGAACCCAGCTAAACAGTGACAGAGTGACAGTCATTACTGCTCTCCCTTTCCACTTTGTCCTCTCGTCTCCTATCCCGAAGAAAAATCTTGTTTTTAATGCTTTGGGTTAGCAAGGGAACTTGAACCGACTCAGGAAGCCCTGTTCCTTTCACGAAGGCTTTCAAGGGGACAAAGGGACAGAACACATACTTCATCCCTCTCCCTCCCAAACTCACGTTATTTCAATCTAAAGAACTCCATAAGCACCCCCAGACTCTTGCTACTTAGGAACAATTCTCCCTGAATGATCTAGTGACATCCCACGAAGCCACTGACAGGTGTCCTGTTGGCGGACCGTGAATAGACGACAGCCCAGAGGGTCTGCCTTCCCCGCACAGGTGTGGCTCAGGGGGGCCGCTGCCTGCTGGTTTCCCCCAGGGTGACACATTCGGACGTCCTGGATTAAGGCTGCATTAGTGGACGCCGGTCGCCGTGCTGATATTCGCCACTTTAGCTAAAGTGTGTGTTAATTATGGGTATGCGGGCAGTCAATGAAAGGTTAATGCAAAAGGCAGCGGAGAGATTTCCCTTCATTGCGTCACCTCACTAAATGACTAACACAGGACTCTGTGTTTTGAATCAATAGGTTTTACAGTAATGTGCTGGCCATTGATTTTAAGAAAACACACACGGTCTTCCTCCTCGTCGCTAAATTTTGCCACAAATAAAGAAGGACAGGTAATGTTTCCATCACTCTTGATGGAGCAATAAAGAAAGATTTCAGGAGAAATGATTCCTGCTAAAGACTCAGTGTGGTACGCGAGCTTTAAAAACGTACAAAAAACTAGACCTTGATGGAGAAATATTACCAAGCATAGGTCACTGAGGAGACAAGAAAAATGAACCCCTAAGAGAGAATTCTTTAATGGGAAAGAAGCGAGCAACTCTTGATTAAAATAACAATTACATTTGTTTGTTGTTTAAACACCTCAGAGACTCGATACACAGCACTGTCTGACTCGGTTTTCGGTTTTCGAAATAACCCGAGAGAGGCGTGAGGGGGCCATTGGATCCCCACGTGGGGTGAGGACTGTCTCACCCAAGGTCAGTCCTTGGTAGTCGGGGTTGGGCCAGACCCTGGACTTCCGCCTGGCTGCCCTTCCCACGCAGTTCTGTCTTTTCCAGGCACGTCCATTTGGACGAAAATGGACCTTTTCCCTGATTACTTAGCTCTTCACGCCAGGTTTAGATATTCAGGAGGCTCCAAACCATGTCCGGGGAGAGAAAGAAGCAAAACGTGTTTTTTTTGTTGTTGTTTTCCACATTTCTAGAAAGATTATTATGGCAAATGACTGATGAAACATTTTCTTATATAATTATTTGTAAGATGTCTACAGGAATAAAAGATGCACATTCCTCTTTTAAGACCGTAAACTACAATACTTCCCATTATATTCCAGGGGGATGTTGAGAAAGCCTTTTTAACCCCTTTGCTCCCTTAACTGCTCCATGAAGTTAATGTTCCTCTGCTTCACGGCTTATGTGCAGATGACAATCAAACAACGCACATAAAAAAAGCCCTGTGACACGCATCAAGTACCACACTGAGGCGAAATCGTGCCTCACCATTCGCTTTCCTGCGTGACACGGGTCCCATTTTTAAAGTGCGCTGATCACGCACTGTCGGCCAGAGGGGCTGATAACACTCGCACACGAAATGAAAGGGGCCACGTGTCTGAAGATGAGAGCTGTGCAAACTGACAACATCAGAAGACACCCAGCGACGGAGAAGGAGGAAGGACTCATCTTCCAGTTGGACTTTTTCCTGGGAGCGCCATTGACCAGGAGGAGGTAGCCATCATTCTGTCTCACGTTACACAGGAGTCCTCGGGGTGTCAGCTGCAGCGGAGCACATCCCCTTAAATGGCCCGAGCCAGTACCAGGGCTCGGGAGGTGCCCCGTGCACAGAAAACACTGGCGTCTCGTCGGATCACACCCACATTGAACCGCAGACCCTAGTCAGCATGGAAATGGGGGATGACAGGCAAAGGGAGGTCGGTCTCCCCAGTGGCCTTGTGTTTGGGGGGAGCATGAGACCCACATGGGACGGAATGTTCTCTGTTCTTCTCAGTGTCTCTGGGCCTACTGGAGTCGCAGCATCTTGTCCCAGAGAGTGAGTCCAGTGTTCACAGACAGGCAGTTTGTGCCCTGGCCGGTGTGGCTCAGTTGGTCATCCAGTGCACTGAAGGTTATGGGTTCGATCCCTGATCGGGGCACAGGCCTGGGCTGCAGGCTCGCTCCCGGGTCGGGGCGTGCATGAGAGGCAACCGATCAATGTTTCTCTCCTGCATCGATGTCTCTCTCCCTCCCTTCCCCTCCCTCTAAAATCAATAAGCATGTCCTCGGGTGAGGAGGAGAAAAAAAGAGATAGGTATTTTTCATATGACATAGAGTCTAAATCCCCGACAGTACTTCAGGTACCATTTCAGGGAATTTCTCTGCGTCGTTCCGACTCTCCACGGTGTCTACCTTAAACACTACATCCCAATCTCCCCTTGAGTGAAGGGGCCACCCCGCTGTGCTGGTTTGTAGTCTCGCTGTGCTTTGCTCCAAACGATTGCAGTCAGTAGTGAGGACAGTATACAGTCCGGCTTTATAATAATCTCACCCTGGACACTCTCAATCCTTTGAAAAGAGGAGAGGGAGCTGATGAATTCATAATCTGTCTTCTGGGACTTTTTGTTACCGCGAACACCATGGCCAATAAGTAGCTCCTTGTCCTATCTATCACAAGGGTCTCCTTTGACAAAGGTGGTTTTTTATGCAATCACCGTGTTGAATTTGTACAGCGCAGTTTGCCCGCCGCAGAGCTGCCCCGCAAAACCAGCGCCTAAATGAGCTTCAACAAAGGCACGCTCGCCTTCTCTTTGAAAGGCTTTTAGCCTCTTGCCTCCGCAGCACATGTTAATGTTTCCAGATCAGCTAAGTCAACACACATCAGAGGGAGGGAAAGCCAAACTCTGGCCCATGGGTCAGCTTCTTCTTCTTCTTCTTCTTCTTTTTTTTTTTTTAAATTTCTTGGGTCAATACACCTTTGTAGGAGGTAGTATATCTCAACCATGACCACTTGAAAAGCTAGCCTGGACTGAACTTCAAGGTGTATAAGAATCTGCTTCTGGGCCTCCCACTTCAGGGAGGGCATAAGAGGGCCTTCTGAGGGGCTTTAAAAGCCAAGTGTCCCTGGAATGCTTTTGGACACCAAGATAATGCTATCAAGCCACGTGGGCTGCCAGCCATTTTTCAAAAAATCATTGTGCCATCCGGCCCGATAACCCTGCTTGTCTGGATCTCAGTCGAGCAATCAGCCTGTTGAAGGGGCACCCGTGAGGGGCTGGCTTGCTCCCCTCACTGGGGGGCAAAGAGAGCAGAACAAATCTCCTCGCTCCTGCCAATGGCTGTGTCCAACATGTACATTTGGAACTTGAAAGGCATTCTCTATATAAACGATGGTTTTTGCTGTTCCCAATTCTGCTCCCCAACGTCGATACTACCTACAGTGTCTCTGAAATGTAACACTAATGTGCCCTAGCGCCCAACAACCGTGCACAGCAGAGGTTTTTGCTTTGTGTTGTTCAATGAGGAAGGACATTTAGGGTTCCAAGTTGGGACTGCAAGAAGACATTTCCTTTGGTGAGGATTTCCCGCCCTGCTGGTCACCACAAAGAGCTCCTCTGGTCCACGTCAAAGCGGAGAAGACCCTGGGGTGAGGGGTAAAGGTGCCCACACAGGACCTCCAGGTCGTCAGGAGATGAAGAGACATGGGTCACAAGAACCCCTTGCTGGTATAAAAGTCGGGGACACTTTTTGGTCTTGGAATTCCTCAAAGGCATATCCACTCTTTCTTCCCGGGCCCAAGGGAGTGCCGGCCAACTCCCCTCCTACTGTGGATGCCTGCTGCCTCCTCCGGGGCCTTCGTCCTCAACCCACGTGACTGCACTGTGGAACCTGCCATCTCCGCCCCCTCTGAAGATGCCCTTGTGAGTTGCTCAGAGGTTTCTGTTGATACGGGAGATACTGTAAAGATGTTCTATCTCATGCAATGGCATCTCCTCTTGGGCCGAAGGACTAGGAATAGTGCTATAAAAACATTTAAAATGGCCAGGAATAACTACTGAGCACCAGGCACTATGTACAGCTTCTATTTAAATGTTTGTCCTCGGAACCTGAGGCCCAGAAGATGAACTGACTCATCCGAGAGTTCACAGCTAAACAGAGAATAGTCAGGATCTGGCAAAATTCTCAGACTCCAGATCTCAAGTTCTTTGTCCTTTTCCAAACTACAGACCTTGAAAGAATCAGGTTGGGTCCCTGTTTAAAAAGACAGTTTTTGAAGGCACTTTGCTCCGAGCCAGCCTCCCTTAAGGAGCGTTCTGTCGGCCTGAAGGGTCACAAGCTGCTCTTTGGACCAGATCGGTTTGTGGACGTGCCTCTGCTGAAACACTGTGCTGTGGTCACCTGCCACAAAGGGCCTCAAAGATGTTCCAGGTGGAATGCAGTGGGGAGACATGTGGGGTTTTGGGTCCGCAAAGAACTCACATTAAATTCACCGGGGCCGGCTCTTGTAGACTTGCAACTGTTACTTCGAAGGGTCCAGCACTTAGAGCAGGCCTCCTGCAGCCCTTCCTCTATCTCAGGGACTCCGACTGGCTCGTGGAGCCACTTAACATGTGAGACTGCTTGGCCCGCCGCAGGGTGTAAACCCGGGTGGTGGCGGCTGGAGGACAATTTTATACCCGGGTTCATTTGTCGGCTTGTCAGTTACATAATGATCGCGGTGAATGGGCTACCTTGACAGCTGACCATTTAGGAGCTGCTGACCTCTGATCTCTGGTCACATGATAGGGCCACCTGAAACTTGCATGACTTCTCCCTGGCCAAGGGTAACAATGTAAAGGTCAAGTAGGCTGGACGATTATACGGATCGAGTCCGAGGCGGCTCGGTGAGGAGCTTTAGGAGAGGCCGGGTTGGGTTCCCCAGCGCACAAAGCTATGCAGCTACCACAGAAATGCGTTCAACAAAAGGTATGTGATTTCAAAGCAGTCTAGAGTAACCCTCCTTGCAATGGAATAGAATGAGCTCATTATTTTTAAAGGGCAACAATGAAAACAAACACTTTGGAAGAAAATATATTCTGCCAGTGATTCTGCCGTTGGGAGGGAAGGCATACAGGCGTATGACTTAATGAGTGATATGAATGCTATACCTGCAGCGTGGCAGACGGTCCAATTTGATGCAATTACTGGAACAAAATCCCCACCGGGTAATAGCGAGCCCTCCTTTCAGCCACAGAATACGGTCTCTCCGCTGTCCTCTGTCAGCACAGTGCCCCCACAAAGGGCCGTGATTGACAAAAGATAACCCTTTCCAAATTTCGCAACTTCCCTGTTGCTTGAAACTTAAGTCCAGTGTGCGTGAGACAGTCTCAAACTTCAGAAGGATTCCAGAATAACTTAGCGATCAGAAATTCAAGGCAGCTGTGATTTTCAGATGCACTGTAATGTTTTTTTAAGACGTGTTTCTTCTTGAGAAATCCGAAGATTTTAATTTTTGCCTCTTTGGTTAAAGTCCGCTCTCTCAGAATCAGATCACGACAAGTCACGTGGGTCATGAACAGTTACAAAAATGAAAGCTATAAGGCTAACGTCATTGATTTCCAGACTCCAGAAACTTTGTAAGCCATGGAAGAAGCAGATATTACAGAGAAATCTGGTTAACACCAAGAGCCTGTTTTCTCCAAAGGATTTTCCCCTGTAAAGTCAGAGGCTGACAGACAGACGGCCATCGGAGCACGATCCACGTGCACTCCTGAGAGACGGACCCAGCAAAGGACAATGGTTCACAGAACAAAGGGCCAGCTGTTCTGACTCCGGAATGCTCGTCTGAGTTGTAAGCTGTGAAATAAATTTGAGTTGATGGTTCCCCCATCTGCTCACCTGTCAGTCTCTTTCCACTGCACGGCTGTTTTTAGAAATACTTCCGTGGACCCTGCTTAATTGCTTTGTGGATGCCGAGAAACATCTCCCAAGTTTATTTTAACCTTATTCAGAACGAGTGGCCACTGGGCCTTTGTTTCCCTTCTCTTCTTTAGGCACGTTCACAGACACGTCATGAGCACCTTGCAGTGGGAGACTCGGGGTGGCCCAGTGCCAACAGCAGGGCATTTCATACTGAGAATTAGGGAGAAAGTGGTGGGCCGAAATAAAACGCCAGTTTATCAAAGACATTCCGCTCTCCCGGTGAATTGATGCTGGGCACTGATTTAAAAACTGAGTAGAAGTTAACATTCTTACGATGGTCCACACGTCCCCAGGACCCACCCCGCTGTCCCCATCCCTGACTCTCGGACCTTCTCACCCTCCATGTGTCTCACTGCTCACTTTGCTTATCTGCTCTTCCTTGAACAGGCCAAGAGCACTCTCAGGGGATGGGCGTCTGATGTTTCTTTGACCTTGAAAGATCCTCCCCTAATACACCCCTGTGGCTTGCTCCCCTATCCTGTCAGTCGCTGCTTCAACATAGTCCAATCTGCGGGCCCTTCGTTGACTTAACACAGCAACATCGTCCCTCCCACCCCTTCCCTTCCGGCCCCAGCTTGCCCCATTTCCTTTCTCTGCCACATTTTTCTCTACACCTGATTCCACTTGGGGTGTGTGTGTGTGTGTGTGTGTGTATGTGTGTGTGTGTGTGATGAGTTCCCTGAAGGCAGGGATTTCTGTCCATGTCCTCCAATCCCACAGCAGAGTGTGGCCTATCGTGGCCGCCATAAACACAGAGGAAAGCACCATCGATGGAAAGCAACCTGCATCTGGTCTGCACCTCCTCGGAACAGAACTGGTTTCCTGGTGGCACAACCAATTTTGTAATAACGACAGTGCAAGTACCAGGCACAACCAAAGGAGGGATAGTCACAGTGCCGTTATCACCCGCCGATACGGAGGAGGCTATGGTAGGAGGAGCACTGGCCTGGGAATTCAAGACCCCGCTCTGCCACTACCTCATCCTGTGACCTTGGGCGAAACCTTGACTTTCTGGCCACCAGTATTCAGATCTGTAAAATGGAGCGTTAGGTTAAACAATCCCCAAGGTTCTTCCCATCTCTAAATGATTGGGATTTCATATATGAACCTCACAGCTTGCTTCCACATACCTTATCTCAGGTGACCTTCACTTCAAGGGCAGGAAAGGAGGTATCTCAATTTGGGACATGAGGAAGTGGAAGCCTTGCACCGGGTCACATGGTTAGTAAGTCACATCCCCAGGACTAGAGCACTGGTCACTCAGAGTCCGGCATTTTTCTGCTAAGCTGCACTTCCTCTGTTGGTAGAATTAGAAGTAGTCCCCTGTCACCCTGACTCAAAAACTATTTCTTCAGGCAAATTCTAATCCCCTCAGAGATATGACATACATATCACAGATCCCACCAGGCGCTCTTTCCTCCAGCCAGACTCCAGAGGTTCTCTACGCTGCCACGGTGTTTCGAGGCCAGAGGTAATGAACCGCGCCATTTGCCTGTGCAGGTTTGGGGCTAGAAACAGGACTACATTTTGGTTCAGCTCTTCTGTAGAAGGGCAAGAAGCCCAGGCAGCTGGGGTAGCATGACTGCTGTGCTAACGAGGCTCCTGCAACGCAAAAGACGTCAGAAACGTCCTCGTATAAAACCCACCGCCAGTCCATGTCCTGTCCCCCGGGGAACTGGAGGGCACTGCTTCTGCCGCGAACGTTGGGAAATCACACTGCTTTGGCCCACATCAACATCTACGCCACTGGGTCAGTGGCCAAAAATGGTGACAACTCAGTGCAGCTTTCGAAGTACCTGCCTCATCACAGAGCCAGGATTTAGGCAGAAGGAGCCTTGTTATTGCTCTGTGTATGTGTGTGCATGTTTATCTATCTGCTCATTCATTCATTCACTCATTCACCCATCCTGTAAGTACTTACTAGGTACTCAGCTCTAGAGATACTCCGTCACAACTGGGGTCCCACACTAAGGAGAAGGTGATAACGGGTACAGGATGAGAAACCGGTGTTCTCTGCCACACAATGTGAGCAGATAGATATGGAGACAATTTCCGCCACGGCAAAGTGTCTGGAGCAAATCAAACGGGGAACTGACTGAGGGAACGAACAGGGAGGCTTGGGGAAGAGTCCCGGTGAGAGTGGCCATGCTTCGCAGCCACCTGGGGGAGGGGATTTTAGGTGAGAGTGGATCACTTGAGTCACCTGCTCCTCAAGGGACAGCAAGGAGGCCACTGTGGGTGATAAGGTTGACAAGGGTGACAAGGGAGGGAGGAGATGAGGTCAGAGAGGGTCTTGGGAGCCACTACACAGACTGGTTTCATTCTAAAATGGGAAGCTATGGGAGGGTTTCAGCAGGGCCACTGTCCCAGTTCTCAGCACAAAGCCTCTGATTTCTCCAGGAGTCGGGTCCTCTAAGCTCAACCTATAGACAGTTTTCGATTGATAAAGCAAAAATATCCTCCTTAAGACTCACCCCTGGCCCGACGGCCACTCCCCACACAGGGCCGAGAGGAGGGAGGGCTCTGAAGGAATAATGCCAGAGCCCCCCTGAGTTGCTAAGTTCACCCGATGTGTATCTGCAGAACTCAGCTCACATCCAATTCACGCCATCCTTTCTCTGGCCGGAGCCGAGGATTCCGACTGGGGAAGGGGGGTAACCCTATCCGCTGAGAGCCACGGAAGGCTGAGCAGGCCTCTGAGTCAGCTCTGGCTGTGCTTCTAACACGACTCGGTTTGAAAGGAGTTTTTAAAAACTGCACTTCAACAGAACACAGGCCACATTCTGAGCCCCTCCCACGGAAGTCTGCGTTGGGCTGCCAGCGACGCCACTGGCGGACAAAGCTCATCAGCGCCTTGGACAGGCGGGACGAGTTGCCAGAGAGGCTGCCTCGGGATTGCCATGCGGCCTCCGAACCTCGGGCTAACTGGGAGGGTTTGTTTATTAATCATCCCAAGGACAGGTTCCCCACCGGGGCATCTCCGAGGACAACGCCAGCCCGAAGACAAGCCATTATCTATTTGTGACGTGCAGCCTGGCCTCCCCCCATCCTCAGCGGGCTGGTGCAAAGTCTCACGCTTGCTTGTGGGGTGACCTTGGAAAGTGCCCGTAAGGGGCATTTTCTCATCTGCGAAGCTGAGGCGGCCACAGAGCCCTGGGGGTTCCGCCCGGTACAGACACAAGCATGCACTGGCCTGGCCACCTCATGCCAGAATGCCCAGAGCCCAGGAAGAAGGCCTCTTCCATTGAGGTCAATGAGAGAGGCCAAGTTTTTACAGACGCTGGTCAGGGATGGAGGCGGGGTGGCCAACAGGGGTGTCTCTGTGTGGGAACAGCACCCTCCAGCCTCTGCAGGTCCCAGGCACCTTCTCCTTTGCCAAAATCTCAGGAGGTCCTAAGGCAGGGGTGTCCAACCATTCGGCGTCTCTGGGCCACACTGAAAAAGAGCTGTCTTGGGCCATACATTAAATGCACTGTGACATGTAATCACACAAAAATCTCATCATGTTTTAGTTAAATTTACGATTTCATGTTGGGCCACATTCACAGCCATCCTGGGTCACATGTGGCCCACAGGCCGCAAGTTGGACACCCCTGTTGTAAGAATCAAAGTACGACACCTGCTTGTGTAGAATGTCATGCCAGAGGAGGCTGGGAGCAAGAGGCCCGTGACAAGCCACCAGTCCTGAGACCAGGCTGGGGAATGGAGGAGTCGGGCTTCTCACTGAGCAGCACAGGAGTGAGGTCCCCGGGGCCAGGGCTTGGGGGTGCGTCAGGCCAGCACAGCAAGGACTTGATTGGCTACTGGAATGCACTGTCCCCGTGCCTGGCCTGCTGGGAGCCAGGCTTCCAAGCAGACTGGGAAGTTGGAATTTATACATTTTGGATGAACGCGTCTGTAGTCAAGACCACCCGGGACCTGGCACAGAACACCTCACGCTTTCTCTGCAGTGCTAGTGGGGAGGTTAGACGGCAAGACTAGCCACTGCTCCTAATTCAGCTCGTTCTTTCCAACTGGAGGCTGGCTTGCAAAGGTCCTCGGCCCCAAGGCGCCCACCAGTGAGTTGCAAAGCCAGGGTCACCTAAGTGCCACCAGCAAGTGGACAGCCCACGTGGTGTGAACAGAGAGGTACCAGTTCAGCATTCCCTCCAAGAACTGCTCTTGCTCTGACCTCCAACCAATGCCACCAAGTGTCCCATTCATTCTTTTTTCTTTTTTTCAGACCTATGGTTGGGGAGGGAAGAAGTAGAGGCATTTAAAAATGCAACTGCTTTAAGGGGAATCATATTTGAAGTCACCTCTCGGAGAGATGACACTGTTCCCTGGTGAAACAGGGACGCATGCGGGCTCTGTCCTCTCTGGGGACAGAGGAAGAGGCAGGGGTCTCCAAAGCCCAATTTTACCTTCTTTGCCGTTTCACCTGGGGTCGACCACGTGAACAGCCTTCTGGGACAGACTCACTCAGGAGGCTGGAAGCTACAGACTAGAAGCAATTTAATTGGTTCCGAGTTAATGTCCTTTGCCGCTTGGTCTCACGTAAGCACCTGGGACTGGTGGCCACTAACTTAAAATGATTTATGAAGTGCTTTCCCAGGAGAAAGGTCTTTGGACAGGCAGCGAGTGAGTCTGTGAATTATTCTCCAGAGCGGCAATAGTATGAGGATGAAGGAAGAGGTTCAGTGGCAAAGAATCCAGAGCGCACTCCTGAAAGGGAGGGAATTCTCATTTTTCAGCCAAGTAATCTTTTGACACAGATGGCTAGCTCTTTCTCAACTTCGAATGTGACAGAATCTCTCTTCATAGGAGCTAATCTTTCCTCGCACCCCCTTTGTTTACAGGCGAGGTTCACAGATTTGCTCCACACAGTTACAGGGCCGGGAGACAGGAATGCTGGCCTTGGGGCCCCTAGTTCACTGCAGGCTCGTCTTTTCCTTATTGAACGTTCTAATTGCGAATATTGAGGATATGCTTTGTGCCAGATGGTGTTTCAGTTAAGTACTTTACTCACGGGACTCTGATGGCCCTGTGAGTCGGCATGGTTATTGGCCCCAGCCTCCAGGTGGGGACACGGAGGTGCTGAGTGGTGATGGCCCAAGGTCACAGAGATCCTGTGTGCTGCGGCCACGATGTGAACCCAGGCGGCCTGGCCCCGAAGCCAGGCTCCGAACCACCACTTTATAATGTGAATGTAATGTTATTGAAACAATGTACATTCTTAGTCTCAAATCTAATCATACAGGAGGGTTTATAAAGCCAGAGTCTCCCCCTCTAGTCCATCCCACCCTGGATTTGTTTACAATGGTGGCTCCCTTCTGTATCTCTACATGCACCCACTCTCTACGTGCACCCACTGCTGTTACTTGACCTATCAACTCTGGCATTACCTGTTCGCTTCCTGCAACGTTAGGGGAGAACCCAGCTCACCCTCACCCCAAGCACGTGAGTGCTGTTTGCGTCCGCCCTGGTGCCCTACCTCCGGTGTCCACTCCTGCACGAAGTCTTGGCTGGCCCTCCCTGTCACTTGCTTTAAATAATGGACTGCAGCAGAGGGGACACAAATTCATGGCAGCTTCCGTTTCTGTGCTCCTGGGAGTCTCAATGGTTGATGTCTGGCTACCTGGAGAGATCATGTGGAAAGGCCACTCGAAGAGGGAGAAGTCCAGCTGTCACCTGACTCTAGTCATGGGCAAGGCCCCAGGGAGGCCAGGAGGAGGACCATCCACCCCGCTGAGCCCCAGCCATCCCACAGGAGGCTGGAGTGCACCGTGCGGAACAAACCCCGTGGCTAACTAAGGCACCGAGCTCTGCGTGATTTGTGGGGTAGCAATGGGTGAGTGAGATCGCTTTTGTCGGCATCTCTAGTTCCATACTTGGATGTCTTTGTAACTTCAGGTGATAGGCTCAAATTCTACGTTTGGTTCCATTAACGTTTTTATTGTGGTAGAAAAAATAACATAAGTCTGCCATTTTAACTGCTTTGGGGCACACAGTCCTTGTGAGTGGACTGTACTCACGATGCTGTGGAAGCATCACCACCAGCCGCTTCTAACCGTCCTCTATCACCTCGAACGGAAACTCCGTACCCACTAGGCAACAGTTCCCATCCCCCCTTCCTCAGCACCGAGAAGCCTCTGCTCGACTACGTGTGTCCATGAACTTTCCTGCTCTGGATAGTCCATGTCAGCGGAATCAAACAATTTGTCCTTTTGGGTCTGGCTTATTTCACTGTGCACGGTGTTTCTGAGCTTCATCCAGATTGCAGCGCATATCAGAATAATATTCCATTGCATGGATACAGGACATTCTGTTTCTTCACACATCTGTTAATGAACAGTTGGGTTATTTCCACCTTTTGGCTATTGTGACTGATGCTGTGATGAGCATCAGTGTGTGAGCACTACCTGCCTGAGCCCCTGCTTTCAGGTCCTCTGGGTTTACATCGAGGAGCGAAACCGCTGGGTCATATGGTGATTCTACGTTTAACTTTTGGAGAACTGCACAGCATGAATTTACATTCCCACCAGCAATGTCTGCGGGTTCCAATTTCTCCACATCCTTGCCCACCCCTGATATATTTTTTTTATTATTTTTACTTTTTTAGTGGAGCCGGCCTACTAGGCATGAAGTGATCTCTCATTGCGGTGTGGATTTACATTTCCCTAATGTCTGATGATGCCATGCATCCTTCCATGGACTTGTTCGCCATTTGTGTATCTTACTGGGAGAAAGGTCTACTCAGGGCCTTTGCCCATGTTTAAATTGGGTTGTGTGTCTTTTGTTGTTGAGATTTGGGAGTTCATTACATATTCTACATATTAAACCTTTATCATGTACCTGATCTGCGATATTTTCTCCTGTTCTACAGGTTGTCTTTTCACTCTCCTGAAAATGTTCTTTGAGGTCCTAAAGTTTTTAATTTTGATGAAGTCCAATTTATCAATTTTCTTTTAGGTTCTATTAACTTTTGGCAGAATCTCTCCATTTTCCCCTTTGAAAGGGAAGGATGAGAGCGCCCAGCAGGGAGGGAGACTGAGCTGGTTACCAGTGTGGGGCGGAGCCGCAGAATCAGTAGGCAGCAGAGCCTCGTGCACGCTAGGAGTGTCCTTCCCACGCACGTGCCATGCTCAAGCCAGCGCTTGGCTTTCCCCAAAGCAAAACCTCTACTTAACGACATCATTAACCCAACTTTGAGCTTTTCCCTGACTCTAACAGTAAGGAACGTGAGTGACTAAAAAAATACCCCAGCATCTTTAATGTACACTCACTCAGGCTGGAAGTTTCCATTCTGCACTTCGACTCATGAGACCCAACTGAATAGATGCCAGATTTTTCCCACTGACCCAGAGGAAGCGGGCAGGCATCTTGGCACCTGGCCGATTCCAGTCTCGAGGGACGGCAGTATCAGAGACCCCCAGTAAAACTTTTCGTGGCACTTGCCCCTCAGGCCTCCTGGCAAACTTTTCTGATCCTTTAAAGAAGTTCCTGTCACCTGCTTTTAAATCTGCAAGAGACTGAGGAGGGGTTATTAAGACCATGTGTGTGTCCATCTCCTCGGTGGACAACCACTCTTTACGCAGCCAGTGACCCTCTGTCTAGCTCGAGTCTCGGCAAGGAGGGCAAATAGAGAGACAACCCTAGCGTGTGGGCGGGGCTCTCCCAACAGGCGGTGGCAGCTCAGGGGACACAGTCTGAGCTTGTGTATAACTGCGTCTGTGTAGTAAGAAACATCATAACAATGCCCTCCTTGCACGACAAGCTTTACTTGGGCATTCCTGACAGCTGATGATCACTTCTCCCCTGTCACAAACACTGAATGCACAGCCACTCTGGGATGCTTATTTATTTGTGGGGCGCTGAGGACAGCAAGTGTCTCATAATTGTTTTGGTTCTCACAATCAGAAAGGAAATGCGGCTTGATAGAAAACACTGAGAAAGTATTTTGAGCTAGCAGGTCAACATAAACCTTCTCAGAACTCTACTTGCAAAAACCAGCAGGCTGTTAACATAATTACTTGAACTATCTCGGTTCCAAATAGATAACGATGTTCAGCAATAATAAAACTGGTCACAACCTAAATTGTGGGAGTAATTCTAAGCTCTGATGTATCTACTCTATGGACTTCTCTGCCGCAATTAAACAGAATAAAACTGATTTACACTATATGTTCTGATAGGGGAAGATTTCTAAACAGAGGGTATGAAATCGAGTAACAAAAGCAAGCTGGGTATTGATCTGTATTGCGTAATAACCGTTTACGTAGAACAAGCAAGGAAAACATTTATTTGCCTGTGGGTATATCCACATGCCTGTAAATGCAGAGAAAAATATTTGCAAGGGGAAGGTCTGAGATTGGGGGTGGTGGTCAAGGAGCACTTTGCTCAAGTTTTAATTTATGGGATACTACCCAGCCTTAAGAAACAAGAAGCTTTTGCCCTTTGTGACAGTATGGATGGACCTGGAGAACATTACACTGAGTAAAAGAAGTCAGTTAGAGAAAGACAAATATCATATGATTTCACTCCTATGTGGAATCTAATGAACGAACTGAACTAAAGAGCAAAGCAGAGACAGACTCATAGACGGAGAGCAGGATGACAGGTACGGGTTGGGGGCGTAGGTTGGGGGTGGCGGGATTGAGCAAAAAGGAAAAAGGGCTCACGGACATGGACGACAGTATGGCAACTGCGGGGTGGGGAGAGGGGATGTAAGGGTGATGACAGGTAATGGGAAAAATACAATAAAAATAAATTTAAAAAAACATTAGAAAAATAAAGTAAATCTCTTTGGTAAAAGAAACAAAATACTTTCTTTAGCTGAGGATGTGACTCAGTTCTTTAACTGTCTTCAGTTCTAATTTTTGGTCTACCAGTCAGAATTCTGGGAACTCAGTGAGAAGTAGTAAATTCTTGGCTTGGGCAATAGAGGACTTTGAAGTTAACTAGGGTGAATTTACAACCACCAACATGGCAAAGGCAGGGTCACCTGAGGATTGGGTAGGAAAAGGGAGCTCTCTGGACCGCCCATCTCCCCTTCCCCAGCCCTCCGCCATCCTGCTGAAACTGAAGCCTTGCAGGGGAAAGAATGAAAAATAAAAGACCAGGGACTAGGCTTATTTTAAACACCTAAGCTTTATAAAACTTCTTTCATCTACACGTCTCTTAAGAAAACTGTCAAAGCAACAAAGATGCAAAGTGGAAACAGATGTTTTTCTACCAAAAATGCTCTCAGGAATGGTGTCAGAGAGTCAGAGTTGCTTTTTAAGCAAGTGTACCAACCATTCTTCTGGTCCACCATCACAGCCCCTGGCAGGCTTCTCCGGCCCCTCTGGGCATGCCCGATCCAGCAGGGCCTGGCCACACAGCCTGGGTTTCCAGCAATCCCTGAAGACGGGAGAGCCTGCGGCTCTGCACCTAACTTCAGAGCACCGCCCTCCAACCCCCACCCCTGCAACATGCCTAAGAGAGCTTCATGTGAGCAGGCCAAGAGGGGGCAACTGCATTTATTCTCTTATTCTCTGGCTGACTTCCTTTTTCCCTTTAGGGGAGGGGCAGTCCCCTGGAACACCTTTGAGATGCAAAGGGTCTTGGGGAACACAAGCTTCCCCCTCCCGGTTCACCACCCCTCCCCTAAGCCTTCACTTTTAGGCACCTTAGTTGCTAAAGGCATTTAACTTTAATTCCATTTGACTTCAATTGTGACCAAATTACTGTAAAAAGGAAGAAGACAACAAGCTGTAAATATGAGGAGAGACAGAAAATCATTGAGAATCCTGCCTTTATGAATATTTGATGAAGAAAGGTTAGATCCATAGCTGGTAAATTATAAGAAATTATGTCCATCATGTGACTCTGTCAGCAGAGGTTAATACAAATGGGTTGGGACTTAGCCGGGATGACAACGCAGATTAAAAAAGATTTGTCCTGTCCTCACTGCAATTAGTTTTTCTGCTATTATTAGTGAAATGGGGTTGATTGTTAGGATTATAGCAAGAGAGCAAGTGCCCGGCAAAATCATTTTGTTTTGCAGACCAGCACTGCGTTTTCACAATAAATTTTTCATCTCTGCTAATCTCGCCCTTAATTGTGCGGTGGCTGAGAGCAGGAACCAATTATTAACTCTTTTGATCCTGCAGTGGCCTGCCACCAAGTACGCTCGCTGATGACATGCCGGTGGAGCAGGGCGAGTCGGCGTTTTTCTGCAGTGGGATACGTGGGCCTTGTGGTTCGTTTAGTGCAAGCGGAAAAGGGGTCATTTTTGCTCAAATAACAGTTCCAGTCAAGTGTGAAATTGTATATAATTGTGGTATAGGATTTTGCCCGGGTGAAAGGGCTTCTTGGGGGTCCCACTATGAACCTCATTTTTCAGGTGTTTAGGATTTGCGTTTCGCTTTAAAAAAAAAATCTGAATTGGGCTTCCCTTGCTCTGCTCAGAGTCCTTGTTGTTGTTGTGGTTGACATTTTGCACAGAGCACCGAAGAAGTCATGCAGCCTCCTCTGCGCCAAGGCAGGGGAATGCGACGGATGTCCAGCAGAGGATGGAGAACAGCAGACACCCTAGACCCCAGCAGCGGAGGGAGTGATTTATCCAAGCGGTGGCTGGGATTTCCAAGGGTACCTTTATGCCCTTTCAAATGAGGCTGAAGGGCTTGGAGACCGAGGCCAGAGAGAGGGTGGGGTGAACAGGCAACTAAAGAAAGTCAGGATCAGAGGGCATTTAAGTTCCTAGCTATTCCAGATTGGGCTCATAAATAAACAATTTACAAGCAAAGTTCAAGGATGCGGAGCTAGCTAATTTACCACCGCTATGCTCCTTGTAGAAAACGCCACTGTCCTGGCCCACGGTCACCCTTTCTCGGGATACCTACACACCATGAATCATATGCCTTTCATACACTCCCTATGGATTTTCAAACCAAGGGCTGTGGCTGATGGAACGTTTAAAGATGGGCCAAGGACAAAGAAAAAGGCGGACATGACTTCTGCCACGGAGGGCATGCGAAGGAAGCGAAGATACAGAGAATGGAGTGCATCCTCACAACAGAAAACAATTAAAGAGCAAAACTCTAAACATAAAAATGGAAAGTATGCTAATAAATCAAGAGACTCTAGAGGCCCGACGCAGAAGACAAAGTGTTTTGTTGTTTTGCCTAGTCTGCAGTCAGGCTGGAAGACATGGGTGACTGGGGGGAAAACCGTCTTGGGAAGGGTTAAACGTGACAGCCAAACGAATGATTGGAATTGTCGTGCCTCTGGCACTCCCCCTGTAGGGCGGCATCCCAGCAAGGCCCGCTGAGAGCTGCGCCCGCACCGCGGCACACTCTGCCCACTCTTCTAGCCCTCCAAAGGTAGGAAATTTAACACATCAGGGAGCCCGCCGGATTATCAGATCAACTAATCAATAGCATTGACAATATTTCTGCCTAAAAGCATGGGGGAGCCGTAAGCGAGGCACCAGAGGAGACAGGATCGTTGCCAATACATTACCTTGGACCTCTGACTTCTGCCCCGGGCCCTGGAGGCACGTGACTTTTCTTCCCAAGACCTGGGATTTTCTGCCTAAGTGACTTTGACCTGCTTGAGTTGAGTCGATTGCATCCTTCATTAGGAACCGGTACAGGTGACGTATGCAAAAGGCACAGACCCAGTCTCCCGGCCTCTGAAGCCAGTGGCCTGCCTGGTCCCCACAGGCCTCCCGCCCCTGCCCCAGGCTCTGCAGCTCTCAGCTGTGTGCCTGCAACACCACTGGACTCAGTGGGATACAAATGGCTTCTCCGTGTATCTGGGTGGCTCCTGAGACTTGAGCCACCTGAAGAGTTCTGTCCCCTCTGTGTGACCTACACCTGGTGGCTGGCTCTCAAAGACATTTTGGCCACTCTCGACTCACTGAATTTAATGCTCCAGAAAGCAACCAGATTTCATCACTGAGGATGAAGCTAACTCAGAGAGACAAGGAAAATACAGTTTTCATGTCCCCAAGGCTATGAAGGATCATTTGGGGCAGTGGAGACCCCAACCCCTCGGACCCATACCAAAATGCTCTGCGGAGTCTGACCGCCTCCCCAGACTGCTCCTTTTGGCACAGCATTCTAGAGGCCAGCCACCGGATATCAGGATGAACTCCAAATCTAGAAACACATTTGCAGCCGATATAGATCTGTCAAGGGAAGGGGACGAAGTATCTGCTATGGATCAGTTTCTTTATTTCACTTTCTTAACTCTGTGCGATCACTTCAAGTTTACTTGTAAGGAAACTGAGGCTCAGGGGTTCCATAACTTGTCCATGGGCACGGGGCCAGTCCCAGGGAAGAATGTGGCTCCAATCCAGGCCTGCCGGGCTCCCAATCACTTCCCAAAACTCTCTGCACCACCTGGGGGGCCATGTTTCCACCAGAGGAACAAAAGACAGCTTACCAAATGCAGTGAACACACAGCGACGGCATGTCAACCCCCCAAAACTTCCAAAATGCCCAAGAAGGAGGTGGCTGGGCAGTGGCACAATGCAGAAGGAACGCTGCTGAGGGCGTCTGTTCTGTTCTCAGATAGGATACCATGGGGGTGGAAACAGGGGCCTTACAGAGGTCCGTCGTAAAATGCAGAACTTCCTCGGACACAAGTCCCTTGTGGTCCACATCTGTGCCAGCCACTGGGCTCGCTAACCATGACAAAGCCAAGGCTTTCTGAAACGGGTGCGTTATTGTAGTCTGCCTGGCTGGGCTGTAACTATTTCAAGGACTATTAAATTAAGCCCTGGAGACAGTTTCCCTTAAGATAAAGAGCATGCTTTTTATTGTGCCATCAAAGGAGGCCAGAAAACCTGAAGCTTTCAGCTTTAAAGACAACATAATGAGATCAGAGATTTTGCTTGCAAAGAAATTAACTTTCGGTTAATTAATGAAAGTAACCTTAAACAGTGGGCGTGTTGCCAGCAGCCAGGACACCGGAGTGAAAAGGAGGGGAGATAATGGGCTGCTTTCGAGGGGCCAGGGCACAGCAGCCCAGAAAAGAAATTTGATGAGGATGCTGCTTGTAAATTTGATCTCAAATTCTTAAGATGAACAAATAATGGTCTTATCTGTAATAAAGTCTGCTACAAATGCTTTCTTTTCGCCCGTAATTTTCTGTTCAATTTAGATAGAAGATTTAATTAGATGTTGGTGAAACACCAGTTATTTAATAATACCCTTAATAAAAATCTAATCTATGGTACATAGAAACCACGGTAACATAATCACAATTCTAAAAATACGTTTTGAGTGTCTACTTTTCACAAGGAAGAAAATATATGTATGTGCCGTGTCATTTTCCACTCAGGGCCAGGACTAAGAAAGGGAGCCCAATAGAAAAAAAAAAAAAAAAAGAGGTCCCCAAATTGCCACCCTTTCTCCTTTCCCATAAAGTCTGTCTTTAAAGGTTTTCTTTTGTCAGCCACAACCAAAATGAGTCCTTGAACCTGAATGAAGGAATGAAGGACAATCCCTCCCCACCTGATCAAGATTTTAAGCCAAAAATTGCTTCTTGTCGGAAACTGACACGTAAGGATTCCCCAAATTGTACGTGAAACAATACGGCCCCTGTATCTGTTAAATCGAACCTGCATTTCCCCCGTATAGACTATCGGCAAGCCCTGCAGAGGAGATAAGGGCTCTCCCTTAGCTTCACGGGAAGACAGAAGTTGCAAGGGACTATAATTAATTATAGGCACACGAGTGACCCATAGCCCATAAGGAGACGCCATGAAGGATATTTTGAGTTTCCACTACTCCCCTCTTCTCATATCGTAACTGAAGGTAGGACTCTGGACTGGACATCCCGAGCCCCAGGCTTCACGTTCCCTACATACAACACTGGTGTTGGTAGCTGGTGTGGCTGGACGCTGCAGAGTTCTCACGCCCTTCCATGGTGATCTGGGTGGAAGGATCTGATGGAAGCCATTTCTCAGATGAGCAGAGTGGGGGCGACTCTAACTGAGGTAGAAGGGCTGACCACTGCCCCCCCGCCCTGTCCCCCATCTGAAAGGGCAGGTAGATGATGGCGAAAATCACTCTCTTTCTGCTGTCTCTCTCCCCACCCAGCACCCAAACTAAAGCGCCTATTAAATGAACTCTGTGTGTCCTTGGCCAGGGCCATGTGGCATCTCTGCTCGTGTCTGACTTGAGAAGGTCACTGGTTAATGCGTCTGGATGTTATGATCGCCCAGATTTAATCATCAGGATGGAGTTCCAGTGGCTTCCACCGTGTATAAATTTAAATAATGGCCCCTCCCCTCACGAAGGAAGGGAAGCCCTTGGAGTTTGCCCATCTGTTCCGTGAGGCCGTCCGTTCTGAGCTTCTGATTAGATGCCTCCTACCATCCTATGCGCGCCTTAACCCAGACAATGCTGCCGTGTTCGGGGGCCTCGGATGATTTATAATGCTTGTTATTTGCGGCTCGAATCTAATTCGTCTCTGGCTCCTGGCACAGGGCCTGGCAGGGACTGCACACGGCCTGGGCTTATCCACATCCTCTGTGCACCCGAGGCAGCCAGCGAGGGCCACGGACCCGCTTGGGAATGTGTCCTGACCGGGTGTCAGATTGGACTTCACTTCTGTGTCTGCCACGCCAGCACCAGCGTGGCTGCCTCAGCCACTCGCACAAGCCCAGCCCCAGACTGGGCAAGAAGATGACCGAAACTGGCCTCCTGAGAAATGGAGTGAGGACACAGTGAGAAAACTACCTGACCTAATGCCTAACCGCCTCCTTTGGGAAGTCAGGGGTGGGGGGCCTGCACCGCGCACCCATTCTTGGGTCTCTTTGCAATGTGCACGGGCTTCTGTTGGTCACCCCCCTCCCACCCCTCCACCAGGCAGCTTCCCCTTTTTTGTAGCCTTGCCATATGCCCAGGGAAAAGACACATTTTTTTTTTTTTAAAGTTGATGCACTTCTAGTTTCAAAAAGTAAAAAGGAAAGCACAAATCCCAGCCCCCTTTTTTGGGATGAAGCGCAGAGGCGGGCTTGGAGGCCTCCTTAAATATGAGGAGACGGGGTTTGCTCCGCTTGCAGGGTTCACACGACACCCCGCCTCAACAGGGTCTTTGGGAGCCCGGGGTGTTCTTCGGAGGGACGTTGGCTTCTGTGGTCTGTTCAGCCAGCAATGCTTCAGTCACAGCTCACTCTTCCAGAGCAGAATCCCGACGCAGGGGCTTCAGGCCAAACTGCACATGGGTCAGGCCCTTTGCCATCGGCTGTTTCGTTAAAGGGAATTCTCTGTGCGGGACGAGGGCCATGGCTGACTCTGGCGCTCAAACTAGAATGATTGACCAGGTAACAAAAAACACCTGGTGAGTCAGTCACGTTTGTGTTGCTGGGGAAGCCACCAAGGATCCTGGGCGACATTCAAGGCAGCCCAGCTCGGGCTTCTCGGGGTAGCTGAGAGTCCCCTGAGCGCTGGCAGCTTCGCCACAGTGGCTGAGATCCTGAGCGCTGAAGTTCAAGAGAGGGCTGTGTTGGGGTCCCGACTGGGTGCCCTGACTTGGGAAAAGCACAAAGCCTTGCTGAGTTTCCTTCTCGGTAAGTGGGGTCACAAGTACCGATTTCCTAGAGCCGCTGTGAGGATTTGATGAGGTCATGGACGTTGAGTGCAGAGCACCATGCCTGGCTCACGGTCACCGGCTCCATCAGTGACAGCTACTCTCCTTGGTGTCGCCCCTTCCCTGGCACTTGGGACTGCACGCTGCGACCGTCATCCCGTCATTGTGTCTAACAGTCAGGTGGGCTTCCACTCTTCTTATAACCTTGAGGATGAGCCCTCCCCTCGTACCCTCAAGCATGGACGGACACCCCTTGCCTGCTGGCACAGACACCTGAAATGGCTTAAGGCTCTGGCACAGAGGTGAAAACATGGTGACTGAGGGTCACATTTAGCTACCCATTTGTTTTGGCCCAAACAGTATTGGCTCTTGCCATTTTTTTAAATGCAAATTAGTTATTTTTTAAAAAATGAAAATAGAAAGAAATTCAGAGGTTTTGCTTAAAACTCCAGGCCAGATTTCTGACTTTGTCTGAAAAATTGGAAGCTCTGCTTCTTTGGGCCAATGTGCCCCCCCGGCGGTCACTGGCTGGAGACCGGCCGCAGCGGCTGCCCTGTTGGGGAGGAGACGCCCAGGCCGCAGAGGAAATGAGTCCTGCCTCCCTGCTTGGCCTGCTCCGTGCGTCTCTCTCACCAGGCCCTGCTCCGGTTCCCTGGCCTGGAAGACAGCCAGCCCGGTTCCGCTGCCATCGAGCCACCCGAGGGTTGGTCTGTTTGGCTTCTTCTGGATTTCGGCCATTTTGCTTTCTGAATTTTTAGTTCAGATGGGCCCTGGGGTTATGTTAGTTTAGTTCTGTGAGTGGCCCCACTGCACAGCAATATTTGGGTGGCATCTATGTGGGGTGACCACCAATGGTTGGTCTGTCCCCCCTCTGTCTCCATTCCTTCATTCAAGTCAGACCGACTTACATATTTCAAGGCTTCACCTTGAGGCCCGTTCAGGTCCGAGAATGTAGGGAGATGCCATGTCATTAAACTCAGAATCAAGTTTCCTTCTGGGCTTGGCCATCCTGTGCCTAAGTGTCCTTATTGTCCCTGATTGTGTCAGTGGGCACTTGAGTCACCCGGGCCTCAGAAACACCAGCCCTCTCCTCTATGGAACAAAATTATTCTCAACACCAATCACATCATCATTGGTAGCACTAACTTCTTTGATTCATTCATTTAAAATAATCAGTCAACAATTAAGGAATAAATTTCAACTTAACATGTTACTTAAATTCAGTCAACGATTTTGTGCAGAGAACTGACGTTTTCACTTAATGAGTATCACACAGAGTAGTCTGTAACGGGCTTCGCTGTTTTAGATTTAAGGGGTCACGTGGTGTGATGGTGGCGGCGCCCCAGCTGCTGATTCTTTGTCTTGACTGCTGTCCACCACTCCTTATTTTCAGCCTCCCGTTTAGACGCGGGGCTACGCGGTGCCGTAGTGGCTGGAGACAGGACCTGCACGTGGAGAGGGCTCCAGCGATCCCAAACGGTAGGGCACTTACTCTTGCAATGAAGAGGTGGAGCTGAGTGTGCGCGTGTGAGTTGCTGATCGTATAACTGAGAATTCTCAGAAATCAATGTGTGCGTGGAATGCAATGTTTATCAGAGGGTATGTTACTAAAATGTGTTAGTTTGAAACATACATACACACACATCTACATACATATGAGCAAACTTCAGGAGTAATTCAGAAATTGTGTAGAAATTACACTAATCGAGATTTTTTTAGAGAGAATTATTCTCTCACTGACATCGTTTGGAATCGATAGAGAATGGTGATCATGAAAAGCTGTGACTGTGAGTTTTATTACTGTTTTTGAATCTTCTCCAGAGAATGTCCCCCTTAATGCTGGCATGGGGAGGGGAGGGCGGGCTGGGGTGGGCACGTCTCCCTGCCCCACCTTGGTCCATCACTGCCCATCTCTTAACTCGATTTTGACTTTTGATTGTCAAGACATTCTTATCTGGTTTCCTGGCCCCTTTGGCCCAGAGCTCTGTGAGTCTTTGATCTTCTCTTCCCAAATCCATTCATCTGAATTCTTGATCCAACTGCCCATCATTCGAGCCTCCGGGCCTGGCTTGCCTCTTCCTTCTGGCTCAGCTCCCCGAACGCTTGCCTGCCGGCCGGCCGGCCTACCCTACTTGGGACACTCAGCTTCCTTTAGGTCTAGCCCAGCTGCTGGCACAAACCCCTCGTTGCCCTACTTCTGCCTACATTCCAAAGTCACAACCGTGCAAGCACCGTATTGATGTCAGTATTCTGGGGAGGCACGGCTGGGGATGCACACTTGGCCTTGAGCAGGACTCACTGGTGATGCTAGAGAAACACAAGGAAGGAAGGAGCTACATGTGGCAGCCACGCTTAACAATATCAAGGCCAGAACAGGTGGCCACTCTGCAGGTGTTGGGCTTGGTCGGAGGTTTGTGGCTTTATTTCACTCCGTGCTCATCCACTGGGCTCCCAAAGGTGGCTTCGGTCATCATGATGTCTGTGTCTCAGGACAGTATAGTGCCCGACCACAGGATTTATGGTCTTTACTTCTGAGATGTCAATAAAACCAGCTGGCCATGTGAGAGCGTTCTCCAGGACAGCCTAATACAGAATGCTTATCTTATTCGGGCACAACCTCAGCCTTTAATATCCCACTAAATCTGCAAATCAATCCATGACTTTTAAGATTTTTTTTTTTTGAGAGGAGTCTTAGGCAGCCTGGAGTCCCTTTATGCGGGATGATGGTGGTGCTCATTAACTTTATCGGTCAATCACATACGTCAATAACCACACGGATCAGGTCCCTGAAATTGTGTTCCTCTGCTTTTGCTTAAAAACTTGACCTATTATTATATGAAACAAGAGCTTTCAAAGAGGGTAGTGGTTGTGCCTCATCACTCTGGAAAATTGAGACAGAGGTTCAATATTTAATTCTAAATCCTAAGCGCCCATTATTAACACACGTGTGCCTTGATTCATTTGCAGCGAGGAATAATAACCTCAGCCCTTCCTCCGGTTCCAAATGAAATAATACTGACGAGGCACTGTAAGGCAGGCTACAACAGGCTAAATAATGATTATATCCTATTTATTTAGTCCTTAAAAATCTAACACAAATCAGTTTTCCAATCACAGGTGCTGCTTAATTCCACACGATAATTTACATGCATGTAATACATACACGGTGTGTATGTGTCTACATATGCCTATGTGTACATATGCATAAACACACAAAATATATGTGTACATGAAATGCGTAGAACATAGTTTCAATGGGGGTTGAGATCACTGTGTTTGAAGAACAGCATTCACATGTTTTTCTCATACTGTTTTCCACACACACTTGCTGTGTGTCGTTCAAATGTTGCCCGTTCCTGTATAGCTATTCTACAGTTCCAGGGCACTGCTTTAAAATATCTGGGCCACCTTCAGAGATTTCAGAAAGTGACCCCTTTATTCTCCGGAAGAGGAGAAAGGCAGGTTAATCATCTATTGACTCCTCGGTGTTATTACTGGCAGGAAGCTCTGGCTTTGTGAAATTTCTGCTTTTGAGTTACCTAACAAACATACGCCAGCAGGAGGTACAGATAAAGATCGAAAGATTAAGCTTTGTCACTCAAACGATAATTAAAAAGAGTGTTTTAAACACACTGTAAATATACACGAGCCATCATAAAATCATCGAAACCCTGCCAGGGTGCGCCACCTCCAGAGTCTATAGATTTGTCAGGCAGAGGGATATTGATGTTAAGTCCTGCTTGTCTTGGAAGATTGTCATTGACCGTCCCCAGCCTGTACTCAGCCAGCCACCTGAGCTGGGAGGGGGGAGATGGGAATCTGGCCTCACACATTCCCGTGGCAGACAAGTGGGACTCAGGGCAAGCCGTTTAATATGCATCTCGTGTGATCCTTGTCCATTCCACTCCAAGATCCCTTAAAATAAATATGTTATTCCCAGTCCTTAAACAGAAACAACAGAAATCAAAATTCTGTGGTCCTGCTTTTTAAGAAACAATTTCGTATGCAGGGAAGACTTAGGAGAGCAGATTAATTTCCTGTAAAAATTTCATTTATGACATGTCATAAGGAGACACATGAGCCCATGTGTATGAGAAGCAGGCAGCAACATCACCTCTCATAGAGAGGAGGGCTTGTCACCACAATCTTATTAGGATGTCACGCACTGTTAAACTGGTAAAATATTTCTGTATATTCCAATTAGTGCAGCCATTTACTGGCACAAACATTACAGAGAAAACTATCTTCTTCTTCTTTTTTTTTTTTAAAGTCCTTCCCACTGGGAGCTAAGCCTTTGTTTGACAATTCAGAGAATGTTATTTAGAGGTTTTAATTGCTCAGTTGATCTGCGGCTGGATCTCGATAATCAAAACAATAAAATTATTGGGTTCTGTTTTTTCGACAACTGTAATAAAATGCTGGCGGTGTCCTGGGAGAGCTCAGTCGGGCTGGATTGACGCTGTCAGATTCTTTTTCATATATCTTTTTTATCAGAGGCCAACTAGCCATTTCTTAAAAAGCAAAAAGTACATTAATCACATCGCCATTTTCAGCAGATATTTCCACTATCGCTCAGTGTCTACGTGAAAAACCCAATCTGGTTATCCATGACAATGAAATCTACCCATGAAAAGGGACGCAGTTCCCAATTAAAAAGAAAAACACGCAGTTCTGCAAACCAATGAGGAAAAAAACAAACATTCCGATAAAAACGGGCAAAAGACTTAGACAAATATTTCACAACAGAGGAAATACAGCCATTTAACCCCTAAGAAAATACCTCCGCCTCATCAGTAATCAAAGGAAGTACACGAAATCAAGAAGATGCTGTTTTCCTAATCGATCCCATTGAAAGCAATGACGCGTGAACACACACACACACACTCACACTCACACTCTCACACTCACACACACACACACACACACTTTCCAGGGCTGAGAAGGTGGAGGACAGCAAGCATCGGCTCACTGACGGCTACGGAGCCTTTATAATTGGTTCAACCTTTTGGAAGAACATTTTGGCAATATGTGCAAGAAGCCTTAAAAATGTACATGTCCTTCGACCCAGTAACTTGGTTTCTAAGAAGCTGTCCCAAGGTGACAACAGAGACCCACAGAAAGTTTCCAGACGGCGATATACACTCCAGCACTTTACATAAGGAAAAGACAGGAAACAACCCAAATACAAAACAACAGGAGAAAAGTTTAGTAAATGTGGCATATCTAGAAGAGGGAATTCTAGTTTCTATTCACAGTCATCTTCCCGGGAATACTGAGAGAAGTGAGCAAACCGCTCATGAGATATGGTAAGTGAGAAGAGGCAGGTGATGAAATGTTACGATCCCAATTTCGCTTTAATTTGTGCGCGTAGGTGCGTGCTGATGAAAGAGAGGACAGTGACACCCGGACATACAGCGGTTATCTCAAAGCGGTAGGCTGTAGGGGACCTTACCGTTTGAAACTCCTGTTGAGTTTTCAGAAACTGATTTTTATTTAGCACAGATTACATGTTATTTAAAATTGCTCATTAAAAAAAAAAGCGAATAACAGAAACATGGAGCCTTAAAAATGTTTCCTGCCATATCTCCTAAATAATTTTCCTTATGCAAAGTACACTTAGAGCTAAATAAGTTCCTTCTTCTTCTTCTTCTTTTTTTTGGAAGAGTCTGGGATATCTATCTATACAATGACACATTTTACAGAAATGTAGAAGTCAGGCATTTAGAAAAGTTGATGAGGGGGCGGCTGGCAGACAGGACGGTCAGGCACGGGCCTGAGAAAAAGCCTGCCCCGCTGCACAGTGCTGCCCACAGACCAGAGCGGAGGACGCCCAACACACGAGATCTGGTGCCGAGGGAAACCGGGCACTTGGCTCGGCACAAACAATCAGCAATTAATAAAAGTAAACTGGAACAACACAGATCAGCCCTGAGCGTGCACTCAATTTTGATTTTAAAATTCTCAGAGTGGCGAAGTTCTCATTTTAAACACAAACACTCCAAAGGAGAGTCCCTCCCAGCAGCCAGCAGCTCCCCCCACCCCCATCTCCACCTCGAAATACTCAGGGAGGGACTTTCTGACTTCCTTTCTCGGGGATGACAGAGAAGCCACTGGCATCAGCTCCCGGGCCACATGCATTCCTGAAAACCCAGGTCAAGCTTGACCTTGAAGGTGAAGACCATCATGACTTCGCTTCAGTGAGATGTTACGGAGTCTCAGGGTTTTTTGCTCTGAGAATGAATCAGCTTGCTTACTAAAGACTCAGAGCAGGAAGACAACACACTCTCTAACCTGCCCCCAGGCCCGCATCCCTGCTTCTACATTGTTTTCTGTCCCCCTGGCTTCCGTTTGGGGAGAAAGATATCCTGACTCCTGGGAAGGCCACCTGCTCTGGTCTACCTGAAGGCCGGAGAAGTGGAGAATTCATGGGGGAGGCCACAGGACACGCATGAGAGGAGGGAAAATGAATTGCTGGCAGGTCAACGACTACAGGTTTATTAATTGAGTGTCTACTACATGCCGAGGGCTTTATCTCCTTGGTGCGTTATGTCCTTTGATTTCACATATCCCAGAATGCCACGCTCCACCCTTAGCAAGCCCTTCTCTCCTCAAGCTCCAGCCCGAATAAATTCTTGGTGACTACCGACATTAAGGAATATTTCAAAACACTATTTCTCAGCACTCCTTTAGCCGCCGGTGTCTTCACTTTTAACACTAGGAGATGATTGAGAGACACACCCAGCTGCAGAAGGTAAAGCGGTGGCCAGCTCTTGGATCTGACCTGGGCAGACGGGGACCTCCTCTGGCACCGGAAGCCCACTGAGGCACCTGTAGACAGTCTGGCGAGGAGGCCAATTAACATGGGTGTTGGGGGTGCAAAGCTACAGGCCCTGACACTAGTAAAAGAAGATAGGTTATAGCCTACCTCTGAACCATGCTTGGCACTTAGATCTCTGCATCGGCTTTTGTGGCAAAGCACGACATTTCCAAATTCAGACGCAGAGCAGGATCCCTCCTCCCCTCCACCCCTCCCGCCTGCTGGCACCCCGATTCCAGGTGCTAAGAGGCTGGGGGAGAACCAAAAGGAGTGCCGCATGCTTGGCCGCCCCTCCAGCGGGAGATGACTGGCTTTGTCAGCGGGGTTCAGCAAGCCCCACTGAGCCGCTGCCGAGGCCTCATTAGAAGGCAAGAGGCTCCCGCCAGCCCTGGGCGCTGGACGCCAGCCGCCTGCGGTCTGCATCTGTAGTCATGACAGACGGCCAGGACGGCTGCCTTCCGCTGAAGACCAAGTACATGATCCACTGCAGTTAATCAATAGGATAATGGAATGAATCAATAGGAAAGATTTTTAGAAGGTCTTAATTAAAGAAACACTTGCAGATACAAATGATGTCTTCAATCTATTGATAGTGCCAAGGTGAAGGGTTAAGCACAAACAAAACCATCAACTTTATTTTGCCTGCATGCCTTCCACGAGAGAGCAGCCCGGCAGCCTCCTGGCCCTGGGGTCGGCCCATTAATCAGCCCCTTGTCGACTCCACAGCCACACTGTGTGGGAAAATTAGGCTACGATCAAAAATTTTAATTACTAAACAGCCGCTCAGAACACCAAGAAAAAACACTCGTGCACCCAGTCTGGCCTCCCGTTGCCCCTAAAGTAGGGGCAACATTACCCATTAAAAAAAAAACAAAACAAAAATCAAAAAATGTTCGGCAGACAGACACCCTCCTGATGTGATGCACAGAATTAGAATAATTAAAGAAAGCCTAAATTGATCCATTTAGGCCTCGGGACTCTCCCGCGGACCCTCTGCTCAAACACGCTCCATCAATATCTTTGATTCCCCGGATGGGCCTGCTCTAGGTACTGGTTTAAAGAGACATCAATCTGTGATGTCAGCATTTATCTAATGAACCTTCAAAAATCAATGTCTAGGACGGCCCGTTCCACGCAGGCACCCGATTTGTCCACACTCCTGGTTCTACTGGCTACACCTAAAGCCATAATTACAGTGAACGGGCATCCAAGTGGTCAGGCGGGGTGGGGGGCGGTGGACCAGACGAGGCTGAGACCATAGAGTCTGTTTCAATCCAGACAAAACAAAGAGGCCAAGATCCTGTTCTGAACTTTCCAAGGGCCTCCAAACTCCAGACGTGTGCATCCTAAAACAACCTGCTTTCTAACATCATCCCCTCTCAAAACGTAACCTTTCCCTCGCATAGTCTCCATTCCCTCTCCTGTTGTCTGACAGAGTTTTGGTCCCATTCCTGACAGCTCCGGTAATCTTCTGCTTTTGGGGGGTTGGGGGGGGGGGTTACTCGACTGGGATTTCCACCTAAGCTACACTCAACAGGAGGCTCACGCTTGGTTCATCTCTTGTTAGTGCTCATGCCCAACTCATCTTCACCCTTGTGTTCATGACTCCTTGACGCTGATGTCTTGACACGCTAACAGGCAGAAGAGAGGGCCCAAGTTTGTTTCCCTTCTTCTTGCCTCTTTAAAATAAATTGGCCTGCACAGGCTGCCACGAAGCTGAGCTATTTCAAGGGCCTAACTTGGGGTGACAGGTACGCCATTCACCAACCAGTGTTTGGCCTTCTATACAGTCTCCGCTCTTCCCCGCCGCAGCTCCCTCTGTCTCTCGGTCCACAGAGTCCGTCCTGAGAGCAGCATGGCACCTGGACAGTTGGGAGATGTGCGGTGCGGGCATGGTTAGCTGTGTGAGTCCTGTCCGTCTCCTTGAAGAGAGCTTCCGGCGGCCCCGAGTGCCAAGTCTGAGTCCAATTAAACGACAATGAGAGGGACCATGATTTCATTTGCTTGGATTGTCACATTTCAGAAGTTCAGTAGCCTGCAAAATGTTCGCTGTCTCTCATTAAGCCGGCTCCAGCAATGGTGTGAAGCCGCTCATTTAGCTGCTTTTTATTCTCAGCTTTCAGCCCCGGAGACGGCTATCTGCAGGGAAGAATCCCGGGCCGTCTGTGGGAGCGGGGGTGTGTTGACCATACAAACGGAAGCCGCTCCTGAAGAGAAAGCTATGACTAAGACAAAAGTGAGCTAACACCCCCAGGGTTCCTGTTACGTTTCCTAGAATTTCTTTGGAAGAACTCTTGCTTTGGAGAAGAGGGTGTGTGTGTGTGTGTGTGTGCGTGTGTGTGTGTGTGCACGTGCCCGTCCATGTGTGTGTTTGGGGGGAGAGGTGTATTCTGTGCTAAAGAACTAGCAGGGTGGTGATGATATTTTTCAGAACCACAAATACAGACCTGTAATCTTCTTTCCTGACATAAATGCTTACTTACTGAAAAAATACAGAAATAAAAGTACATTTAGATACGTATTTAAAAATGAATTGCCTTTAATCAGGAGTGCTATTGGCAATCAGGTCGGTCCTGGAGATCTGCTGTGTATCAGATCCTGGATAGAGCTCAGCTGAGTCCCAGGTGGGCGGATGGGGAAAAAAAACCACCATTCTGTGGACTCAGGATGCTCACCCCCGGTCCAGCTCTGGTTTGAGGAGGGAATTGTGATCTTGGATGCCGGCACTGACAATGACCGTTTATTGACTGCTGACTAGATGCCAGGCCCTGTGTTAAGAGCTTACATATACTATCTCACTTAATCCTCTGGATGACCCATTCTCCAGATGGGGAGCGTGAGGTACAGAGAAGGCAGAATAAATTGCTCAAAGTCATGGCTGGCAAGAGAAAGAACGGAGCATCGAACCCGGGCCTGTCGGACTCCAGAGCCCTCCTTCCAAACCATCTCGCACCTCTGCTTCAGTGGCAGAGGCTGGGTTCTGTGATCTCCACGAGATTCACAAGGTGAACACTGACAGGGGCACGGCGACAGGAGTGACATCTGCCCTGCTCCCTCGGAGCAAAGGTCAGCGCGGCCGGAGAGTCCACTCTAGCCTTGGCTAATGCATTCACTTGCATGAACGAGAATGTGCTGGAGTTCCAATCCTTCTACTAACCTTTCCATTTTTTAAAAATAACGCATGTGAGTAGGATTCTTCCCCTAAGTACAAAAATGAGTTATAAAAGTACAGAAATGCTCAAAGAAGAAAATATAAGTGGCCTGCAATTCCACCACCCAGATATAATCGCTCTTGGTGCAGAGTCTCTATTGCCTTTTTTTTTTTTCTGATCTATAAAACTTAGGATTTCAAGTATTAGTTGCTTGGTATTTGGGATTTTCCTTAGTGAATACGCAAACCCATCCAGACAGCATCACATCCTTCCTATGCGTAGAGGTGGTTATAATCACTGGACTAGCAGTTGCCTCTCTCTGAACGTTAAACCCCTGGTTCTTTTAAAGGTGCTGCCCTCTCAACTCACACCATGGTGGCAAAACACAGAACTTTTCTAGGCCCGGGCAGTGAGAGCAGCCCCCGCTGGCTGAGGACAGGCTGCGTGGGCCAGACTCTGACTCTCAGAAGCTTACAGTGTAGTCAGAGCCCCTCCTACCAGCTCAGGGGCCCGAGGATCTTCTAGTGTTCCTGGGGGAAAAAAAAAAAGACAGAAAAAGCCCAACATAAAGCTGATGAGATCAGTTTAATTATGGGCATATAAAAAAAAAACAAAAATCAAAAAACACTCTCATTTTCCTGGGTAATTTTTTTAAAAAAAAAAACATATATGGGTGATTTTCTCGCTTGGAAGATGGAAATGATCCTGCAGCCTGCCGCCATCACGGGTTTACAGAACGGGGCTGCTGCTCTTTGCCTGGCCCCGGAAAGACGTGATGAACCCAATCTGAAATCAATATCAGGGAACAGTTACTGCATCTCAATATTATTTGCTGAGATGGGCTGCTGGGAGAGGGGTGGGGGAAGAGAGAGAGATGTCAATAGCTCTAACGAAGCACTCCACAGCCATGCACAAAGGGAGGTCAAATAACTATCAGCCGACCAATCCCCACTGTAAGTAGTAAAAATGATAAAATCAATATTATTAAATAAAAAGTTAGCACTGCTATTGAACTCTCTCATGATCTTGGCAGCACCCGGCAGAAAATGAAGGAGGCTATTTTCCAATCTATTTAGGGGCAAATGTTTGGGATCATAAACACTGGCACGCTGTGGGGGCAGAGGCATTTTTCCAGTGGAAACCGAGTCCTGGGGACTCCTGGGTAATAGTGCCAGGCACCCATCCCCTCGCTAGAACCCCACCATCCTTCCCACCCAAGGGATCCTACATTCTGAGTGCTGCTAAAGCCTACACCATTTAGAGTTGGACTTTGTTCCTCTGTCCTTCAGGATGACAGAGGTCAGGCTGGCTCAGGGCTTTCCAGGAAAAGCAAAAGGTCCTGTTTGCTGTCCTTTCAAATCTCAAGACTTGGAAATGCCTTGGAAAAAGAGATTGACGGGGAAAAGAAAGAAAAAAAAAAACAACCCAGGAAGAAAACAAGGGCATTTCAATAGCAGAGGACTAACACAGCCATGCCAGCCCAGAGGACGATGGGGAATCTTCTGAAGGGCAGGATGCGCGCTTGCTGCTGACGTCGGGGGAGGGGGGGGGGCAGGGGGCACTAACCCGGCAGGCTGGAGGCCGCACGTAGCAGGTATTGAAAAAGATACCTTTAGAATAAAAGAGAGTCCAGCCTGAAATTCCTACGGAAGCAGCAAGCTCTGGTTTTATCTGGAGGAGGGAGGGGGAAAAAAAAAGGGAAGGAGAGAATGATAAAACTGAGTGACAGCCCATGGGCCCCACCGAGTTTGTGGCCCTGACCTGCATTTAAACGCTGGGCTGGTTGGGCTCTTCAACACCTGAAGCTGCCTCCCTTGTTTGCATTTCACAGAAACTACCATAGAAAGTAAACACGAACCTTTGGTGAATTATTTAGCATACAAATAAACCAGCAGAGAAGGCTAAGTAGGCCTCTATGAACTAACTGGATGGAAATACTCATCTGTAAATAACCCTCCAATCTGGCGCTTTCCCGTACAAATACTACACGGGACATTAGACACAACTAGCTTCCAGGGATATTTAGGCTCACTGGAGAGCCATTTTTATGTCTGCCGGCATCTGTGGGTAGTGATATGGACTGACTGTTAATACAACCAACATAAAATTTATGTGAGCACTCGCTAAAATAGCAACACACTGTCAGACAGCTGGTGGTTGATGCGGAGCACATGCGGGTTTTATATGCGCCGTGTACACTAACCTTTGCAATAAAGATTTAGCAGGTTTATTAGTTTAGGAAATCGCTATAATTAAGGATAATTCATAATGGCCGCTTATCCACTCTCCGGCAATAGCTAGCTTAATTTAGACCCCATTTCTCTGAGCCATAAATAAGTGAGCTGCTGTCTTCTGCACAGATGTGGCATTCAACCTGTTCATGTTGGCTGGTTTTTGCTTGTGTTTTCATCAAAAGCATTAGTAGATAAGACTATAGAAAGCACAGGGTTTGAAATAAATTAGTGAGAAATGCAGAGGCGAAGTTTTGGTGTGTGTTTTTTTTTAACTACTCGAAGAAAAGACTAACCTCTCCCTCCAGAGGTAAAACAATTAAAAATGAATAATCCCTTGAAAGGTACTAAAGGAACCTTCATTTACACACTCGAGGAAAGAGAAAGTGACAGAGCAGTAACATGAATGAAAGCCCAAGAAATATGAATGTGACCTCTCCGCGGTTATTTCCATTGAACTGTGCGTGCAATGAAAGCCGGAGCTTCCCAAGCGCAGCCAGCCGGCTCTGCCGTGTGGCTCGGTGGGGTGCGGTGGCACCCCTGTAATTCCGGGACAGGCTCGGGCATGGGAGGTCTCTATGTTCAGTCTCCGCCTTCAGTGCCTGCTCTGAGGGGTGGTTGCATCTCCTCTCTTTCCCCGCAGATAGGGACACTTGTCCTGCTGGCCCCCAGCAACACCTGACACCCTTCTCGCATATTTAACCCACTCCCCATCTTTGTGCTTCAGCCCATGCCCTCTGCAGATAGATACTCAGGGCGCGAGTCAGCAAAAGGCAAGCCAGTGCCAGATCGGCAGCACCTCCAGTGCCTCCTGGGCATGGGGTACTCTGCTGAGCCCTCCCCGCCTGGTCTGAACAGCCACCCAAGGGACCTGCCCTTCCTGAGATCTTCCCCAGGGAACTGCAGCTTGATTGACATGGGAATCTGGAATCATATTAAGGGTGAAGCTCCACAGAGACTTAAGAGTAGCTTTGTTCTCGAGATTTCCTCGATTGTGGAGTTAATCCTGATGTAATGGAAGGGTGTTGGTCTGAGAGCCGGAAGGTCTGGGAGACTTTCCCAGCTGTGTCACCTGTCATCTGCTGTGTCCCCAAGAGAGCCAGTCAGCCTCCCTAAGTTTTGGCCTCTCCATCTGCAAAGTGAGACATTGTCCCATGTCCCCCTGCTGCACAGACTACTGTGAGGGCTCAGGGGACAATGAAAGTCTCCCGGGACAGCAGAAATGCCGGGGTGAATTCCAGCCCAGCCCGTCAGTAGTGGGGCCACTCCGTCTGCGAGTCTCCCCACTGTAAAGCAGGGCCAAAGGCATCGGCCTTTTTCACGTCACATGTCAAGGGGATCAAGAGCAATGACGTGTCAAGTGGTCAGTCACCTCCAAAGAGCATTCCTGCGTCAGTTAGTAAACTGGGTCTCCTCCTGATGGTTTCCAAAGCTGCCCATGGCCCGTGGGTTCACAATACACCCACGTCCCACACAACCACGCAGAGCAGAGGGCTGGCAGAAGACTCAGAGGAGGCTGAGGTATTGACAGGCACGATGCACACGGGCTGAGCACACCGTTTTTTTTGAAAATTGTGCCTTGTTACCAAAATGACTTTCCCATTCTTAGGAAAGTACTGAATGTGGCTCAGCTCTCTCCGTGAACAGTTTGACCTGGCAGACACAGGCACAGCCAAGACAGCGGGGGACAGCCAGGGACAGGGTAAGTTCAATGCTACGGAAGAAATGCCTCTCCCAAACCTCTCTCATTGACAAGTGGGGTCTGCGGCCAAAACTGGGGAAACCGACGTCATTTGACACTTTCCTATTGACACACCCTGGGATTCAGTGTTCTGACTGTGAATTTGGCATACCCACAGGAGAACAGGGACCACGGAAAGCATAACTGGGACCTCAAGTACAAGCACCATTCAGCCACCCTGGCTCCAGTGGCCGCTGGGGCCACCCGAGGAACACAGGTGGGGAGGAGCATCTGTTCACACCTAAGTGAGGGGCCGGCAGCCAGGCACAGACCTGGGGGAGCAGTGGGACCCTGACTCCCAAGTTACCAAAAGGAGCTCCGGTGAGCAGCCATCCTCTCCCGGGGCCCCGAGATGGCAAGGGGCCCGCTCTCTTTTCTTCCCAGACCAGCCTATTTAATCAGGTGTGCGCTGGGAGATTTATGTCCCATTACGGGAGTGATCTTGGCAAAATAAAAATCTAGTGCTGTGGTTGTGAAGGGTTCTGGGTCACAGAATCAGGGGCAGTAAGTGGAGCCAGTCCGCGGGCTGGCTGGCCCTTCCCCGCCCCAGCCTTCAGATTGAAAGTATTAGCCCCAAATGAGGAACATATTTATCAGGAAAATCTTTTATTCTTTTAAAATAGAGTTTCCTTTAGGAGTCAAAGTTCACAAGGACATTTACCATTCCGGGGCATGAATTGACATCTTTAATAAGGTTTCTGGACATTCAGAATTTAAATCATGGTGAGAAAGTTCGGGTCAGCACATGTCAAACTGAGAACCTAGGGTCCTTTCCCCAGCATCTCCCTAAAAAAAATGTTTTCGTTATAGCTGAAGGGCTTTAAAACATTCTTAGCCTCTGAAAATTATAAACTAAAACAAAGAATCTTAAAACCAACAAACAGGCCCCAGGGTTTTCTACAGAAATGCCTGGTTGCAAGGGCTTGCCTAGCAGGAGAACGGCCCTCCAACAGAAGCAGTAACAGTGACAGAGCGACTGCGGCGGCGGCAGCGTCTGCCGCAGTGAGTCTGGCGCAAGCTACAGGTGGCCAGTGTGGGGGAAACAGAGTTCCAGGAACACAAGCTCCCTGCACGAAGCTCCTGGAAGTAAAAATTAGCAGGGTGCCTGTGGTCGAGATGGAGCATCCCCACTCCTGATAAAGATAGGTGGCAGAGATGAAAGTGAAGGAAAAAAAATAGGGCCCGAGGACTCATTTGGAGGGAAGAAAGGGCTTATTAACTGTGACTCATCGGTTTAAAAAAATTACATGAAAAGGTCAGAACAAGGGCTTGGGAGTTGAGTGTCTCCGTCCCCCCCCCCCCCCAATGCCAATGGGAGCAACCCCGGTCACTGTTCTAGAAAGCACGTGCTCAGCCGGTGATTTGCTCTCCCTCCTGCCTCCTGCCCATCATCCAACACAGGCCCCGCCCTGTCTGAAACCTTCCGAGCCGAAGCACAGTCACGTTGACATCGGGGGGGTCAAAGTATTCTTTCAAGGCGAAGGACAGAGCTCCAAGTGGCTGTACAAAATCTCTAGGCTTCTGTGCCTCCGCCCCCCGCCCCCCCGCAAGGATTTAAGGAGGTTTGCCTCTTATCAATTATGCCTATTTTTCACCCCAAGTCTATGTCGTGACTTTCTCGGAAGATTGTAGGGTGCACGCAGCTAGGCATTTGCAACCTCAGGAATAGCTAAAACAAGAGACGGCCTATTATTCTGTGTACTAGCCACAGTGGATTTCAAAAGTGCAGAACGCCATTCCATTTGGATAATCGACCCGAGTGGGACCCGGGAGTGCCAGCCCAGAGCCTGCTTTGTTAGACCATCCCCGCGGAATTTCTTCCATTGAGGAGAAGCAGATTCTCGACCAGAAATAACAAGCCTTTTCAGCATAAAAGATAAATACGAGGGCCCTGCTTCCGCCTGCCCTTCGCCCGGTGCCCCCCCCCAAAACAGCAGCAGCTCTGCAGTAATATTTTGCTAACTATTAAAACTTGGAGTCATTTGATTTGCAGATGGGGACCCCTATTGGTCTGAAAAGAATCCCTGGGAAAATGGAAACTCAGCTTTCTTAGCCAAATATGTCTGAACTTCCCAATAAAAGGACTCAACACCCACGGTTCCATTTCACAAAAAGAGAGGGTGCTGAAATCGTCCCCTACGGCCTGCACCAAGGGCCCCCTTAGAAAGGCCTAACCCTCCCAAACGAGGCTCCAAAGTCTACCTCCTCGGGCACCCCGGGGGGCGCGCATGTGTAGATGTGCGCGCGCTCCCCTCCAGCTGCCTGTGTCGCGGAGTTGCAGTCCATCTCTTTGCTGACAGATCTCCGTGTTGGGCAGGATTTCCAATCCTTCATGACTATCTATTTGTCACTGCAGGTGAGTGGTGGCACTCCGCCTGATCCCCAGCCACTTTCACAGTTACTTATCTGTCTTTATGGATTCATCCTGTGTGTCAAGCCAGCGCATAACAGCATTACTGTCAGGGTGACAAAACTGTCCCCAGAGTGCCACAAATGATTCTCTCTCCTTATGGCTGCTAGCGGGGGAAGCACAGTGACACCACCCCGCCAGGCTCGTCCTGCCCCAGCCCTCGCCTGGCTCAGCACCTCCTCCTGCAGGTGGCTCCTGATGGAGCAGCGGCGCGTGGGATCTCTAAAAAACGAGAAAGAAGGAAGGGAACGGGCCAGGGTTAACCTCGGTGCTTCCTGCAAGGCCCCCACGCTCTAGTCACCTGTGTGTAGGGGAGGCCCCCACGTGGGTCACCACGCAAGCCGAAGTGTAGACCCTCCTCTCCCTTCAGCTCCTGAGGCCCTTCACTGTCCTGCCCTTCCGAGCACACACATACATCCGCAGTTTGGGGGCCAAAGGCCTGCCCTGCCTGTAAAGCTGAACTTCCAGAGGAAACCGAGATTGCAAGGCCATCATTTGTAGAGAAGAAGCATTAACTGGAACGCATCAGAAATAAGAATTTCCAGCGTACCTTGCTGGGGTTTGCCACCTGATTTGTAATCATTTTTGAGAGTTGACTGCTTCCAAAATAAACATCTCATTTCTTTTCTGGTTTTAAACGGAGCCCTGGTTCCGTTTTCCTCCACAGGCTTCCTTCAAAATGTAATTCTGACAGCAGCGTGGCGCCTGTGACCACGTTCCTTGGAAGGGAGGTGTCTGCCTTTCTTTTATTTCAATCCTACCGTCACATGCCAAAATCGGCGCATCCTGGGAAACACTGGCTTTTTAGGGCCCCTGGGAACTTGCTGGCCGACAGCGCATTAAGACATGTTCGTCCTAAGCCAGGTCCTCGAGCCTTTCTCTGGCCTGCCCAGAGTGGCCTTCTAATGCCACTCAACAGTTTCACAGATGCCTCCAAAGTCAAGGTCAGTGGGGCACCGCTCTGTTCAGCAGAGCGGCCACATTATGTCTGGGGGCTTCAATACGTGTTAGAAACATAGAGAGTCGACGAGACACTACTCACCAGGTGGGGTCAGGGATGGAAACTACTTGGAAGGCTTTGTTTTCCCTTTGCAAGGTCAACCGCAACGCAAGTGCACATGGGCGGGTGCGCGCACACGCACAAACGCACGCATGCACCCTGCCCGAGCGTGCCTCCCACTCCGCTTTGTTCCTATCCTGATGAGCACTCACTATCTTGAGGGGTTTTTTTTTGTTTTTTTGTTTTTAAATAGGTTCAATCTGATTTCTGACACTGGAAAAACAAACCTAAAAGCAATTTAGAAAACACCTGCCCGTGAAGTCAGATGGCAAAATATCTAAAGCTTCTCTCGAAATCTGTGACCTCAGAGGCTGACATGGTTTGATGGGAAATTTAATGTAATAGGGCTGCGAAAGCCAAGAGGCCTGTTGTCAGCAATGAAGTCTGAAAGTTAGCAGAATTAATAACACTGTACAATGGAAGAGCCCTCGAGGGACAAGGCTGCAGAACCAGGGCAGTGGGGAAAAATGACTTTTGAAGTCATTTCACTATGACATCCTGTCATCACTGCTAAACGGAAATAAAAAATCATCCGAATCACCACATGTTTCTTTGTGTGTCCTTCCCTTATCTAATATAAAGTAATAATACCCCACCCCGGCCAGGAAGGGACCCTCCAGGGATTCCGGGAGCTCCATTTTGAATCTCTAAATGCAATAAGAATAAATGCAAGTGGGAGTCTGTTTAGCAGAGAGGGATGCCTGGTCCGCTGCCCGTCGAAAGCCAATAAATCTCAATGCTTCAACGAGAGATGAAAATGGTTATCTCTCGATCGCGGTGCCAGGGTGAAATTTTCTCTGAGCCAGAGTATTTTTATAGATGATTTATGTCCGGGAAGGATAGTTATTTAGCAAAATGGCAGATAATGATGAATAGAAAGTAAATATGAGTAGCAGCAAGGGGGTGGTGCTTTGCTGCCGGAATAGAGCAGACAAAATACCTCCATAAAGTACATGCCACAGATAATTGCCGTTACACTCAAGCCGGCGTCCGTGTGTGACTGGACTCAAATACAAATGAGCCCGTCCGATGTGGTAAGTGATTGCTTTCTGTTGTTCCGGGGGACATGCCCCAGGAGCCTGCTAATTTTTCTTGAAAGCATACTTTGTGTCTACAGAGAGGTAGTGACGAGACCAGGCTTGGAGCTGCGTCGACTGGATTCAAATCCCAGCACGGCGTCCTTGTTGTTAGACCTTGAGGAAGTTCCTGAATCTTCCTGAACCTCGGTTTCCCCACCTGTAAAGTGGGGATGACGGCATGGACCTCTGAGGTTTGCTGTAAGGATTAAACAAGGGATGCTGTGCAGAGGGGCCACGATTCTTGGCTCAGAATTAACGCTACCTATGAATTAGCTCTTACTATTTGTTAGGGGCCAGCCAGCCAGAGAACTGCTTATAACGCTTTTAATGTCATCCAGGCTTCTTCACTCACTGGGCCTTTCCCTTGAATCCAGAGTCAGGTTTGAAAAGAGGAGAGGTCTGCAGGGAAAAGCTGCAGTCTGCTGATTGGGTGGAGGCCACCCTACCCCAAGCCCACCTCCTGACCACCCAACATCACTATCCTTAATTCCCAAGGCCTGTGACATGGTCAGGCTCTCAAGCCGGATGACGAGTAAGGAACAAAAGAAATCATTCAGGGAGTTACCATGGGAAGACGGTTGCTTTTAAAAATAAACAGAACTGAATTTGGGGGGGCTTTGAATAACAGATAAGTTGACCGCGCACAGAAGGTCAAAAATGGAATGGAAGATATTTTTTATAAAACGCTGTTTTCTGTGCTGGAGCACTTAACACAAGGAAAAAAAAAACAAACTAATTATAGTTTTAAATGTCCAAAACTCCGTGTCCACCAAAAGCCCGATGCTCATTAGTACCAGTAATTAACTTTACAACTGTCAACGCAAACGCCACGCAGGCTGACAGAGAAGAGTGTGGAGGGCGCTAATAAATCCGGAAATAACAACTTGACACACAGATGCACAAAAGGATGCAGGTGATAAAGAAATGTTGACATCAGATCTAATTATCTTGGAAACGGCCAACTACAGCACAAGCCACGGTAATGCGGCGTTATTGCTGGTGATGGGCCCCCACCGGAACGGCACTTAACCGCCGCCGCCAACCACGCTTCTGCAGCCCTTGTCAGAGACGGCGAGGACAATATCAGACCAGGAATTATGAGTGCCGTGACCCCTCCGAGTCAAAAATCCGGTGATGAATATGGGCTCAGCAAGGCATAGCAGATTACCCCCTCACGAGTTCTAAAGCTGGGATGATATATGACATTTTTATCAGGCACTTTCTCAGGAATGTCACCAAGAGGGAAAATAAAGGCCCCGCCAAGAGACGACTAGGTGAATTATGCAACTGTAATTGCCGATCATAACCTGATATGAGTTGAAATTGCTCTGTTTTCATATTGAGATAGCATAAAATTGTTGGGAAAGGCAATGGCTCCTTAATGTGGGCTCGATGAGTCTAATATTCTGATCATTTTTCACTCGGCTGCAAGGTAAATCCTGCTTCCGTAACACAGCCTCTGTGGCCCAGGGCAATCCAGGGGCCCAATTTTACACTTGAATTGAGCAAATCTGTGTAAACTACGATTTTTCATATTTTCTGCATGCATAAGAAGATGAAACATCTTTATCATCCGTATTGTCTGGCTGAGCTAATACAAAATATTAGTTTATCTCCCCTGCCTTGGTTCATTCCATAAGCAAGGCACATAGATCTGAAGGACAGGCAATAACCCATATATAAAACAAGCCCATCTTTTATGCAGCCTCATTTCACAAGTTCTTCTATTTAAAACAACAACCACCACAAAAAATAGACACCACGGCAGCATACAAAGGAAGAATTTTTTTTTTTTAAGGGCAGAGGGATAAAAAAGCAAAGAAAGGTCCTAAACACAACGAATTGTTCCATCGTTGCCCTGTTCACACACAGGAGCTCGGGAAAAGCCAAGTAATCTTTAGTGTCTGCCCCAGACTGTCTGCCTTTTCCCACTTAAATCAGTCATACCTGCAAGAGGGCAGTATCAGCGTTTTATTGCTTCCCTGTGGAAAACGGAAAAACAGCACACGGGCTATTCTTCCTCCCTGGTGTCATCTCGAAACCTTGACGGTATTATTGGGGCTCTTCAGTTCCTGTCCCTGTTCCTTCTGGAACCCGGGCCCCATCCCCCAGAGGGTGGAGAGTCCAGGCCCAGAGAGCTGCTTCTTTACTGCAAAGTAAAATTTCCCGTCTACAACTCTGCCTCTCACCCTCAGGCCGTGGTTGGCCATTCCACGCCGTCCATGCACAGGGCAAGCTCCATGTGGCTCAGGGACGAGGTCCTGGAAATGGATCTACTAATGAATCAGCCATTAGAAGGGCCATTATAGCTGAGTCCCTCTGGAGATATGTTCCTTCCGCTGAGATTTATCACTGACCATCAAGAGATCAGGGCTTTATTGGCTAATGTCTTTATCACCTTGGGATTCCCGAGAATTCAGTTCGTAGGCCCGATGCATGGGTCATCTTCCTGCCATGGAGAGCCTCAAGCTGCAGGGAAACTTCATGCATACACCCAGCAGATATTCAAAGCATTGTAATACAACTCAGGTTTGTTTGTTCTAAATCATCAAGCTACTTGTTTCTACTCAAAACGCTCCTAGAGGATAGGGGGTTAGGGACAGAGAGACCAGGGGGTGGATAAAGAAAACTGGCAGACTTAGAAGAGCCACCGAAACCCAGTCAGCTTCAGCACGAGACCTTGAGACGCAGGGCCAAGAACTTGGATAAGCGTCCCTGTTTGGGGTGGGGGCTAACCAGTTCCCAGAACAAAGTGATGCTGTCCTGAGCAGTGCTGGGCAAGGCTGGCTAGAGCTGTCGCAGGCTGAGCTGAGGGCAGTAGAGTTAGGAAGAGTGCTTGCTGTGATGTGTGGTGCCCGATGGGACGGCAGGAGGCTACAGAAGGGACCTCACTCTGTGGGATTCCCTGCCCCTCTGCTCCGGCTAGGTTCCTTCTGTGCCCGCTGCACTTCCGTGCTCTCTGTTCACACATCCAGCTCCTTCTCCTAGACTGTAAGTTCCCGAAGCCAGGGACCTTGCCTAAATTTTCTTGGTAGCCCCCGCACCCAGCACCGTCTCTGGCAGAGCTGGTATTCAACCAACACTTACCGGATGAGTAAGTGAGCACAGTGATACATGTGGTAAATGGCCAGCACATTTGTTATTTATTCTCTGTAATAAATTAATGCCCCCCCCCAAAAAAAAATTAGGGACTTAAAACCACAAACACGTTTATCTCAGTTTCTCTGGGTGAGGAATTTAGGAGTTGGGTGCTCTGGTCGGGATCTCTCCCAAGAATGCCATCAGTGTTATCAGCGTGCGCTGCCCCCGTCATCTGAGGCTCTTTCTGGGCTCACCGACGTGGCAGTGGGCTGGGGGCCTCTGTTCCCCCCATGATGCCCTCTGCGAAGGACGGCTCACAGTGTGGCAGCTGGCTCCCCGAGAGCGAGTGGTCCAGACAGAGACAGATGATTGCAAGTGGCCACGATGCCTTTTATGACCCAGTCTCCCCACTTAGTCTATTGTCGGGAGCAAAGCCACCAAATTTAGCCCCCACTGAAAGGGAGGGGCTTCCCCTGAGCCTGTGAATACCAGGAGCCGGGGATCATCGGGGACGCCTTGGAGGCTGGTGGCCACTGCTAGTTTCTAGGCTAACAACTAAATTCAACCGACGTGCACTGAGGTCCCCCTACGTACCAGACCCTGTCCTGGGTGCTGGGGACACTGCAGGTGCCATCACAGAGTTTGCGATCCAGTAGGGAGGCAGGGTGCTGAGCCAGCAGAATATGAGGGGCACCCAGGGAAAGTGGTGGGGCTGGGGGAGGGAGTGCAGGAGCCCAGAGTGCCCTTAGCCTCAGACAGCCCAACCAGAACTACAGGCCAGGAGACAGACTGCATTGTTATGCATGCCATTGTTGTGCCCTAGCAGCTATTTTTGTCTTTTCCCCAAATAATTATACGCGGTCCTGAAAATACAGCGCTGGATTGTGAGGGTGAGCCCTGGCAGGGACCGCGCGCAAGAACCAGAGGTGGTTATCAGCTTCCTCTCTCCAGTGAGCAACTGCAGGCCAGGAGGGCCCGGATCTTCTCTCCCGCCACCTCGCTCCTTCAGAGAGAAAACAGGTCACGGGCGGGGACGGAAAACCCTTCTCATCACTGGGCAACGGGGGATTGAGTTGTGCCCATGAGCAGTCTGAACCAAAGGAAACCAACACAGACCTTCCTGGGTCCCTTCATTTGTTTCCTATTTCTTTAGGTTTTCTTAATTTTTATTTTTAAAGCAATGGAAAGACGTCGAGTGGAAGTTTATCTCCTTCCGTTTTCCTATAATCCAAGAATCGGCTTCTTTCTTCCCAGGGAATCTTTATTGAATTGCAACACACTCAATATTATTAAGAATTCCGATCAGAGGTAAACACGCCAACCGCTCAGCCGAGGGGATTAAGCCTCTTTGTTAGTGTTTACGTTATCTGTTTTTAATTCCTATATATCCTTTCTTTATCTCAGTGTTTCAACACTAATTGCAAAACAGCCCTCAGAACAGTAATGAGTCCCTAGCCCTTTGCAGACCTCCAGACATAGCTTGTTGCACAGATAAGGCGGCCCCTTAACAAGGCTCAGTATCTGGATCAAGGTCTTTGCCTGCTTTTCCGCCTTCCAGAGGCTAAAGCAGCTCACTAAATCTCAGAGTTCAGGGTGATAACTTAGTCTGCTGAGAGTCTCTGAACCCAGCCGAGGCTAATGACATGGAAATGGTGTTCCTGGCTCCTTTAGGGTAGGTCTCTACTTCAAACAGAGCAAGACTGAGCATCACACACGAGCACGCCATCTGCCCCTGGTGCCCCCAAGCTGGGTGGAGTAAGAACCAGGCCCTGTCCCCTGTTCGTCCTGGTTCATTGGTAGGAACCGACTAAAGCCAAATGTAGCTCATTCTAAAGACTTCCAGAAGGAAGCTGGATGCTCCATCTTGTCCTTCCATGAATTTTCACCTGCATTTTGGGGAAATAACGCTCCCTGAATTCTGCTTGCCTTGGAACCATCATAAAGCGTCAAAGGAAGCGAACGAGCTCTTACATCAGTGGGGTGGGTTCAGCTGCCATTCACTCCTGTTTTATGTAGCAAGGGAGGAATGACTTCCGTCTCTCCTTTCCCTTCGCCCTAATTTTCCACTCGGCCGTTTCTGTGATTACAAATATCTTTTACTCTTTCTTCATTACCGACTCACCTACACGTTGAAATGGTACCTATTTCATCTTCCTGTCTTGTCTTTTCCTGTATGCCTCTTCCAGAGACTCAATTCAGGGACTGTTGCTAAGCAACCATACATCATAGCAGCCAGTCGCCAATGACTAATTGTCCTCAGCACTTTAGCCTGACAAATCTGGACCGCCTGTGACAATGGCGAGTAGTTTGGAGGGCCAAAGACACACCCAGAGGTTTCTTAGCTGAGTGGGGATGGAGGCACTGAGAAATAACACAAGACGCCCAGCCCCATACCTACCGAATTGCACGCTTAGGGGCCTGTCCGCGGGCACTGCTCCCGGCTCCTGCTCAGGAGGTGAGGCAGAGGGATGGGCAGGAACACCTGAGCGTACCCACTGGTGAGAATGTGGCCTCTGGCATTTCACACACATTCACCTTCCCCCCACCCCAGCTGGCACCCCCCCCCATTTCCAGTGTCTACTTGAATTGAGGATCTATTAGTAATCAAATTTCAGCCTCAATTTTATGGTGAGTGTAATGGAGTTAATTTCTCTAATGCCAGCCATGCACAGGAGGGGTCTCTGGTGGCCACGCAGACCTGGGATCCGCAGCAGCTGTCAGAGATGCCGCTGAGGAATTCCTTATTAGCTAAGATGCAACCAGGCAGAAAACTCATTACACAGTGCTAAATATACTTAATCACGTCTATTAGAGAAAAATGAACTTGATAATTACAACAAATAACTAAACTGCAGAAAGTGTTGAAGGAAAAATACCAGGCCCCCCTCCGTACGCACACACACCAGGATCTAAGTGCACGGGGTATGTGAGCCACCCAGGACCAGAGAGAAACCGCCAGCGTGTGGCTTTGTGCTGGAGGAGAAACCCGTCTCCAGGCGGGTGGGGCCAACTCGAGGTGCCTGTGAAAATGACACATTTACATTTCAAACATGCCCTTGTTTATCTGGCATATGTACAATTTTAACTAGAGAGAAATCCTCAGAGGGCAAATGTTTTGGTGGGGCCCATGGTAAACACTCAATGTGACCAACAGAGACAGAGGAGCACGGTGAGCGGCGGTGAGCGTCACACTTGCCTGGAGCCTGACGCATGGTGACGAGTCAGGTCTGTCTTCTGCCCCTACCGCAAAACTGAAGTCCCCGAGTGGAGGCAATCTTTACTGTGCCCAGCGGAGGAAGACACACGAGGAGCTGCAGCATGGAGGCCACCTGTCAGTGCTTTGAGTGCCGGACCTCGTTCAGGAAGAGACCGGAGGTGGTCCTGGCCAGTTAGGTCTCTGGAAGCCAGGCCACAGAACCAAGTGAGCTTTGAGCTGAGACCCGCCGGGAGATGGTCTTCGGAAGGCGGGAGGGGGAGGGGAAGCGTCACGGTCAACCAAGACAGAGATATTGGGCCTCCACGAGAGCGGAATGGAACGTGGGTGGTGCCGAGAAGGATCTGAATGAGGAGGATTAAGAACAGGGGCTCTCCTGCCCCGGAGACGAGAAGAGCCCCGAGAACGCATGACTGGCAGGGGCCAAAGCTGGCTGAGGCCTGGCAGAGCCCCTGGGTCTTGTGATTCAAACTTTAAAGAGAATGAAAACAGAAGCCAGGAATGTGATTCCCTTGAAACACCCACGTTTCCTGACCAAAGAGGTCTACGTCCCTGTCTTACTGTTTTGGTGGAATGGTCATCAGTGAGGGACATTCTTGTTTCTGTCACCAGCTCTGTCAGGAAACCTCTGTCCCAGGCTTCCAGTGCAGTCTCCTCTGCCCCTGGCATCACCTGCCCACCCCCCAGACTGCTACAATCCAGGCAAGTGAGTGCTTGTGCTGAGAATGTGAGGACCCCAGGGAATGGGAGCACGGAGGAACAGAGCCCCCCAAGAACTGCTGGCAGCCAACCAAGACAGGACAGGGGGACTGAAAGCAGGACCAACACTAAGGACATAGGTGACAGCCACCTCACTGGGGTCCAAGGTTGTGTGCTGTGCTAAAGCCAGATACGTGGCCTCTTCAGACACCGGAGCCAATAAAGCATCCTCCCCACTGCCTCCCTCCCCATCCCAGCCAAGCCCCCCCACCCCACTCTCAACGGAAAGAATTTCAACTGGTGGAGCATGCCCACCAGCAACCATGATGCTTCTCAGGGACTCCACCTGCCCTGGAAAAGGAATGGACACAAAGAACCATGCAACTAAAGAGGAAAGACCTCAGTCAGGTGACCACTGGCTCTGTGTTTATTAGCACCTGCATGTTGCGGTCCAATGCCCTGGGAGTAGGCATGTCAAACCTGGGCCACAGCCGGGCGGTCGCCAGGCACTCCTGTCAGAGCTGGAACCAGAGCTCTGAGGACCTGAGAGGACCAGCCCAAACCAGCCAGCCAGCCAGCTGTGCTGTGTTTCATCCCGTATCATTTTTACTGCAAAGAAAACCATACAAATTTAATCAGCTCTTCATATGGAAATATTTAACTTTTTTCCCCTGGAGTTGTTTGATATTATTGTTTTAAGAGTCAGGATTAAGAAAAAAATCAAGATGTGTGATAGTGGTGGACACAGAATAGCATCCATTCCTGGCAAGAACGCAAGTCTCATTTCCAGTAGACTCAAGTCTTAAATGCACTGGCGTCTCCGTCAATTGCCCGGCTCAATGAAGAACACATTACATGCCCATAACCATGAAGCAGAAGACGGGAACGATCCATCTTGCCCAGCCCTCGGCCACAGCCCGGGCAGAATGCTATTATCGGTGAGAAGAATACGGTCTCAGAGGGGCCCCCGTTGCCTACAAGTTTAGGGAGTGTTCTCTCTTGCCATCCAAACCTCTGAGGTTTCCATTTGCTCTTTCGCCCTTCAAAGATGTTATCAAACAACCTTGCTCCGCAGCTTTTAATCTCTGAAAACCTATAACGTGGAACTCTTACACATACACCTATTAAAGAACTACAGCCTCTCTCGGTAGTCATAAAATGTAAAACACCTCTTAAAAGAGACTGCCTTTGTTTCCCAGCCAAGGGCACACGAGAGAAAAGACGCTGCCTTTTAAATATAATTTTCAAACACTTTGTTAAAGAAAATGAAGTATCGATACGCAGAGTGATTTAAAAAATGGGGACTGCTCTTGAGATCACGGGCATTATTAAGAGCAAAAGTGATGTCAGCTGTATGTAGGTCAAGGCCGAGAACTTTCCCCTCGCAGAGATGGGTCATCAGAAGCCCAGGAGGGAGGAAAATATAATGTTTGCTCACCAACTGCATTGGGAAGACACATCCATTGAAGGACCACACATCACCTGTGCCACAGTCCCTGAGGAGGGCGGGTCTACTTCGAAGCCTGGCCCAAGCCCGGCCAGGACAGCTGTCTCAACTGCCCTGAACTGCCCCGAACTGCCCCAGGCCACAGTCTCACATCCTTAGAAACTTCCAACCTTGAGGGACTTGCAAAGCAACGATTTTTATGCCCCTATCGGGTTGCCAGTCCACAACCAGATTAATTTTTCTCAGTGCTCTCTCACTTTATGCTGGAGGAATCTATTCACTAAACGCCCTGGCATCTGCCAGGTGGGCAGAGTTCATGTCCCAGGCTCCTGAAGACTTCTCCTGGCCTTCCTCGTGCTAGCCACATGGATCTGACATGGTAGACACTGTTCGCAAATGAGTAGATGTGAGCCTGTTCTCAAGAGGGAGATAGTTTTGGAAACCAAGGCACAGAAAACTTGGTCAGAAGTGTGGATAATTTCTGTTTTAGAGGAAAAAGAAAATCCCGCTTCTGTGATGCAATCAGGAAACCGAAGATGTCTATCTCCAGATGACGAACAGCTCGAGGTGAGATTTCAGTTGGAACCTTTTGCGCAGAATGTTTGCACACCGTCTGTCCTGGTGTTTCTGTTACTTGCCATTGGCTTTTTTTTTTTTTTGCTCTCTCTAGCAAATAAATCAGAAAGTTCATAGTTTTGTTGATTGGTTGGAGCTTTTTTTTTTTTTTTCTTTAAAAAAATAAAGAAAAGAAAAGAATAGCTTTAAAGGGAGAAAAACTGATACCAGCGTGTTAACTCCATAGCGGTTTCAGGCCGCGGTCATGCCAACTGTTTAGTAAAAAGAGAAATTCCAATGTAGCAGAAGTAATAAAATCTTCCTTTAAAGCACAAATACCGTGCAGGGAGGCAACATAAACCCTTGCACTGGGACCAGGGAGGTGGGGGTGGTATGAAGTAAAATACGGACCGGAGTCCTGGGGATTCGTGGTCATCGCACTGCTTGGAATAATCCTTCACCGAAAGCAGCTGGGTTTCCATGACCCAGAACCTTTTCTGCCTCTTAATCCGTCACCCAGAGGGTTTTAGAAAGATGTAAGCTATTATCTAAAGCTCTCTTCATTGTGATTCATGTGACAAAATATTTATCGCCCACTCTGCTTTTTCAAAGGAGCTGATCATGGAGATGGGTACTTGGAAGATTCTCGTGAGCACCGCAGCCTGCGTAAGGCAAGCCCTGGGAGAGACAGGTACAGATGGAGAAGAAAAGTCTGCTTTGTGTTTGCCAATACCCTGTCATCCGCCCCCGAACCAGAGAGCCGGGCACTGGACATCCGGGTCTCCTATCTGGACTTCTAGGCCTTATAATGGACAAATAATTGACTTTCCTTGAAGTCAGGGTCGACGCTGCCCACATGACCACCCTCGGTGATGAGCACACTGGGCCAACTGTTCCCTGGGCAGCCGGGAGGAGTCCCGCCCGCCCCACAGGCCCCCTCTCAGGGGCTCCAACAAAAGGCAGCAGTTGAATGGACAGAAAAGTCAAGTGAAAAGAGCCGGGATCCTGTGACATGAGGCATTCAGGGGCCAGACTGTCTTCACACAATCGCGCAGTATCTCGGATGATGGCAGGGCTGGGAAGGGGGATCCGGGTGCCAGGTACGGCTCGGACACGGAGGCAGAATGAAAAGCCAAATTCCTCTTCCCTCGCTCAGCCTCTTCACGGAAACAATGCCATGCTGATGCGGAGTGGGACGTTGGGACAGGAGCTGGCATGGCCAGGGCTGGCCAGGAGACAGCTCGCAGTTTTCCCCCCATCCACCCTGCCTCTTCCCTCTTCCCAAAATTCTGCCCTAGGGGAAGAGGGGACAGCTCTTAGGGAGGTAAAGCACAGCAGCCACCGCCACCACCCCAGCCACCCGCTTAACACACATGAATGAATTAAATGCCCAGATACAAAGACGTGTATTTCATTTCGTCTGGTATTTCCCTGACCCTCCCACCACCGGAGCTATAGTAAACATTACAACAACCCCCCCCCACCCCGCCGCACCACCACCACTTGGAATTTAATTGTATTCCTAATTGAAAATGAAAATTAATTTGCTTTTGATCAATTCCAGGTGGTGGATCAGCCTGGAATGGTAGCAGCGCATGTCTTTTTTTCCTTGGTGACCACACGCACGCGCCCATAAACACCAGTGTGCGTTACTGGCGCCAACAGGCAGCCGCCTCCTTCTCGTACCAGCTCTTCCAGGGTCTCTCTTCCTTCTGCTGACTGGCACCGTTCAATTTTTAATAAAAAGATTTACAAAAGTGACGAGACTCGTGCAAATAAACTGCTGACAGACTTGCTGAGTTAAGGGCGTAATGAAGGCTGTGGAACTACAGATGTTGAACAATGGTGGCTTACATCAAGATGCATGCGGGTATCACAAATAGCCCGGCATCTGGTTTCTTTATCTAAGTACCTTTCTTACGGTTTGGATCTTAATTTTTTACAGTTGACAGCAGTGTTATTTGAGCCAGTCAGTGGCATCTGGCTGCTGGGGGTGAGGGGGGAGGGGCGGGGAAACAGAAAAAAAAAAAAAGAAAGAAAGAACGAGAGGAAAAAATCTCCATGCACTTTAATTAATTGTGGAGAAATTACATGGTCCTTCAACCATGTAGTTTGTCATCAGTGCGCATTACAGATTTATATTAGATGTTTCTCCACAGTGTCAGGAATAATTAAAAGGGGGTAGGAAATGATGCCAACCAGCAATGCTTTACATCAGTGGTGAAAGTTTTATATTTATTACAGCCAAACAATTTTAGAAGAAGATGTCAACTCTGAGGCTTGACTGTGCATGGAATACATATCAGCCTGGAGAGAGGGCCAGGGCCGCCGGAATCCTGAGAAAGCTCATGTTTAATCTATCAGGCCAGCCGGAATTGGTATGGTGTGCCAGTTATTAATGACGTGGCACCCCTCTTCTCATAAACACATTCACCCTAAACAATAAGTGACATATGCTTTTTTCTTTTCCCCCGAACTGTTCTTCGTGCAATTGCTCTTTCTGAGCCAACTGTATGCAATTCCCTTTTTTGCTCAATTAATTTGTGAGCCACACTTATGGCTCGAGCAGCGTGGTGGGATTATTTAGTAAAAAGATATCACGATGGCTTTTGCCTTCACGGAGCACATGGTTATGGCAACCTTGCCAGGGTCTTCTTCAGAGGGGCCACGCCCAGACAACAGCCAACCTGAACAGTGGTCACTGCCCTGTACCCACACCACCTGAAAGACACAGATCTCGGCTTCGTTATTTCTGGTGCAGGTGAGTAGACCCGGAACATAGTTCCTTTATGTTTTCCAGAGATCAGAGCCAAGGACTGCATTTAGGAACCAAAGGTCTTCAAAAATCTCTTAGAAACGTCCCCTGCACCCATGTCAGAGGGAACAGTCATCCATAGGACATCCAGCTTCAGGCTTGTTCTTCCAATGGGACCAGTTTCCTTCTGCACCAGGCCGCACATTGCAGGGGATTATTAGATGCCCTCAACCTTCACCGTGTGTCTTGCAGGAGAGGCAGTGCGAGCAATAATCCCCTAATGTGTGATGCCTGTCACTTCTTATTTATTAGCTGCCTGCCCTGGTTATTGTCATAATTTCCATTTAGCTAGTGTGGCCCCAGAAGTGGAGATGTCCTGGGAATCACAGCCTCAGGACAGCCCCACCTTTGCCCTTGCATGGACTCAGTGGAGAGCAGGGTGCCAAATGGGGCTCCTCAGGGTCTGTGGGTCCACAGGGTGGGACTCTAGCTCCCTTAAATCTCCGTGAAATATGGAAAATGGTAGAGGAGTCCCTTAGCAATGCAGTTCTCACGGAATTGCCAGGCTGATCTAGGAGAGAGAATCTGCTTACAATTCAGCCTGATTCTTTCTTCTACAGTCAAGTAATAATACCCGTAATTAGGTCAAATGCTTTCATAACAATATTCTTAAGTTTACAGGGTGCTTTAAAATTTTCAAAGCACTTCTGTAAGTATTTTTTCATTTTACTAATACTTGTATAACTGGATGTTGAGGTATAAAACGGGGAGGAGCCTAAGTGCTTTCTCTTTCGTTTCTAAATAAAATATATACCTTGGGCACATTTCTTCTTTGCTGATAGCATTGAAAAATCAGTCTTCAGCTTTCTAAAGTACTCTCTGCACTTCAAATAAAATCTAAACTTCTTCCCGTGGCTCCGCCTTCCCTTCTGACTATTCCTAGCTGCCATCACTGCCCCCTGGACATTGCTCCCCAACCTCCTGTTCCTCCAAGACACCAAGCCCATTCCCACCTCTGGGACATTGCACTTCCTGGTCCCTCTGCCTGGGACACTGGCTCCATGTCTTTGTGTGACTGTCTCCTTGTCTTTCAGATCTCCACTTAAATGTCACAGCTCAGGGAAGCTTCCTCTGACCTCAGTGTCTAATATTGCCCACCCTTCTACCCCCATTTCCTAGTTTTCTATTGGACATTATTTCATTTATCTATTTATTTAACAGGGGTCTCTCTCATCGGAGTGCAAGCTCCAACAGAACTTGGAAATAGTAAAACTACAGGGTAGATTTCTCTATGTGCATGAACATGTCTACAATTAGTTTCAAATAACCTGTGTGTGAAATTTTTCTGCAATTCAGTAAGAAGTCTTTAGTCTGGTAAGTATATCTGGGATTTCTACCATATTAGTGATTTTTCTTTGTCCCATTAGGGTTTCAAAGCCACACACAGAACCTCACTTTTGGAGTGACACTGATGGAATTAACCAAATTTAGAGAGATGTTGACTTAAAACCATTATTATTGAAGAGAATATTAATAAAAGCTCAAACCACTCATCTTGTGCCCCTAAAAGGATTATTTTAATGTCAATTTTTTTTCACTGTTAGCATCACAGCAGTTCATTCAACCCATCACTAGGCTTGAATTCTGATTTGAACCGAAGTTTGCAGGAGTTCAAACAAATCCCTGTGAAATCCAGCTTCAGAGAGGAGCTGCTAAGTGCTACTGTGGCCAAGGTTAGAATCGTTGGCTCAACAACACTCCTGCCTCCAACAGCAGGTACCGATGGCAGTTTGGCACACTGAGGACTAGCCACAGACAGAAGAAAGGAAGTTGAAATGATATGGAACAGGCTGATTTGAACCTAATATAGGAAACAAATTCCTACAGGAAGTGAGAGACCTAATAAGTGATTGAGAAATGAGAAATGACAAGAAATCTCTGGAGAGACTACGATTAGGATAAATCCACTGACAGCTGCACTTCTTCAGGACTGTGGCTGGTTCTCATTGTCGCTCCTGATAGTGTCTAATATCCTAAGCACTCAAGATATATGCAGTGGAGTGAGTCTGGAGGATAGGCCCTGGGGGCGGAGCCATGTCTCTCCAGCTTTCCACTGTCTGCTTAGGACTCAGTACAAGGAGAGGTGCTCAGGGAAAGTCTGTTGAGTGAAAAACAGAAGTCAGTGAAAATATCCATCAGTCAATGAACAGGGCACGTCATTCCTGTAGGGCTAAGTGCTTGATAATCCTGCGGCGATGGAAATCCTACCTCCATTCCCATGTTCCTCCCCCTATCTCTACATCGCTTCGTTCCAGAAGCAAAGTCTCCCTCTTTCTCCCCAACCCAACTGTATCAACACTGAAACAGAGGCTCAACTTTTGGAGAAGCAGAGGTGCCTCTGGGGTTGCTCCTGACAACCTGTCTTCCTCATCAAGCTCCGCAGACCTTGCCTTCATGAAGCTCCAACCACACAGTGCTCTGCTCTGTGCGGAAAAAAAAAGCTAGAAAGAACAGGGTGCTGGGGTCTGGGAGCTAATGGTTTAAAGGCATCTGACAGGTGTGGTGCCAGCTGGGCTCTGTTCACTCCCTCCAGTTCTCATGCCCTTGGAAAGCCAGTTTGCCCTTTCAAGGAGGAGAAAAGCAGCAGTGCCACCAGGAGGCCCCCTTTCCAAGGTGGGCCCTCCTGCCCCCACAAGCCCTGCTGGCTGCTCTTACTGTCCCTGTCATGCTTTACATATGGACTGTCATGGGGGCAGATTAGAAATTAGAGGGTGTCTAACCGACTGGGTTTTCTCCCCCAGTTTTGCAATCAGAAGTAGACAGCAGGGCTTGGGGGGTGGGGTGGAGAAGGCGCTTTCCAGGCTGAGCACAACCGTAATGTGTCTGGTATTGCTGCAGAACTCAGTCCCTGAGAGTCCGCCGTCTGGATTTGAACCAAGTTGTGCCTCTAAAGACCTGAATTGTTCTGTGCCTTTGTCATCAGCTCTGAAGCCCACAGGGGTCAAGTTACATGACACAAGATAACTCCCAGCTCCTAGACTCTGATTCTATTTGTATGTGAAAACATCTTCTCCTCGACTGCCTCTGGTGGGTCATCTTTCTGGGCCCAAGTCTCTACTTAAACCCTAATTTAATGCAGTGGTAGCCATAGCCACCAGGATTTCATTGTCCATGTGTGCACTACTGGAAAAAAGGTATGCCTCACCCTGGGGAAAGTTCACTTCCATGGGCAAGAGCATCCCACATACAGGTTCAGTTAGCTCTGATTAAATATGTTCTCTAAAACTCTAAAAATATGTCCATGACAGCATTGGGGGAAATTTAAAGTTACACACAACACCACCATTCTAATAAAGTTACTGACATCCCACATGCATATGTAATTGTCACAGATTAGTCCACATAAAGGCTATATAATCATTATGTTTTTGTTTTCACTTAATGGTAATCATCAGCATTTTCTCATGTTTCTGCATTGTCTTCATAAACATTGCCTATCTCTTCCTAGAGTAGAAGAGTCTATAAAAACTTAAAACAAAGCATTTATTAAGCGAGGGACTATAAATCTAAATCCCGTGAAATGTAAAAACTTCCAGGCAATGGGAAAACACAGCATCTGAAGTATGTACAGTGGTGATATGGCAGGAGAAAATTAAATTAAGGACACACTTTTAGCTAAAGGCAGGAGCACCAAACACCATTAACTAGCTTTAGGACCTCTGGACAATTAATCCCTGTGCCTTAGTTTCCTCAATGTCACGTAGAGAGCCGTGTTGGGTGAACTTTAAAATCCTTCCTTGCTCTAAAAGTTTACGTGCATCACTTAAAAGCAACGTTACTCTGAGGAATATGAGGAGCTGTGGGTGCTTCAATCGACTCCGGTAAAGGGGTGATATGGTGGAACTACATTGGGCTGTGTCCCTCTTCCCCCTTTTTTGGGAACTGACCTCTTCAACATGCACACAATTTCAGTCATAGGTTCCTGGCAGCCACATTTGTTCGGGGTCGCCTCACCCCACCCCCAGACCCAGGCAGAGTTGATGGTCCCAGAAGTGGTCGCCATCTTTCAGCTGTGTGCCCATGAGGTACAGAACTTGGAGCGCAGAAAGAGGGGTGCAAGATGACACATGAGGAGATGCCGACATCAAGGATGGACGACCTCTCAATCTATTCCTGAGATTGGGTTTAATGAGATATCCTATATCCGTAGAGTTCTCCCAAAACAATCACATCCCTTATTTCACCGGTATATCTCCCACAGCAGGAGGGACTCATAGGTGGCAGTCTTCACTATTACTATATTACTGCACATCTATACCTCTTGGTAATTTGAAAAGATAGAAACAAAGCAGTATTATTAGCTCCATCTGTAGAAGATGAACTAATGAGCTTGTAAAACCCCAAATAAACATAGAAATGTCCTGGCAGAGCTAGAATTCAATCAATGGACTCTTGCTTAGCACAAAGACGCTATTATTTCTGACTCTATAGGTTAATCTCTGTTTTACCATGTGAGAAACCATGAGAAGGAGCTAGAACTCACAAAACTTCCGTGTTTTCAGAAATGAACTAATTTCTGAATGAGCCAGGACTTCCAACAAAAGGAGGCTCAAGGTTTTTAGTTCTGACCCTCTGGTCGATCTTTATGACCCCGGAAGTCCTCTCAATTCATCCTGCCCTTAATTCTAGGGACCTGGATTCCCAGCCCCAAGAAATGGGGCCTGGTCTTCGGAGGGTCTTCCCTTAGTCCAGCCCTACTGAATGCCCTCTTTTGCATGCAGAGATGTTAACAGAGATAGGCCACATGGAAGCTGGGAGCTCAGTTCAGCCAAAATGTTTAAAACATTAAAGAGCCAAATATTAGATTAGGACTAATCTGGTAAATTCAGAATACCGAGGGGCAATAAGAACCTTAAAATAGGATAGACAGCTGAGAACACGAGCTTTTTTTGTGCTGTTTTTGTGCTTTGCTTTAATCCACCAACCTATCTGAAGGTCTAATCTATGAGGTATTTAACCATATACCAGAGATATTTCCTTCACTCCTCGGGGGAAGGCGGCGAGAAGGAATTGGTTCCATATGAGACGATGTGATCTCTGTTACGTTTCTAAATTAAAGCTTTGCAGCCCCTGGATGTGATAATTGCATTTGCTCATTACACCTTCTCTATCATCACCGCCGCTGTCACCAACAACAAAGATCCCAAACTCAAAAACAAAGAAATTAGGAAAGGACAGCAATCAACATATATCCAGCACCCAGGGATCTAGATACAACTGAGTTTGATTTAAGAGAGAAAAAAGGGAAGGGAAGATACAAAAACATCCGCCAAGTCTAGTTATTTAATTTAAGAGCAAAAACCTTAAAAAAAACAAACAAACAATTCCCAAGGTTTCCCATAAGTGGCAGGAAGCTGCTTTGTCAAAGACGCTGAAAAGGGCCTTGTGACACACAGGGACAATCATCCTCAATTAAGTGTCCTCTGGTGGGCCTCAGCATGACAAACCATAATGGCTCCAAGGGAGCCCTTAAAACCTCCCATGTCAGTGAGCTCCCCCAAGCATGGGGATGTAGAGCTATGGGTTAAACTTCTTAAGCCCTCTCCTCCCCTCAAAAGATCACCAAGACCCTTTTCTCCCAGGGGAGGGGCTGTTCAAGCCAGTGTCTAGCTAAGAGATCTTTGTAAAGTCACATTTAGACAGAGTTACAGGACATCTAGCAAAGACGCTGCAGTCATCTGAGATGCCCCCCCCCCATGTTGCCATGAGCCAGATTCAGGGGCCAGAAACACAGTGACCCCTCCAAAATGCAGAGGAGGGCTTTGAGGGGGCAACTCATTTCATTCCTGGAGGTGAACATCTATGTGGCCTTGGAAACGTCACCTGTTTTCACGAGGCTTGATCATTTATACCTATGGAGGACTGACCTTGCTCCTTATCTTGCAAGTGTGTATTGAGGAATACATTTAAATCAAAGCAGAGGCCTTGACTACAGAGAATATCCGTTTTACAGCAAAAATCACAAAATTGACAAATCAGACCCTGCTGAACATGAGTCACTTTGGGACACGAGTTATTTCAAACCACAAGGAAAAACTTGGAATTGACTCTGCATTTCCTGAATCGAATGGTTACATGACTCCAGACAATGAAATCAAAGTAGATGATGCCAAATTCTATACTTGGCATTTACAGTTACTTTGAAAGGGATTTATGCTCCCAATCACGCTTTGCTGGCAACTCAGTGTGCAGCGCTCCCTAAGCACATGTGGCCAGTGGGGGCTGATAACCTAATATGCTTAGCCACGGGCACCAGCTTATTGAAAATGCATTCAAGCAAATTTATGTGCAACTGTGAAGTGTGGAAGTAGGAAAAGACAGCTCTAGAAGAATTAAACCTCAGTTGGCTTGAAAACATTGGCGATCCTTTTCAAGATCCTAAGAGTGCCAGCCGAGTTCTGTTACCTCACCGATGTTCAAACCCTCCTGTTGGTCTCAGAAGCTCAGTTCATTCCCCACCTCCGGCTGAACAGCTTCCAGGGAGCCCTATTGTGCACAGCATTTGGGAAACTTTTTGGATAATGACTGTACCAGAACTGGAAACGATTACTTCCTAATAAAAGTTTCCTCCTTCCGACAGACTCATGCCAGCAGGCTACGGGGAGGTGGTAAAGTAACGTATGTTTTGTTGGCAAAAACTTTCCGTCCCTTCTTCCGTTCCTTGTGCTGCGAGGGAACTCTCTTCCTTTTGCAGTCATCAAGCGCTTGCACTCTGGTTTTGAGATGGAAAGACCATGAGATCTTCTCTTGGACGAGGACTGTTGGGAGCCGCCTGTTTCCCTGTCGCACAGACATTTGCCTCCTCAGACAGAGGAACGGCAGTGTGTGCTGCGAGGCCTATCTGGAAAGGTGGATGCAAGATTTCCCGTTTCCCATTCAGCAACAGGGGAAACAGCACCGTTCATTCTGTCTTCTGATTTTCAGATGGCTTTCAAGTTGGGCAAGTGGCAGTGGCCCCCGCTGCCCAGCTGATACCTCTACCACTCAGCAGCCATGCTGAGACAGCCGACACGTGGATACGGCCATGCAATACCGAACGTGTGTTCCGTTAGACACTCGGGACCTTGTAAGAAGGACTGCACTAAAGTCACCTTGTTTGGAGCGCATGGGGCTCAGCTGTTTCTGACAAACATGGGCCTCTTCCTGTTTCCTGGAATGGGGCGATGGCAGGTTTTACACAGAGAGTTTTATCCTAGATAACTGCTGGCACCCGACTCAACCTTTCGCCCAGGTCCAGATGCTGAGATCTACAATAGGGGCGTGGCCAAAGGTGCAGGGCTTTTCTGAGCTGTTTTTCTCACTCTTCAAACTTGAGGAGGGTGTTGCCCTAGAGATTTCCCAGCTTCGCAGTCTCAATTCCATCAAGTGGTCGAAGATGACAGGGGCTTAGTCACATCACTGGAGAAAAAAGGTAGTTCTTCAGAGTCAACAGCATCTCTTTAAGTACGTTAAAAAAAAAAAAAGTCAATTTGGAATTGACAGGCTCTTAGCAATTGGCCCATTTCTGGAACCCAAGGTGATGTGAAAACTTTTCAACCTAAATAGGAACAAAGAAATCCAAGGAATCCAGCCACTGTCAGCTGGTGAGGGCCTGAGTCACACCACTTCACTAGGAGCTCCGCAGGTGGGCAGTCAGGATGATGACTGACCCACCACGAAATATCCAAATCACTAAAGCAAGAATTGGAAATCTTTTCCTTCCAATAACTGGCTTCATAGTTTCAGTACTAATACGCCTGAGGTCACTGAGTTGATGCTAAGATTAACGTGATCTTTCGTGGAATGATTTCATCATTGTCACCAGCAGGAGGAGGTCAAGGCTGTGCTTCCTTCTTGGCATTTGAGGTCTACCAGCAGCTATTCAATACTCAGCATCCTGAAACCATCTCCCTCTACTTAGAATGGTGCTGGAGTACACAACCCCTTTCCCCCAAATGTCCGTTCACTTCTGAATTTGGAATCAGAGCAAGGCTGGTGCCTCCTTCCTCTTCTTCATCCCCATAGCCAATTGGTTATGAAGTTCTCTTCCATGAGAAGTCCTTTGAACTTGACACTTCCCTTCTGTTATCGCTGCCCCCTGCCTAGCGCAGGGCCACATTGACTCATTTCAGAAACACTGCTTTTCTCCAAATACCCTCCCTTAAGCAAAAACAACCCAAATCATCCATTGTACATCCTGACACCAAAATAACCTCCCTAAAATACCACAGCACCATGTTCCTCTGGGCCTTGGAAGTCTTCCACAGCTTCCCAGAACTCAGCCATCTTGGAGTACCTCACATACAGGGTCTGGCACAAATAATGCCTCCCCTCCTTTTTTTTACTATAAAATCTTTTACTATAAAATCGTAAGCATGTAATTCTGTAACATAATAATATCACACTCAAGCACACCATATGACATTTTAGATGAAATGTTCAAATTAAAACTATAAATTATTATGCCCATATTATTGCCCTACCAACCACACTCAAGTAGGTGTTACCTCTGCTAGATCCTCTTTATTTGCTCTAAGTACCTTGAACTTTCTGTTTCAGCCAGGTAGCCTAACACACCGAGCCTGATTTATACTACCTTATTCCCACCCTCACAGTGAATTCTATCTAACTGGGGTGCCCTCTTCCTATCCGTCTACTTTTTACCCAACTTGAATTTCATCTTTCTCCTAAAACCTTACCTATGTAGGTTGAAATGAACTTCACTACTTGAACTTGGAGCTCGCTCACAAAATGACTGCCTGGGTCTTTGGGGTCCACCAGCATTTTCAGAGATCCACAAGTTTTACGAAAATTTTTAGATTTTATGCCTTCATTTCAATGATACTCAAAATAGTAATTTTACCAGTTACACAAATCAGATTTCTCTTTTGCACTGAAATATCAACACTGAAAGACATTGCTATAGAAAATTACTTCCATTTCTTAGTATTTCAGAGATTCACAACTGGTATCTATGAGCGCCTACCACTAGAAGGGTCTAAGAACATTTTTCTTCTAAAAGAAATCTATAAATGCGTCTGATAGTCATGGATTGTATGTGACGTGTCTTTCCTAGCATTGTCTTGACCTGTTATTTAAATCCTGTAATAGAGTTTTACTGTTCATCTTTTTATGCCTTATCTTCCCAAACTGATGGTAACCTCTCTGAGGTCAGGGGTCATGTCTTAGACTTCTTTGGATTCCTGATGCACCAAACACAATCTTGCAAAGAGCAAGTGCTTGGTCAAAATCGGTTGCTCTGGTTGTGACTATAAAGGCCTGACAAAGTCCACCTTGTGTGGGGGAGAGGGGAGCACAATGGAGGCCGAGTTTCACTAGATATACAACTGAAAATTATGGAGAGGGGGAATTCGCATTGTCCAAATGTCCCTCATCTTCACCAGGGCTTCATCACTCAGAAGCACTTCCCACCACTCAGAAGCATTTAATATTCCTTTCTCCCAGTAAGGCAGTACAAATCAGGACTGTTTGTTACCACATAGCAGTAACATTGAAGCATTCCTCTCTTATAACTGGTAGGCAATACTAGAATCAACATATGTATAACATGTCTGTTAACCCTCAACCTATGTTAATGTCATGCTATGTAGAGAGAATTCTAGAACTTCCCTTCATCCTCCATGTGAACAGGGCAGTCATACGCTCCTGTGTGTCACCGGGTGCTGCCAGGGAGACGGGATGAGAGGGAGCAGAGACCCTCCATGTGAGGTTTCCCCATTTGAGAATGGCAAGAGGACTGGAAAATTCACTGGCCACTCATGGTGCTGCCCTGATGCCCGGAAATCTTTTCTCAAGCGAGTATGCAGAGTTGATTTACATGGATTTACCAAGTTGGCTTCCTTGCCTTAGTGAGTGACCATGGACAGCTGAGGCGGCACCAAGTCAGCCCTGAACCAATCACTAGGTAAGCGGCACCTCGCCTGGTGCTGTGACCTAGAGGCAGGGACGGAATCATCCTGGGAGGGCTGCGCCCAGGACTTGGTAGGATGTCAGCTTATCCTGTGGTTAGTGACCGTCATTCTTCACCCCAGAAAGAGTCCAGTGGAGCTTCACGGAGAGCAAAAAGCAAGCTTGGAAATCACTCAGACTTCACCATCCCGTAACAGAGAAACAGTGATGAAATGCACACATGTCATTTTATTTTGTAACAGATTGTTCCAAAGGATGTGCTAGGATTATGGAAGAAAGCAGGAAGTGAGGACAAATGAGGAACTTCTTGCAAAGTAGCTTGCCCTTTTGCCTCACCTCTCGAGTCAAAAGGGAGGAGAGGTAGCCTTAGGAAGAGACTAACTAAAGCGGAGGCGATCCGTTCTCTGTTCAAGAGCGACGGCGTGTTCAGCATGGAAGTTAATTAACACACAGCACACTGCCGCCTGGGACGCGGTACATAATTACACCTGCAGTCTAATGAGGTGACTCTCCACTATCCTGCGTCTGAATCACCCAAGCCACACACCTCTCAAAGTGAGGCCAGCGTGTATTTAGTGAGGCTCATGATGTGCCCATGAAATGGAGTTGTCACTTCCAACAAGTTAGACACGCTAACAGCCTGGATGAGTTGTGTCCTGTGCTTTTCACCCGGAAGCTGAAACCTTGAGAGAAAGTAGGATCTTCCTGGGTTCCCGTGGGGTTTCTTCTGGTCTTCCATGGATTCCAGAACAGCCTGCCAGGCCATCACTTCCTGAAGAATTGGTGCTGTTATTTATTTAATTTTAATAGGACGATATATTATTAATATTGCTTAACCCTGAGTTGATGGTATTGCTACAGAACACACAGGGGCGGGGAGCGGGGGGATGAACGATATACTATTACTGAATAGACGCCCCCCCCCATGCTCTGGGGGTCCCTGCCCCCATACTAGGTTTGCCTTGCCCGCTGCCAGGGAAAGACATCTCTCAATGCCAGAGATTGATGAAAAGGAAAGGAATTGTTTATTTAAAAAGTTATACAGACCAAGAGTAATGACTTAATGTCTTCATTAAAATACAAAAGTCTTTTAGAACACCCACAGACACACAGAGTCCTTCCTTCCCCCTCTGCCCAGACCAGGGCACCATTTCTCAGGACAAGAAGTAGAAGTCCATGGCTCAGGTAGCCCCTTGGTTCCCAGAACTATCAGCTGTGTCACCAGTTAATCTCCAGTTAATCCAAAACTATGTGGCACCTTCTCCTGGCTCACCAGCAAGAGTTCTTTCACCCCTTTTCTTCCCAGCAAGGTCTCTCCTGCTTCCTAAGCCACGTGGCAAAAGGGAGCATCTCAAAGTCATGTGGTCCTGACTTTCACCAAAGCTATGAGGTCCCAACCCAGCATGGCTGCCGTGCCTGGGTTTAAATCCTGGTGCCGATCTTCCTCTGCACCCCCATTTCCGACTCCTCCCACAATCAGTAACACCTGCCAGCATTCCCGTATTTTCCCAGCCTTTCTGGGCTGCCATAGTAAGTCCGGGTAAGTGTGGCCCCATGGCGTGGAGCCAATCATCTCTAAACTCTTACGCAGGCGCTGTAACCAGGGGGAGCTGCCTCCCAGTTACATCCTGGGTGGAAGTCACTCCCATCCCCCTGGTTCAAAGCATCGCCACAGCTCTTTAACATATCCATGAAACCAGTTAAAATTTACAGACATGTTAAATGACCATGCCTGAAGTTATCTGCAAAACTGTTGCTATGCAGAACAACTCTCAATGACCCTGCTCCATGTGTCCCATCCCTCAGTTCAGACTTGTGAAAGTGAGGACATCCTATATTTTTAATATTTCCTGGACACCCTGAGTTCTGGACCCCATTACAAATTGTTCTTTTGGGGACCCCCTGGCTGTACCCTCTTACAGTATTAGGGGGAAATTTTTAAAAGCTTTTTAGACTTTTCTGGAATTTCCCAAGCTTTCTAGAATGAGGAAATATTACTTTCACTAATAAAACTGTAGGAAAGAAAAGAAAAATTGATGACTCTCTTCTACAAAAGGACCTCGTACTTAACTTTCCACAGTGACGTATTAATGCCTGCCTTCGACAATACACAGTGTAACTTAATATTTCAGGATTCTATCCCATGACTTAGAACACTGTGCACAATAAGATATTAACCTCCAAGAGTTTTCACTAATGTGATCAAACTGAACCAATGTGCAAGCTGCCCCATAAACGAGCCCCCAGAATGCACCATGCAGTCAGATGGGGTGGGTACACGTTTTAGTGACGTTTGGCATGACAACAGTTGTGACCAGTAACGTTTGAAAACACATTGTGTCTATTTATCTTTCTCTGACCACTGTTTGCAAGTGACACCATAATCGTCCTTGAGATTTGTCCGTTGGTTTGGCATACCTTGTCCCCAAATCTGTTGATCACCTGAGGGGTGTCACAAGAACTGAACTCCACCTGACGGATTCTGAAAATAGATGGGTGGGGAGGGAGGATGGGGGTGGGGGGAGTGAGAACCAGAACTTAATTAGGGGTAAGGCCTGGGTCCAATGCTACGCTCAGCGATGCGGCCAACCAGTGGGCCAGGCCAAAGGGATCAGACACAGGCCTGCCATCGCCAAGTTCACGCCCTGCCCACAGCGACTGTCAGCTGATGACAGATTAGACAAATCTGGTTGCTCTATCAAAACATCCATCTCCAACCTTGATTAGGAAGCCTATTGAATTATGATTCATTCACAAGGGTGCTGCTGACAGATAAGACACTTTATCTGACAATGTGCACTAGTTGCTTTGCCTGAAGCCAGAAACAAGCCCCCCCCCCCCGCCCCAAACACAAACCGCCGACTCCCGAAGTGCCTAGTGAAACCAACAGTATCAAGAACGGCACATTGAGATGGAGAATGAGGGTTCCGCACACCTTTCAGCTCAGCGACGAGATCGTTTGTGAGAAGCCTTGACGGAAAGACTGAGCAGGATTTAAGGAGAGAACTACCCTGAGGACAATATACTGCAAACAGAACGCCAGGCACCTTCCTGCCTTTCAGTAAGAGAGGCGACCTGACCAGGGGGCGGCTGCAGGAGGCCTTGTCCCCCATCCCGGTGACACCCCACTCACTCAGGCCAGAGGCAGAGCTGACCCTGCAGGCTGTGCCAACCTCTCCTGATGCTCCTTGTCTCTGGGCTAAAGACATCTGCACGTAGAAATACTCAGCAGACCCAAACTCTTGGGACTTTTCAGAACGTGGGTTGTTTTTCTTGTTGCTGTGTTCAGAGATTGACACGATGAGAAGGAAGGGAGCGGTAGTGTGTGTTTGGTTTTCTTAAGAAAAGGCGTAAAAATGAGAGTTTAAACAATAGGTCCTGTTCTCTTCTCTTTTAGCTTTGTCTGAAGCAGAGAAGCCTTCAACGTGACACACGTTAGTTTCAGTTTACTGCTTAGTGACTAAATGACTCAGAAAAACTGAAAGGGTGTGATTCATTCCCCTATCAAGCCGGCTGTCAGCTGGGAACCTGAACACATCAGTCTATCTGTGTCTATTTACGGCTTTGCTGATCCCCCAAATTCCGCTGTGGTTGTTTTTGGGGAGTGGGGGTACACGGCAAGAGGATGCTAAATACTTGAAATCTTATGTAATTTTAGGCGGTATCATTACCTTATTCCAACCTTATGATTTTACCAAAAGCCTAGTGTCCTCCAACCATGTTTCTCTTTAGCAAGTATTAACCTTCCGGTGACTTCTCTCTCCTCTTTCTCTGTCTCTCTCTCGCATAACTATCCTCTCTGTTAATCAATTGTGCACTGCAGACAGGGTCAAGGAAACCTACTTCCTCCTTTGATAGCCTCCACTGTTTCTACTCTTGGGGATAAAAGTGCTTTAAATGGAGTTATATTCTAGGAAAATCAATATATGATTACTGCAAAGATTTCTATTGATTGCCCTGTTGCATTGCAAAAAGGCACGAGAAAAATGGCACATTTCCCCTGGATTCCTGCTCCACACAGTCTGTTGTGAAGGTTTTGGGCAAGAAGAAAATGTTGGAACTTTATTTAATGACCTAAAGTTTTCATCATTCAATCCACTTACTTTTCTCTCTGTACCCTGGAAGACGCTGCCTTACTGCTCTCTTGCCTTCCCGTCTGCAATACTGCCCAGCACCAGGGGCTGCCAGGGGAGTTCAGGAGCAGAGGAGGGGCTGCCAGGAGAGTTCAAGAGCAGAGGACTGTCTGCTCCAGACAGCAGGGCTGTGCCAGAAAGTGCTGACTGCCTTCCCAACACCCATTCCCCACTTCTCCCTTCCGTACAGAACCCTGACTTTGTTGGGAGTGGCAGTGCACCCAGCTGAAAGGTATTTCTCAGTTTCCTTTATCAATCTGTGGCATCTAGGTGGAGATTGCTGGATGGGGCTTCAGGGAAGTTCCTTAAAAGGATGGAGCTAGGGGGTGACTCAACTGCCAAATACCTTTGCCTTCCTGCCCTTCCTTCCTTCTTCCTACCTGTAGTGTGGACGAGATATTAGGAGCTGCAATGGTTTCATTGTGACCCTGAAAGAAACCAGAAGCTGGAAGCCCTGTCACAACCATGGCCGAGCAGAAAGAGTCAGGGAGCCATGAACTTGGCGAGGTGGTGGAGCCACAATAGCGGCCCCAGCCTTTATGGATTTCTTTCACATGAGGGAAATATCAATTCCCATGGGGTTTGAGCGACTGTCTCTCTGATCCATGCTATTTCCAGCCAGACAGGAGAAGTTTCTCCTACAAAATAAATGCCTGATTATCTGAGTCCTCGATGCCATACTGACTAATAAAAAATGAGTGGCATTCACCTCTAGGACTAATGTCATGGGCAATGGCTGCTGGGTGATGCAAATACTTCATGGGGTCTGTAGTCATTCAGTGGTTTCCCCATTGCTGGTATTGAGATACTACAGTACTACCGTTCGTGACAAGTTCAGTGTCGCCTGGTTATTTTTTAGCAGCCCAGCCTCCAAGTTCCTCTTCTTTCAGGTGGGGCTCCAGTTTTCTTCTGGGAAAATTTGTCCCCCAGTGGGATGCAGTCTTAATGGGACTGTCATCAAAGTGCTCCGGCCTCCCCTGGCTGAGAATCAGGCACAAGATGCAGGCTGGGCTCCGTTCAACTTTGAGTCCAGAGTGGAGTAGAGCTTATCCCTTTCAACAGCAGCACCCAGATGAGCACACACACCACCCTGCGGCCTGGATCCTGGAGCTGAGCTCTTCCTCTCTGGTCAGGGCTAGCATCTCTCATGGGTAGTGTAAACCGTGCTGTACCATTCAAAATGGACAAATGAATGGATGGATGGATGAATGAATGAATGAATGAATGAATAAGAAAAAGATGAAGTCTCTCTTTCTCTTGCTTTATTCCCCCTTCTTAACCTAGCATTTGTTTCTGTTGCTTGTAACCAAAGAATTCTAACTCAGAAATCATCAGAAGGGAGCTATAAGGCATCCATACGCCCTGTGGTTAAAAGGAGGTCTCGGGAAAGTTACTTCCAGCCCTGGCCGGGGGTAGGGAACGCCCAGCTGGGGACAGAGTCTGACCAGAGGTTACGTGGTCACAAAGGGCAAACTGCTCTGACTTCTGCTTCAGAAGAGGTGCTGTGCTTGGGTCTCAGGCAGATGTAGCTCATGCATGTCATCAAGAGATAATACAGTTCATTCCAGTTTGTCTTTGAAAACTAATACATTCAAAATCAATATTTCAAAATCCCGAGGCCCCGTTCTTTGTGTTAATCAAAAACCAACCAACACTTAACATTCTTTAATGCAGAGCCCAGTACCTGAAAGTAGAGACCTTGGGTTCTCACTGAATATGACAATCATAGAACCGGCTTTAAGGCCCACAGAGAGTTCTGGAATGTGAGCAATTCCAGTGTTAAAAACATAGAGGAAGAGCTTCTGAAACCTCTACTTTACTGAGAGGACTCTCGTTATTACCAAGTTCTCCCTGAGCAGTTCACATTGTCACCTAAAGAGACACAGAAGTTGCTGACTGTGGAGTCTACTCAGCTGCACGGGGACCACTACATTTCCTCTGAAAACTGCAGCTTCAGTAGATGAGCAAATTAGGTGAAAATGACATCTGAGTAATGACAATACCAATAACAGCTAACCTTTACTGAGTGCCTCCCATGTGATGGACACTAAGCCAAAAACTTCATATACATACAGCAGTATGGACTCAAAATAGTCCATGAGGTAAGCACTGTCGTCCCTTCATTCAGATGGGGAATCATGAGCTTCAGAGGAGGCAGAGATGTTACCCTGCCCAATGTCATTTCGTTTGTAAATGGAAGAACCAGGACAAATCTCAATGCTACTGCGATAAAAGTGTGTATCCCCCCCCCCCCCCCCCCCACGTTGCTGGCGGCAATGTCAACAACTCTAGCTGGTCCAAGACCTATTTTGGTCACGTAAGGCAAAAAGCCACCCAAATGTTTACACCTCTTACCTAACAATGACGCTGCTAATAACATATCCCAGAGAAACAATCAACGTGCAGAAAACACCTAAGACTTTTTTTTAAATCACAGTATTATTCATAGCAGTGAAACTAAGTGGAACTAACCCAACTTTTCAATAACGGGAAATAATTAGGTAAAATATACTATATAAACTTACTGGATCATCATTGCCAGTAAAATGCATAATGATTAAATTATAACGCAACATGGGGAGCACTTGGGTATTAAACAAAAAAGCAGCACACACACTTCTATGCCATCAACAATTACACCTACATTATACAAGGTATTCACGGAGCCCAGGGCTGCGGATTGGCTTTCAAAATGAAAATAGTGGTGTTAGGATAAGATCTCACTCCTCATGTTTTCTCTCCTATTTTCTAAATTTCAAAAAGGGGGGGAGGGAAATGAAGCAGAAAAAAAAAAAAGCTCTCAAGAAAGAGAGAGGAATGGTACAAAGTTTGCACGGCCCCGGAATGCTGCGGCTCTGGACGGGGACGGCTTAGCATCCGCCCTTCACTGCAGATTAACGAGAACGTGGCCACGGAGGGGAGGCTTAGCAACCAGGGCTCCTTATCCAGTCAAGGTAAATGAAGTTCGGCTGGTCAGGAGAGTAAATAAGATTAGTTATGGGCTCCAGGTCATCCACTCACGGAGGTCAGCGAGTGTGAGATTATTATCCTTGGTAGGAGAGCAGCAAAATAGCATTAAGGAATAAATTAATGAAAAAGGTAGAAGATTATTTGCACTAAAGCCCTAATCAGTTTAGAGATTTCACTCAACTGCTCTGCTGGCCATCAGTCAAGCTCACAAAACAAATATGCTTGTTCTCTTAAGTAATTCCAGGAGATCCCCCTTTCTCGCTTCAAAGACATCCAATCTAGGGAAAGTCATGAATAAAGTTACCCCAGTTTGCTGTTACCCCTCATGCTAAACCCACTGAAGCATAAGGCGAACGCGACTACCATAGCAGAGCTGACTATTCATACCAGATGCGTAATTGCTGGCCCTGTTTGGCCTGTGATTCCAAATAGAACATCATTCTCTACCCATTCAGCAGCACTGAATTCGCCAATGTGCAAACTGCATATTTTATTAAATAAACACAAACTAGGAGATAATGACATACATTTGTTTTCATTACAAGTAGTAATGCAATATTTCTCCAAGGCTTACTGCATTAGCATTTCTTGCCACGTTTCCAATGCCTTTGAACTTTCTGAAAAGCTACATCTGTTAGCTCCCGTGTATACAGGAGAAAGTTACCAAGTGAATTAAGTTTTAATATAAATTGCTTTGTTCGCTATTAAGATTGATGTTGGACACACTGTACTGTAAGTTGCAAACTGCAATTACAATTCCTTGCAATTATCTATGGTTGTTAATAGCACAAGATAGCGTGTCACTTTCTACCAAGTGTATAATTTATCATTTGTGGGGGTTTTTTCTTTTCCCCGTGAACTCTTGTGGTATTCCAAATGTATAATCTTGTTGTATTTATTTCCCAGCGGTCCAACAAAACGCACAGCAAGTGCTGACTAGAACAAACTAAAAAGCGTGGCTATTGACAAGCCGTCACTTGAGCAGTAATGAACATTCTGCCTCCACTTTCACCTCAACAAACCAGCAACTTTAATTTATGATAAAGTGAAGGAGAGGCAACCTCCAGGTTTATTATACCCTCAGTGCTGTTTCAAATAAAGTAATTAGAAGGTCAAGAGACAGGTCTGGAAAGCCAAATATAAATGCAACCCTTCTGTACTGACATTTAAAAAAAAAAAGAGAGAGACCAGTGTGTTCAAAGAGCATTTTATCCATCTTTCTTCTCCAGAGCCGGGGCAAGTCAATTTTTTTTTTTTTTAATACGACCGTAACCAATCAGAACCAGTGGCAGCTCCATTCTTTCACTCCCTAATTCGCTCCATCTGGGCTCTGAGCGGCACACCTAAGACAGACCGTCTTTAGTAGAACATGACCGCCTAGTCCAAAAAACAAACCCGCGCTCCGAACCATAAACCGAGGACAGGTGATTAAGAATCTTATTATTTTTAAATAAAGAAGACTCCATAGGGGAAGTAATGAAAAGGGCCTAGAGAAATCCTAGTAATATAATAATGGCCCACAAATAAATAACTTAAAAAAGCTATTTCAGAACATTTTGCTTATTTTTTTTTTTTCCCTGAAGAAACACCAGAGGAAAGAAAAGGAGTCGGCATGGAGAATTCCCCTTGCAAGACATTTTATTTTCAGTGATGTTAGAGGCCATGATAATAAAGTATGATGTTAGCACGCTGTGTCTAAGGACCTGACTGTAATATATTTCATTTCAAAGGCTCCTGATTTTGCATAGATTGTAGTCTATGTTTACCTTCCTCTCCCTACCGTTTCTCCTTATACAACAATAACACCATGCTAAAGATACTCCTAAAGGCCGTGAAGCCCAGCAGACCTTGACTTTCTATCCAGCCCACCCTCTGATGAGTAGGTTGGAAGCCTTTAAAGACCAGAACAGGAACGCTTCAATGCCAGCTGCTGCTGAACAGTTGGATCCATGGATTACGTCTGTAGGAAATAATGTCCCAGGAATCCTGCGCCATTTTTCCCCACCAGCCAACCCTTTCAAACCCCTCCCCTAGCCCCCACAGGAAAGCAGGAAGTGGGAAGGAGGAAAGAAAGATGCAAAGGGGAAGGAAGTACAGAGGGACCGCAGGAGGGCAACGGAGGGGCGGAAGAAGGCGATCCGGGAATCCACCAGCTCCCACACGGGTGCTGCGGTTACTGTACTGTTTGAAAAACCGCTTTAGAAAGACAACTCTTCCAAAACGAGTCATTTCCTGGTACCGTGGCCTATGAAAACTCTCATGGCCACTTGAAGGCCATTACATTCGTCTGACCCACGTCTGTGCAGCAGTTGCTCCAGGAGAGCTTTCTGAAATAGCACTGTGTTTTGTCATTTTTGCTGCAAGTAATCTTTACCATTGTCTATTCAAGTAGCTGGGATAATTACACTTCATTATATAAGTGAAGAAAATGAATGTAATCTCATAATTAGAACATGCAATTAGGCTCTAAAAACACTTACGTAACCATAAAACAAAAAGTATACAAGTTGGGGGTTTTTTTGGTGTGTTTGTTTTTGGTCTCCGCCCAGACATCACCTGAAGTAAAGACGCCATGGCGTGGTGAGAAATGGTCATATGTGGGCCCTCCTGTACCTGGGTGAAGGAACAGGCAGCTCTGACTCAAGTTCGCCTCATATCCCGGGTGCCAAATAATATTTCCGACCGAGGCACTAGTAAAGGAACATCGTCTGCACGCCATGATCCAACTGTGCACCCGGAACGCAAAACAGCATGGAATTTCTCAGGCATCCAGTATGTATATACAGAGAGAGTGTATGGGCTGCTTTCTTCAATCTGGGGCCATATTTTCTTCTGTTGCTGCTTTTAAATTTTTTCTTATTTATTTCCCACTAAAATGACATGTTCCCACTGACATGTACAATGAGAGTGAAAATCAATGTAGAAATAACCTAGATGGTTTTCCAAATACGTGGTCTGAGACGGGAATTTCAGGCATTTCTCTGAATTCCTCAACGTCACCCAACCCCCTCCATTCCACGTCTTTCCCAGCAGGTGCTAATGGGCAGTGAGATGTTCGAAAGGCTAGAAAAAGATGCACAGAACTGAGTACTTGGTACTGGGACCGCAGAGCGAGAACTGTTTCTCCGGCCTGCACACCTCCAGATTCTGCAGAAGGCCTGACAAAGGCAGGACCATGTGTCAGATCTCCACCAATAGGAATGCTCCTGCTTCTTGCCCACAGGAGACCTACCTACCAAGGGTATGACAGTGGAGGACTTCCTGGTTTTGGTCATGGAGCCCAGCCCTGTGGTAGGCTTTTAGGAAGGCCAGAGGGAAATGGAGCGTGAACTCTGTACCTGGGAGAACCTTACCCACAGGTGCGGTGCTTGCGTCTGTTTTGCATAGATCCACGAAATGCAGAAATCGTTACTAAAGAATTTTAAATGGTTCTAAGTGTGCCAGAGACTGAAGAAAGAGGATCATGGTGTGTGGGCGAGGCACGGTGGCTCTCTCCCCAACACCCATCCCACTCTCCTTCCTTGCTGAAGAGCTCCTACTTTATTCAGCTCTTCAGCACTCGGAGCAAAGTGACTCCTTCGCCATCTCCGAAGCAACACTTTGCTAATGAGCTCATAATGGTGTCTCCACTTCCCTGGCCAGTCTTCGGTTTCCGAATAGTCGAACAGTCATCTGACCCAGAACCAGGAGATGAGACCAGAGGGCAGGTCCCTGGGGGGTTTCCAGGAAGGGCTTCCTCCCTCTGTGGAAGCAGAGCTGATCTCTCTCCACCTCCGTCGTTCCTACATCTGGACGTGATGCCTGGAGCAGCTGCAGCCACTTGAAACGTGAAGGGAAACAGAGCAGGGGCAAAGGTGAGGACGGCAGAGCTTGGGAGAGACGAAGCCAGGGCTTCGATGACTTCATGGGCCCTATGATCGTGTCGCACCTGCAGCTGTCCTGCTCCCACACTTCCTGTAACGTGAGCTAATAAGTGACCTCTCGGAAGCCTGTGAGTCGGAGCACACTCTGATACCGTCCCTGTCTGTCCACTGTGCAGGGGCGGCATGCAGATCTTTAGCTAAGCCACACGTGTGACGACACATTTGAGTTGAAATCTCGTTCGCTCATACGAAACTGGCGTCTGCATATATGACCGGGGGCGGCGGGGGGGGGGGGGGGCTTTAAAAATTTGTGCAGTCCTTGGGGAGAGCCGTTTGTCACTATGTATCAAGAGCTGCAAAGGAGTTTTATAAGTTTTGATTCAGTATTGCATGCTGGGTGATTTATCTCAGGGAAACCATCCAAAACATAAAGAAATATATAGTCTACACTGAGTAAGAGCATCATGCATCCACTAGAAATGCTGATTAAAAACTGTTAGTGCAGTTACAAAGTTATTACGACCGGTGAGAAAGAGAATACCGTAATAATAACTCTAATAACAGCAACAACAGTACTCGGTACGTGTGTGTTTTCAAAAGCTCCAAACAAAACCTGCCAAGAAGTGGTTCGAGCTGGTGTCATGGTGGGGGGTCAGGGGTGAGTTATTTTTCTTGTTCTTTCTCTTCCAAACTTCCTATGTAGAAAAAAAAATAGATATATTTAAAATTTCCACCTTGTATTATTCAGCTGCTTAGTAAAAGCGGTGGGCACTGCTGATTGGAAATGTCTAGAGAGGAGACTGGGCTAGCCTGGGGAAAAGTCTTCAGGCAGATGCAGAAAGCTCATTAGCACCAGATTTCTTCACAACCAGTTGAGTTTTTCTTTTAAATCCTGACTTTTCTTTTCCTTTTTTAAAATAAATATTTCATTGTTGTTCTATTAGAGTCGTCCCAATTTTCCCCCTTTGCTCTCCTGCACCCACCCCATCCCCCACGTCCACAGTCCACTCTTTTCATTTTTTTTTTTAAGATGAATTTTCCATGATTTGGGGAAGGTGAACAAGAACAGTTAACAAATATGGGATGGTGAGCTAACACATCACCACTGCAAGCGGCCCACTGGGAGGCTTCCTATTTCTAAATAAGAAAAAGAAAATGCCAACTGCTTTGATTCAAGTGTTCTGCTTCAGAATAAATTTGCCTGGAAGCGCAGAAGGGTACAAGGTGGGGGCTGGGGAGGATTCGAGCCTTCCTTTAAGTAAAAGCAGCCACAGAGATGCTTCTCCTAACCTAAGCCCACAATGGCACTATTGAGAGAGTCCCAAGGAAGCCCGGAACATCCCACATAATTAAGAGGGATTGCTGGCATCAGAGGGCCCAGAAGTGTTCTGCAGATTAACTGCTTACTTCATTGCTAACGACTGCGCAATTTCTTTAGACTAATTGGTGCAATCTACATTTTTGCAGCCAAGATGAAGTATCAACTTGATTTGGTGTCAATACAAAATTGATGGATGCTTCTGACTGCTACTCCTCAACAATACATGGATTATTACTACTATAATTATCATAAATGACAAAACATGGGCAAGTGGTGATTACAAGTCTAATTCTGTCTTGAGGTTTTAATGGCATAAACCACTCAGGCTTTACGCCCATGATTTACTGCATCATCAAAATCCCTGAAAGGATTACCCTGGGGTGAGTGCCACGCATTATCTTACCCATAATGCATTGTTCTGGACCAACATGGAACAAACGATCAACACTGAGCTGTTAGAAAAGCCCTTTTTAAATATATAAATCTCTAGTTTGAGAAGGAGACGTGTACCTGCCGAAATCTTTCTCTTCCTTTCTGGAAGCATTAGTTGTATTTTGTTCTGACATGTACCGAGGCGGGGTGCCTCTGTGTCACACCTACCAAGCTGGATGCCAACGGCGGGAGGTGCTGTTAAGCAGTTTGGTCACTGCCAGCCAAGCTCCACCAGAGTGCCATCCACTAGGCAGAGAGAAAAGGTGACAGACCTTGCATGTCCCCACCTGGCTGGGCACTGACACTAGACGTGCGGCGCTGCTCAGCTCTGGGAGAAGAGGACAGGGAGGGAGACCAGGAGGAGGAGGGGTCTTGTTACTTTGAGGGACGCTTTAAGGAGCACTGGACCACTCGTGCTGTGACACACGATGTGAGACCACAGGCACAGGGGCCGCTGCAGAGACAGCCCCCGTTGCAGACCCGAGGCTGGGGCTGCGACATGCAATGCCCTGAAGTCAAGGTGGGCGACCGCGGGGCAGAGCCGCAAAAGTGAGGCTGGTGGCTACCAGGGCCAGAGACATCGCCTGTGAAACAGGCAGCTCCCTGCTGTTGCCTAGTCCTTGCTGCCAGGTGGAAGAGGGCCAGGGACCGGGGTTTTCTCATCTCCTGCCTTGTTTTGTCTTTTTTTCAAGAGAAGCCAGATTTCTTCATTTGCAGTATAAGATACCCAGACTTTCAAATGTTGGCAAACAAGTGCATTTTTTAGCATAATGGTTAAGACAGGGGATTCTTTTTTTTTTAGTATATTGATCAATCATGTTATTATAGTTGTCCCAATTTTCCCCCTTTTGCCCTCCTCCACCCAGTACCCTCTTCTCCCCCAGCAATTCACCCCCCACCTTAGTTCATGTCATGGGTCATGCATATAAGTTCTTTGGCTTCTCCATTTCCTACACTATTCTTAACCTCCCTCTGTCTGTTCTTGGGACCAGACTGCCTGGAGTTGGACATTAGCTCTGTTCACATTTGGGATACGTTAATTAATTTGAATGTCAGTTTTCCTCATATGCAAAACAGAGGTAGTAACTGTTGCCCACCTCATGGAGTCGTCTTGAGGATGAAATAAAGGAATACATGAATGCGCATAAAATAACCCTGACACATAGGTGGCTCAACTGTCACCTAAGGCTTGGTTTGTCCCGCTGGCTCTCAGTTTGTGACCTCTGCTGATCTGAGGCAAGAGGGAAAAGTGGCCGAGAGCAGCGACTCTGAGGCCTACCACATCAGGTGACATTCTGTCCTCCCAACCTGCTGGAGGCTGCCTGACCTTGTCAGTGACCTTGTGAAACCTCAGCTTTCTCATCCGGCAAGGAGGGATGATAAAGGCCCTGCTCCATAGATGGTTGTGAGGACGAAACCGGAAAATCCCTATGAAGTGTGTATCACAGCGCCCTCGATAAATATTCATGGTCATTATTCACGTTATTTTTTTTTTAAGTTGAATTTTTCCAAAGTCTTAGAATGTTAAATCTTTTTTTTTTAAAATCCTGGTCCAAATTTCCTGTCTCATCCCAGGCCCTTCTGCTACGAGCGTTTCTGCCCTGGGCAAAGCTGTATTATTTAATTACTAGTTATGAACCATGAGAAATTCCCTTTTGGAAGTTAATCTATGTTGCTACTTTAACTGTAACAATTGTTACCGAGTGCAAAGGACCTGCTACAACGCACTACTCTGTGTAAACAGATTAGGTGATGTACATTCTTTTTAACTTTATTTATTTCTATTTAAAGAGAGGGGAAAGAAGGGAGAAAGAGAGGGAGAGAAACATCCATGTAAGAGAGAAACATCGATCGGTTGCCTTTGGTACTTGCCCTGACCAGGACTGAACCCACAACCCAGGCATGTGCCCTGCCCGGGAATCGAACTGGCTACCTTTCAGTTTGAACACCCAACCAACTGAGCCACACCAGCCAGGACTGAGGAGTGAAAGCTGCTACAACAGACAATGAAACATAACTGTTTTTGTAACATACGAATCGCTGATACCATCCGGTTCAAGGGAATGGGCAGGTGAAACGTGCAGGGCACCTCTCCCCATGGAGGTCCAGGTCCCTTCCATGGCACACTTCCGGGGTGTGAGATTTGAGCACGCGGCCTGCGGATGGTCTTCTCCAGTGGAGCCAGGACAGTGACTACTCTGTTCAGTCAAGCAAAATGCACACACGCCTGACTACTGGAGGTTCCCCAGTTGGCCTGATGGTGCAGCTCACATTGGGGGGGCAGGAGGTGCCTGCAGAATTTCCTCTCTAAAACAGAAAGAGCATCAACAGAAGCACTGCAGGCTCCTGAAAACCCAGGCGCATGTATCACTAGCAGAGAAAACACATTTTCTGGCAAACGCTTGTGCAGGAGACAGGACACGGTTTATACTGGAAGTGCCAGGTGCTCACGGCGGAAAGTGGGTGCGCCTCATGTCACCAGAGGTCCTCTGCTACTCACTTGTGACTTTCAGATTCCCTTTTCAGTGCATGGAGAATCTTATATGTCACAGCTATTTGGGAGAATAAATTACAGATACGATCTTGTATTCTGAGAACCACCAGATATTGGCTCCTGCTTCCTAATACCAAGTTCTACTTTGTGATCCAACCAGGTGAATCTCTGGGCCTCTCCCCAACTCAAATCATTGAAAAAACCGGGTTTTGCAACTGAAGGTCGTCAGAAAATCTCCAAAAGAAACTTCTCCTCTTGATAGGAATCGCCACAGCTTCCTGTGGTTTCATACTCCCAGCCGCGGACATTAGAGCAAACTGGATACACTTTCACTTCGTTTTCGTGGAGATTGTTTGAATATTTTCAAAAATGATATTCACGAAGCCGGCCTCGATGACTTCTCCTTGTGAGTGAGGAGACCACCGATGCACGGGAGTCAGAGATGGGTGAGGTGCAAGGGAGGTTCCTTCTGGAAATGTCCTAATCCCACCACCCAGCCTCCTTCCTCTCCCCTCCCCTCCAAAAGACTCACAATTCAAAAATGCCCAAACCCAACGAGAGATATCGCTTACTGTCGGGGATGTACATACCAGAGGAAGTGCCGGGGATCCAGGCAATCTGTGAATCAGAGAAAGATGTTGGGTATGCAAGATCGAAGATATACCAGCTGGTTTCCAGAGGCCAGGAAGAAATTAGTCTCACAGTTCAGTTGAAAGAACACCTGGCCATTCACCCAGAGGCACACATTCACTGTTGAACAGGGTTATCTTTGTTTCCCTACTGAACACACCTAGGAATGGAGTTTTTGTAAAATCCTGTGGCTCACAGTGTCCTAAATCGCTCATGTTCATAAAATTCAGGACATGGGGATGATGGGCCGGGAGTGGCGGTAAAGCTATGAGGGTCCGCGGCACGGATTTTAAAGGCTGGGGCCGTCTTCCTCTACCACCGCTGGGTGGGAACATGTCCTGTTGACTTTCCCCATCCATTTTCCTGAAAATATTCAAATATATGGAAGGCCTGGGCGAGAGGGAGCTGTATTACAGCCAAAGGATTTGTTCACAGCCCCAAAGACATATTAGGGCTACGGAGGCTCAGGGGGTGCTGACAGCTCAGGGGTCCCCTGTCTTTCGGCGTCTGCACAGAGCTCACAGCGACAGTCAAGTCCCTTGCTGGCATGCAAGCTTATGAGTGTGGGAGACGTCCTTTGACAGTGCAACCCTCGACTTGGACACTAATTCCTCTTTCTCCGAAGAAGGGTTGGGTTGAATCTTGCATGCAGCCCTGAGCAGCGTGGTGGGGCGGGGTGGGGGTGGACTGCAGCGGGTATGAGGCCCGGAGGAGTCCGAAGGATGGCGGAGGAGCTTCCTGGGCCGAGAGGCCAGATGTGTATGGAGGAGGCAGGTGGGACAGGGTGGGAGGGGAGGGCTTGGCAGCTTGTGAAGGCAGAACGGACTGGCAAATGCCACTGGCACAGGCTTGGAGGGCGGCCTGGGCAGATCCAGTCTGGAATGCAGCCTGGGAACCGGGCTCTTGGGAGATACCGTCTTGGAACCAGCCTAGGCACCGATCTTTGGGAAGATCCCGACCTGCCGATTCTGTCGTTCACTTGTTCTTCTGCCGAATACATTTTCATTCCCTTTTCTTGATCTGACTGTTTATGGGAATCGTCCATCTTCCTTTCTCGTTCCTATCTCCCAAGGTCGCCAGACTTTGCAATGTGGTTTTTTGTTTTTTTCTTTAAAAAGAAAAACAAACAAACATCTCCAGCACTTTCTCTTTCTTTGCTGTGGCTATTCCCTGGTCAATTAAACCACCACAGTGACAAAAGAATCTCACAGCATTCAAAGTGCTTTAATAAACATCCATCATAGAATGCACAGCGACCCTGTGCTTGTTCTGGGGAGAAAATACGAGTCAGCCTCTTTCCTCGAAGAATTCATGATTCAATCACTGGGTGCAGACGAGGTGGCCGCTGCCACATTCCCATTGCCTCCAAAGTCAAGTCTGAGCTTTGGAGATATCTTTACCCATGAACGCTGGGGTGGGGGAGAAATTTGAAGGGCCTTAGTCCCTAGCAGGAACTACAATTTTATAAGCCAGCGTTTCCCCAAATGGGTCGATCTCGGTGACCATGTATATTAACGTGCATTAAGTGGGGGAAGGGAGAGGGTGTCCCTTGGTCCCATACATTTATTGAGCAGTTTTCAAAAGTGCGTCTTTCCTCAGAGCCTTCCATGGGCCCTGTTAACGGGCTTTGTGAATCGCGAAGGAAGGAAGGGAGATTTAATCGTCCCTATTTCCCAAGTGCCGCTGCATTGGTTCACACACTGAGTGTTCCATGGAACTGCTGGAAGGGTGAAGAAAGAGCAGATTCGCAAAGAAAAACACTGGAAAAATGTGTGAAGCCATAGGCAAACCATTGCGAAATACCGTAGCCCGGGTCCATCCAGGCATCAGCTGTCATTAGGTGGTGACCCAGGGCCCGCAGGTGGTGTTTTATTCGGCTTGTAGAGAGGGCTTTCAAATGAATCGACAACATTGGGAGATTTTCAACGAAATCCAGATTTCCAGCTTCTTCTGAAATATCAGAAGATAGGGCAACACCGACCAGCATTCCCATTGGGCCACACCTGGCTGTAGTTGGAGAGCAGTTAGACACTGTCCCCACCACTTTCTACTGTCCCCACACCACCCGGCTGTATCCCCCTTGCCAGTGATCACTGAGCTGGCAGTCCTGGGCATGGCAGGCATCTGAGCTTCAGACTTCTGATTTACGGCAGCAATAACCAAACCCCATTCTGAGCACCTTTACAGCGATGAATTCACAACTGCCCTATGAGGCCGGGACTCTGAGCATCTCCACTGCACAGAAGAGGGTCCCAGCAGAGAAGGGGTAAGTAACTCGAGCTAGGTCTCGTGCCCAGTAAGTGGGAGAGCGGGTTTGAACTCAGATCTCCAGACTCCAGCTGGGGCCATGCTCCTCACCACCCTGGCTGCTGCTGCTGCACAGATGTACTTTATTTCCCTGCATTGTTCTCTAGTCTTTCACATTAGAAAACGCCTCCCATCCCCCACACTATGCTGACCTCGACGGCACAAAATACATCGTATTTCCTTTGTGTTTCACTAAGATTCTTCCCCGCCACCCCGCTGTAAGCCTTTTGATTTCACTTGATCAGGAAGAGCTATGAAGTAAACACATTTCACAATTTTCCCAGGCTCCTTCAGGAAACTAGCCAGAGCCTGGCTCCCCACAAGCAAGCCCAACGTTGGCCCGAGACGCCATAGGCTGGCCAACCAATGCGGCAGGGGACGGGCATCTGCCTCCTGCGCCCCACGAATGAGCACCACGGCCTGCATCGCAGGGACTCCAGGCCGACGGCTGGAACACACAGGTTTTGTGTCTTCGGTCTCCCCCGCCATGGTTCGGTGGGGGTTTACTCAAACAGCTTGCCGGGAGCCTGTCCTCAACTTTCCGATTAAATTAGTTCTGGTTCTCAGTGTTGATTGGCTGACAAAGCACTCTCTGGATCTGCTGGTGGCGTAAGAGTTGGTCGGGGCAGCAACTGCGGTTGGTACCACCGGCCGGTTGGGTTGCTTAGCCTTTCCATGTGGGGCACAGACTAGCGAGAGGTATTTCAACTCCCAATTAGTCCATATCAGCAAAGGAAATGTATTTTCCATTATTTCTTTACTCTGGATACTGATTCATAAAATATCTTAAAAAAAATACATTTTACATGACCGAGTCTTTGATTTCCCAGAGAAAACTAATAAATAATCAACAAAAAATATGATTAAAGACTGCTTGAACTACTATCCGAAAAGGAGCTCTGGCGGGTAAAGAATCTTTCTGATCCAAATCTTTTTATTCCTAGAAACAGAATTCTTACTTAGCCTTTCAAAAGCCTGGTGAAGGCTCCGGCTAAGTTTTGACATAAGATTTTCATATTCAAAATATCTGTTGAAATAAGGGGAGAAGGGATGAGGGTCTGGAAGCTGCCTTGGTCTGAAACAGAGCTTAGTAAGCTAGAAAGGGAAATTACTTCTCTGTAATTGGAATTCTCTCCTAAAAAAATCCCTTTGAAATCGTGCCTGGCTACTTTCCCATGATGTCCCAGGGAAGCGAACTTTAACCCTTTCTGGAGCTACCCATCACAAAAATCACTTCACATTTATAAGCTGCTCTGGGAAGGATTCCTGAGCAACGGTCTGTGTCATCAAAGAACTTAATAACAAACGAGGAGTTCCCAAGAGTCCTACGCACATTTAAAAAAAAAATGTTTTCCAGGAGGACCTCCTCCCCACTCAGGGCCCTAACACTCCTATTTGTGGGTCACGTTCGTCCTGGCCACACCGTCCTGAGGCAGTGCCAGAGAACGCCCGGGTGTGAGTCCCTTCATCTTTGCAATGACGTAACTAAATTCTTTAAAGGTAGGAGTCGCATTTGATCCTCCTCTGTTTCTTTCCTGCCGGGATACTGTGGTTGCTTGGCAGATGCCGCGTGAATCCTGAATGGGTGAGAAGCAGGAGGGTCGGCGTGGCGTGCTCCCCAGCTTCTGTTCTTTCCGGGTTTTCTCATCTGTGAAATGGTACTCTCTTCCTCCAGGAACACTCTCATGAGGGTGACGTGAGGCCACACAAGTGATATGCACGCTGTGCACCGCATTAGTCCTGTGCTGTGCTCGCTCTATAGCTGTTCATTTAGCAATATAACAAATAATGTAATTCACATAAGACTCACACACACGGCTATCTCATATAGCTCGTAATATGTTAATATAACAACTAATATAATTAACACAACGATCATCTGGCATATGGATAATTACATATGTATAAAACAAACATACTACATTAAGTTCTATGAAGGCTACAGGAAAATGGGAGGGACCCAGATTCTCCTGTTTCACATCTACCTCGATGTGAAGACAGGAGCCTGCGGCTGCTCGGGGCTACCCCACAATGCTAAGCCATTCCATTGAATCTCCACGTCACTACGCTGCGTGGCTCATCAAGAATCGAGGTGCAGAGGCTGCTGCTCTCTGCGTCCGCTTAACACAGCTTAATGTTGGTACAGAAACGGTGTTCGTTTTTCAGAAAGAATATTAGGCAGGGTGCGCACTAAAGAGATGTCAGAATATAAAATGTAAAATGACTTAAGATAATTTTTTTTTTATAACAAGGCTTTCAGCCACAGGTTATATATGTGTGGAGAAAAGACCGATTCCCTTTTCGGAACCTGAACTATTTCTATCATATTTCCTAGGATGATGTCTCTACAGAGAATTCTTCGTGGAGCTTGTGGACCAGAAAAATGAAACACCAGGAAAGTCAACATAAATCTCATTCCTCTCCTGTGAGCTTAAGGGTTAATGAAGTCAGTGGGTGACGATGAGCGACCAGTACTGTCGACAAATTAACTTGGTTTCATTGAAGCACGGTAACAGATGTCGGCCACATCGTCTCTTCCCATAAATCCGTACCCAGGCCCTCATGGTCGCCCCGGGGGCTCACCCAGCACTCGAGGAGGGGCCCTTCTCTCTCACCAGACATTGGCGGGCACATCCTCAGGGGAGCCGGTGCCAGGCCCCAGAGCCTCCCTCCAGGTTTGGTGAAAGGCAGGAAAAGACACCATTATCTCCTCCGTCCCTCCTAGGTGAAACACCTACTTTGACCTCTTAACGTATAAGTCATTTGAGTTGACAAATGACAGGTGTATTGTGTGCCTATGAGACATAAGACGTTGTACAGGCGTTGAGGAACCTGAGTGAGGGATAACCACACTGCCTACCTTCAAGGAGCTTCCTCTATGACATTACAGACAGAAAGAAACAATTACATCAACAGAAATACAATGTGTAATTATGAAAGTGTGAAGAGGGAGAAGAGTACACTGGGGACTGAGTGAACGGAAGTCAACTGAATCACGAACAGTATCTGCAAACTCTCAGCTGGATCCCATTCTAAGGCCCATGGGTGCTCTCTCCATGCCTCTGGGTCCCCTCTGGCAATTAAGGATGCTATGTCTCTGCATCCTCTGCATCTCAGGACACATCACAGAAAGGAAACAGAGGCGCCCAGGGAGAAGGCTCTGAGCAACCCCCGACGCAGTGGGGCACCATGACAAAACTGGGGCGGCCACTGTCCTCTGACCAGTGGAGCACGACACAAAGCTTGGCCATTCGTCCTGCACGAGTAGTGAGTGCCCGTGTCAGGCACGGGGAGAGACTCGGGAGACACAACCGTTGACCAGACAAAGGCCCTGCTCTGGTGAGAGAGAAGCTTCCATTTCGTATAGGAGACACAGGGTAAGTCCACAGACAAATGAACAGGAATCTCAGGTCAACTCGGGTGCTCTGAAGGAAAGGGAACAAGATGATGTGATTGTGGGGACGGGGAGTCAACTTTACTGAGGGTAGTCATGGAAGACCTCTCTCGGGTGACATCTGAATGGAGGGCAGAGGGCAGAGAGCATCAGGCCAAAGGGACAGCGATGGCAAAGGCCTGGAGGCAGAAACCCAGCTCCGGTGCTGGGGGAGCAGAGCAGAGGCCAGAGTGTGGCGAGGAGAATGATGAGGGAGTGTGCCGGGTGGCGGGCAGGAGCCAGGCGCAGGTAGAGAGGATGGTTTTGCTCTAGGTGTGACAGAGAAGCAGGGACATGATATGGGCCACTTCTGGGAATAGATCTGAAGAATCCCAAAACACTAATTTGAATGAATATATGCACCCCTCAATTCATTGCAGAGTTATTTACAATCACCAAGATTTGGAGGCAGCCTGAGTGCCCATCAGTAGATGAGTGGATAAAAAAGCAGTGGTACATTTACACAATGGGATACTACTTGGCCGTAAAAAAGAAGGAAATCTTACTTTTTGCGACAGCAGGGATGGACCTGGAGAGGATTATGCTAAGTGAAATAAACCAGGCAGAGAAAGACAAGTACCATATGATTTCACTCATACGTGGAATCTAATGAGCAAAATAAACTAACAAACAAAATAGAAACAGACTCATAGATACAGAGAACAAATGGACAGCTGTCAGAGGGGAGGAGACTTCTCTCTCTCTCTCTCTCCCCCTCCCTCTTTCGCTGACTATAAGCAAGTTAAAAATATGTATGATTCAACCCATGAAATCAGTTTCCGAAATCCAAAGTCTAGACAAGAGTCACCTTTGTCACAGATGACGAAGGAACGAACGCAATAGCTAGAGAGCTGTGGGATCACAGAGTTCAGTAACAAAAGTCCCGGGGCTGGAAAAGGCCTCGGAAGCGTCCCACTCAGAAGGGGAAGACTCACTGGATCTCCAGCTTACACCCCTCAGTTTACAGCTGAGAGAAACGGGACCCGGAGACATTTCATGACTTATCCAAGGGCACAAGGCTGATGAGTGGCAGAGCCCAGCTCAGAGGGCAGGCTTCCTGACTCCGATTTTATGTCTTTAGGAATTCTGACCAATCAGAGAAATAGCCCCAAGGTAAGAGTGTACCTAGCAGTTCCAACCCTACCACTCAACGCTCATTATGCCAATTAAAACGCAATATGTGGGTGATTATTGTGGCACTTTAATCACACTGTGTTATCTACGGCAGGCTGACGGAGGGACATGTGTTTCTGGAGAATCAGAAGAAACCACAGAACTGGTTGTCACTGGCTCTAGTTCTTTAATTTACATAGTCTCGGCTTGCCTCTGGGGAATTCACAGACCAAAGCAAACCTGTCCCCTGGAGACACCAAGGAAACAGTTCTCACCGTGCAGTTTCTTTGTTGTTGTCGTTGTCACGTACAACCACAGAAATCAGAACATGGGTGCGAGTCCACGGGATTTGGAGGGCAGCTTTAATGGGACCAGAAGCTCTTCTCCATCGAGGCCCCAGGCATCACCAGAAGCTGAGATGAATATTCACAATCCAGGATCTGACTGGGGCCCAAAAAGCTAGGGGGGCTTTTCCCTTATAAATGTATCTGTTCTCTGCCCTCCAGCCCAACCTCCCCCCCACCCCCGACCTTTTCTTTGAAATTTGAGTATGACTTCCAACGCCTGGTGACCTGTTGGAATATACTGGCTTGTTTGCCTTCTCCTGTGTTTTCCTTAAATGCAATAACTTGAAATGTCAACACGAGGTGACAAGTAAATCCTCAGTCAAAATAAGTTTGCAACCAAACAGGAGGAAACAAAAAAGCTTGGAGAAAGCCAGCCATGGAGGCTGCTGAACGGCAGCCAAGTCCACGGCCAAGGAACCAACAGAGCGTTTATCGGCGAGCGAGATCATCACGCTGTGGTCTTCTTCAGCAGGCTGCGCTCTGGGTCTTCTCTTCCGGGACTCGCCGACTGCTCTGACTTTGTATCTCCTGCGGTAACAGCCCGAGAGGGGTCCCGGGAGGCTGTTTGGGTAGAGGCTCTGGCTGAGTTTTCCAAGGCAAAGGCATCTATACAAAGACCGTCTGTCAGTCCAGGGGAAGAGAAGTGTGCTGATTTTCCAAGTTTCCCTGCGATGCAGAAACTTCCGGCGAGAATCCCAGTTTTCCCGTTTTCACTTGAGTTTGGGGGAACTCAGCCAGGGTACGGCCTGGTCTGTAACCGAGGAAAATCACTGCGGTGAGGCTGGCACCGTGGGCAGAGGCCGCCGGCTCCCACGGACTCCAAACGTCCGGAAAGAGAAAATGCACACAGGGCCACGAGTCACCAGTTTGAGCAGTTTCCATATTTTCACCACCTACGCTGCCCCTTCTTCCTGGCGTGGGTGGGGTTGGCCCTGTGGCTGCAGAGGCCGCTTGTCCCCGGGGCCCTACGCTGATAAAGATGAGTGTCAAACCCAAACCCCGGTGTTTATTAAGGGGATTTATGTCTGAGGTCCTCTGAAACTCAACCCAGAAAGTCCTCCTCATTCCTCTGGTGGGCTTCCAGGAGAGAGAGAGCCCTGTGAGCATCTCTGGTCGACTCCACGCGGACAGGACATGTGGCAACCCTGGGGCGGACAGGTTTGGTCTTTGGCGAATGCTGGGTTCTCAGACCCTGCTGCTTGCTCGTTCCCGAGGAGGGCTCACTGCAGGACTTCTTCCGGGAGCTCCAGCTTCAGCGCCCTTCCTGCACGTGGGAGCTCCCACGTGCAGGGGTCTGGCTCATGCCATCCACTCTGGGACCCTAAACAGCATGCAGCATTTACAATCATCTAGGGTAAGGTCTAGAGGCTCTGTCTGGGGAGTTTCCTTCTTTGGAGATGGGATGAGCTGCCTTCTGAACATCGTCCACTCCTGAGATGCAGAACTCTTGGGTTCCCTTTGAGGGGAGGGGAGCTGGACTGATTTCCGCCAATCAGCATCTCCTGGTTCTAGTGATTGATTCAGGGATGAACACATAATGCTTTCAAACTAAGGAGGCACTGGGGCTTCTGAGAAAGGGAAGTGGTTCTCGTTTGATAGGGTTAGGGCATGATGGTGGATGTGAAGTCTGGAGCTGCAACCACCTCACAGCCAGAAGGGGCCAAAGCTGCCCGGAGCCACACGCAACCTAGGAATGGAACCACCTAAGAAGAGCCTGAGAGCAACAGGTGGGTCCTTGTGGTATGGCAAACCCTTAGAACAAGTTATTCCTAAAGCTAGTTATACCATGCACTCTCCCACTACCTGAACCAATAAACTCTTTTTACTGCACTCAGTGTGAGCTGGGTTTTGCTCAGTGTGAGCTGGGTTCTTCTGTCTCTTACAAATGGAAGAATACTGATCCCGAAGTTTTCAGTAAACAGACTATGGTACATATATGGAGTCTCTGATCAAGAGTCCTGCTTTCTCCCAGACCACAGAAACTTAATAGTATAACAATCTTGATATCTTGAACAGAGATGCTGGCCGGGCTCCTTTAACAGTCCATCCTGCTAGTAACCTGGAGCACCGTGCTGGCCCTACCCATCATGCACCTCTGCTCCTGGTCCTTAACTGCCCCACCCCCACTGCTTTTTGCCTTCGGCACACACACATGCTTTTGATTCTCCGATCTCATGAAATGCCTCCCTTCACTCATACCCCCCTCCACTTGCCACCCTATACCTATACTTTCTTTCTCAGTCAAGCTTTCTGAAGAAATCTACACCAACTCTCCCCAAAGCTTCCATTTTGCACAACTGAGGTTAGAAAAAGAAAAAAAAAAATCCAGAGCCCTGGATCCACCAGCGGAACACGACTGGGGGCCTCTGATGGCCAGGCTGAGGAAGGCAGGGCAGGGGCAGGGACTGGCTGCTGGCGAAGCAACAAGAATGGCCGCCAGGATCCCACTGGCTCGGGTGCCAGGGCATCTGGCTGTGAAACCAAAAACATTCAGGTTTCGAGGCCGAGGATTCTCACCAGTCAACCGTGGGTTCTCGGCGGCTCCTGATGCACTCCAGGCTTAACGCTCACTAGCTCCACCGTGAGGTTTCCTCGGTAGTAGCAGGACGGATGACTTTCAAAACAGGAAGGGAAAAAAAAAGCTGCTGTTCACCCAAATTCTTAGGTTAGGCATCTCTTGACATTTCTGAAGGCAAGAAAACGTTGGTTCGGGCACTAACTCGGGAGCTACTGTGCACCTCCGTCGTGGCCGGCTGGGTCACAAGGACAACTAAGACAACCTCTGCCCTTAGGAGGCTTGTCGACCGGTGAACGAGGCCAACGATTATACAAATAGCTCAGCCGAACGTGACAAGTGCAGTAATTCAGACGCACAGAGAGCGCCAGGAACTAGAGAGGAGGTCAGTGGGCAGGATAGGGGCAGGATTCTGAAGGTGCACCGCCTCCCACCCTAAGTAAGGCTTTCAAAACCTGAACCTTATCCTTTACTTGGCAACTGAGTGTCCATGAAAGTTTTAAAGTATTAAAGTAACTCTTTCCTTCCAAGGTTAGAGAGGCTAATCCCATTTGCAAATTAAATAACTACTAAATTGCAACCCTTCTAAATTGCTACAAACTATGTTTAATAAACAAAGAAGTTACTATAATGTTTGGTGCAATAACTGTCAACTGCGTTTCTAAGTTTTCAAGAAACTATGACGGAATGAATACCTGTATTTTGTCCTTCCCATAAAACTGAACAGGTTAGGGGTATGTCCCATAAATCCTACAATTACTTAAAGCACAAAGCCCAGCTTTAGTACATTATCGCTTTTAAATAACACATCACCAGATTCAGGTCCCCAAAACCACTTCAGGGAAAAATGCTTCCCTAAGTGACATCACCCCATTTTCCACATAACCTGGAAAAATAAAGGCGCATATTCAGAAGCAGCAGGCTGGAGAAGGGGAATTGGCATACCTCGAGAGCCCACTATGGCGCTCCCTAATGCCTGGAGAGAAACAAAGAAATAAATTAAAAATATAAAAGCCCCCCAAATCCACATAGTTGAGCTTAAAAGAGGTGGGCTGGTTTTCCCCAAATCCATTAATAAACTAAATTACTGTATTTCATATTCGCAGTCATCTCTGAAAGTTCTCTTCCTAATTGCTCCAAGGCATCATGTTTTACTTTAGTAAAGTTCAGATTTTATTGCCAGAGACTAATGGGCAGAGAGTCCCTGAAGAACTTGTTTTAAAACATCGACCAGCCAACCATAAAAGGGACATTAAAACAGCTACAGAGGCTAAATAAGAATTAAAAAGTATAGCCACTTATTTTTAAATTAGAATCCTCTTTCACATTTAAGAATATAATAAAATGTGCCATAAACTTTCAACTTCCATGCCACAGTATTGTTGGGACAATCCATGGCAAGGCAGACACAATCCTTCTGTGGTTAAGCAGCTCATTAAAATCAAATGCTGTTTTTAAGCATTATTGGAGGCATTTTAAAATTATAAATGATTACAATGTCATAAAAACCTTCCAGGGAGAGAAACAGAAAAGGAAAAACGGGAAGGACCTAATGAACAAGGCTGTTAATGAACTTGAACCATCAATGGGTCAAAATTCGCAGGCTAAGCAGGGTCAAGTCCTAGGACAGATCTGTAGAGAACGTTTAGTCCCAGGGGGACTGGACAGCCTGTCCAGGTGGGATGTGTATGGGTCACCGTTGAACCCTTTTGTCTTCCTTTATGGGGGTACATTCCAGTCTTGAATCTTTTTCATAACCATATAGCATCTTTCACTTCACCAATAGGCTCTTGTTCTTTGCAAAGGTTTGGCTTCCCTGATTAGTAAAGTAGGGCCTGGTTTATAATCAGGAAACTAGCCAGGGGAGACGAAATCTCCTAGCCTTGCCTCAGGTTCACCCTGAGTGGGACACTCAGGTCCCCCCTAATCTGATCATGGGTTACAGGAGTGGGACACTCAGGTCCCCCCTAATCTGATCATGGGTTACAGGAGTGGGACACTCAGGTCCCCCCTAATCTGATCATGGGTTACAGGACGGCTCACCCTGGAGGACAGGGCTGCTGTGATAAAGGGTGCAGGGCCCAGCTCCCCCACAGAACGTGGTGCTGACTGTTCGGGCTCCCTTTCGGAACTAGGGCACTGGGCGCGGAGGAGATGGCCTTTCCCCACAGAGGCGCTCTCTGGCCAAATAGGACAGACACAGGATGCTCGGCAGAAAGGACCCATCTTTCAGTAAACATGATCTCTGAAAAGAATCGAAACAGATCTCAGCAGAAATCGAGGTTGGTGCCAAGAGAAAAAAAAAAAAGGAAAGAAAAGAAAAAGAAAGCAAGAAAGAGGCAGCCAGCTTGGGAGCAGGAGGGCAAAGAGGCCCAGATGCCCCTTTCTTTCCAATTCTGCCGCACCTTCCGCTCCTCTAAACAGTTTTAAATGAAAGCATCTTGAACTGGTTTGGATTAGCCCTCACCAGGCACATTTGTAAAGATAAAAAGAACATGGCGGTTTTCCTTCCTCCGAAAGGGGGTTGGGAGGCAAGGGAGGCGAGGACAGGACCCTCTGGCCTGGTCTGACGGAGCACCGAGAACAGAGAAGAGCCGAGTGTGTCCCTGTGTTTAAAAAAAAAAAAAAACAAACCGTGCCACATTGCTATGAAACTTCTAACTCCCAAAGGTGCCCTTTGAATCCTTGGTCACAGAGAGACGGCAAGGAGAAAGCCGGGCAGGGGTGGGGAGGGGAGGCAGAACTGGAGAAAAATGTGGTTTTCTTCCCCACCCTGCATTCGAGGCGGCAACTGGCATGCGTAAACATTCAGTAGCCCATCTGAACCCGATTTTCGGAACAACACAATTTCAGTTTTAAAGTGTTTGAATTACTTTGGCTAAGTCTGAGGATTTGCCTATTGAATCTGGGGCTGTTCCCTTTCAACTCTGAATGGAGGGAGAATTATGAGGCTGAAGTTATTCAATGAGAGCTATCTGTCCTGGCACTCAATCAAAGGGATTAGGGTTTGGAAAGAAAGGCCTACAGGTGATCCTCCAGGAAGCATACCAAGCAGTTATCAAAAACATACAAGTTCAAAGCAGCTCAATTTTCATATGTTAAATGTACTTGGATGGAGCCCCAGGCTCCTTTCTAGGTAAAAAAAAAATTGTGTTCAAGCTGTTTGTACCTGCACACTTTGCAGGCAAGGGAAGACGACAGCGTGCCGGGCCCACCGCACCCTCGCGTAACGCGATAAGCCAGTCGTCTGCTCCCAGTGAAACGCGATCCGAGGCCGGGTCCAGGTTTCCCAGATGCCTCCGCGACTCCCACCGCTGTGGCCGGTGCCCATTGACCTCTTCAACTCGAAAGACCCGTCACAACCCCAGAGCTGTGAGGTCAGCCACCCGGCATCAGCAGCTCCGCAACTAGCAGTGTGCGCCATTTGCCAGACCCGGGTGTTGTTTTCCCGAGCACCGTGATCTGGGTTGAACAGTGTATTGCGGACTTAACAGCTTCACTTGGGCACATTGAAAAGGAGGGAAAAAAAACAACATGACACACAGAGACTTAGGCACTGTTTGGGTGGCCTTCCTGTCCCAGCAAGTCATAGAGAAATACAATTTATTCTGCCATGAACATCCCACGGGGCACACACGGGGTCCAACTCCCTCTGGTGTGCACAAATGTCCAATTTATAGAAAGTGGAGGGAGCACAGGAAAGGCTACATTCAGTCACTAGAAATGCACACAAAGTGCCCCAGCATGGCAGCCCCATCAATTGCGCTCCATACACAGCCGTGGTGGGAAGAGAGGAGACAGCGCCAGCTTCTGCGAGGGCCCCCTCTGCGGGAGGAAGGTCAAAGTGACCCCTCTGCAAGACTCCACCTGACCCTGACTCGCGGGTGCGCAGGGAGGTGCCTAGAATGCGGCAGGGCGGAGCATAGCACCAAGAGGCCAGAGGACGGGTCTGGACTCCCCCTGCGAGCCCTCGCTGAGGTCGGACTCTGCAAAGTTCCTCCACCGACTCAGGCTTTGGTAGCCTCGCACCTATGAAATGGGGATAAAAGCCTGCTCACCTGGAGCCAGAGGCCACGGGCTGGTACTGACTTAAGGGATGCTAGGGGGCACTGTGCTATACCTTCCACCAGGATACATACTACCTTTATTTCCATCTTACAGAGAAGGAAACTGGATGGAAGGAAACTTAAGAGAGAAGGACACATGTTAAGATTATTTCCGTCTTAGAGAGAATTAAACAAGGAACTTGGTCAAAGTGGTAAGTGGTAGAGCACAGACTGAGACCGGGTACTCACTCCGTCTGAGGTCCATCTTTCTCCCCTTCCACCCACTTCCACCCTCATGGCTTGAGCTTCTTGAATCTGAGCTGCGTGTGATGGTCCACACAACTGCAAGCCCAGGGGGCTGGAGAGCCCAACCCCTCCTCCAACTCTCCCTCTCTCCCGCCCTTTTCCTAAGCCAAATCTCATCAGCCCGCCCCTGCAATGTCATTCATTTCCTGCTTTGTGTTCTCTCTGCTCCTGCCCAAGTGAGATCCATCAGCTCTTACTTGAATGATTGCAATAGGCCAGCTTGCATCTTCTCTTTGCTTATTCTGTTCCTGAAGCTTGAAATGTCACCTGCCTCCTTTGCTTGTCACAACCCCAGGTGAAACGAGGCTGCCCCTGACCCAAGGACAGTCTCCTCTGTGACCCCAGAGCACATCAGCTAAACATCTAGTGTGCATTTCATCCTCCTGGGCGTTCTGTCCACCCAGGCCCCTTGCCCAAACCCCTCATGAACAAAAGGTAAGTGCCATGAGCACCACGTCTCATTTATTTTCGTTTCTATGTCAGCTGGGCCGTCCCGTTGTGCTTTTCTGACCTGGAAAAAGGCACTGTGAGGAGGACCATCTTAAGATTCTTTCCAGGTCACAGACGCTTGATTCAGATGATGCAACCAATAAAAACAAAGAAATACCAACAACGACAGAAACCCTAGCATTTCGTGAGGTTCCGAGAGGCACAGCGGGCACAAACCTAGGCCTGACTGCCAAGGCCTAGGTTAAAATCCGCATGCTACCACCCACTAGCCATACAACCGCCGGAAGGATTCTAAACTTCTCTAGGCTTCAACTGCTTCACCTCAAAAATGAGGGATAACAGTAGCTACCCCAGGAGTTTGCGCTGAAGGATTAAAGAATACAGAGGAGGCATTTACTAGAGCATCGGCGCATAGTAGGTGCTCAAGAAGTGGTGGCTGCATCACTGCACAGATAGAACATTCCCTTTCTTGGCCATTAGAATACGAACTTCTCAAAACAGATACAAGAGAGAAGCTGGAGTTACAGTCCGGGCTCTCTCTCTCAGAATCGGAGATGAACACACTCTGAAGAGTTGGGTACTGGAAGTGTTGCTAGATTTTTTTCCCCCTCGCAGCTCAGCGTAAGGCCCCAACATAAAAGAGCAGTCCCGCGAAGCGGGCTCCTCCTGGCCTCATGGGGTGGTGGCACAGAACAATCAGTTTGAGAGCGCCTTAAGTTATTTCAAAGGTCACCAAGTAGCAGAAAGCTGAGAGTTGAGCCATATTTACAAGGAAGAATTATATGAAAACACTTTTATTGGTGCTATAAAAACCACCATTAAAAATGACTGCATTGAAAAGCTGAACATGGAAGAAACAAACGGGCAACTCTTAAAACACTGCCCTGGTTCCAGACAGTCCGAAGTTTGTGTCTCGTGAGCAAACCAAGACCTATGACTTCGTCTGAAATGATGTTTTATAAATCCTATTAACAGGCAATAAGCGAGGCAATAGTCCCCCAAACAGGAGAATTAATTTCTGAGTTCATTCCCCCACTGTACACACACACACACACACACATACACACACACACACACACATACACACACACAAAACGTGGAAGAAATAGGGGGGCTGACTGCTCACGCTATTTTCAGACTGATATATTTATAATACGCTAAAAACAAATATATTTTACACTTTTCAAAATACCTGGACATGTCCTCATAAGAAGCCTGTGAGGCAGGTTGGGTGAATATTGTTACTTTCGGGGATTTTAAATAACAGAGAAGGGCCCTGTGGCTTCACCGGAGCCAGTTTAAAGCACGGTGAGGCTGGACTCCCGGCCCAGTGTGTGCGGTGAAGAGAGCCGTGTTTGTGATGCGGAGAGGGGTCCGTCCCTGTCTGCACAAACCCACAGAAGCAGGGACGCTGCACCGTCATGCTCAACTCTGCATCCAGGTAACTCAAGAGGCCCTTGTTCCTTCTTGCTTTTCAAAAAAATAGAAGCGATGTCCTCTTGCCACCACACAAATACTGGCCTAGCGCTTTGTATACACACTATATATATATATATATATATATATATTTTTTTTTTTTTTAATTTTAAGAGTAAGATGTACTCCTATGATTGGTGCAATTTTGTTTTGCCTTTTCTTGCCAAAAAGAAAATATGGCTTTAATAGAAGTTTACATCTGCGTGGTATTACATGCATGTAAAACAGATGTAACCTAATTACGTTTTCATTTAAATTGCTAAATAGCTACTTAAGTAAAAAGCTAAAATAACATACAAACAACAGTTAGTATAATAACAAGTGTACTTAGAATTAAATGAAAAGGATCAAAGCTGCAGCGTCCAGAACTTGAGTTGGTCTTTCAAGAAGGCAGAGAGACATAACTCTGCCTTCATTTACTTGGTAATTTAATGTCTCTGCTGTTCGGGCTGAAGGCGCTGCTCAGCTCAGCCTAGACGCATGGGAGAAAATCCGTGGAGTTTATATAAAGACTCTGGGTTTCATGAAGATTAGACACACTCTACTAGAGATTATATAGCAAAGCCCTAAATTGGAAATTAGCATTCCAGGGCAATACAATCAGGCTGATTATAGTTTTAAGCAGATCTGTCTAGGCTGAAATCAGAAATCAGCTCCCAGCTCGGAGATCAGAGCACCCTCTTTGTATTTTTAGCAGAAGACATTGCATGTCGGTCATTGCATATTCATGACCCAGCCCTTCCTGTTGGCCACACAAAGGCTCTCAGAGGGACCCAGAGCATTTGCGATGATCTTCGTCCTGGGAGCGCGATGAAGGGACAGCGTTGGTCTTCACCAAAGATGGGGGCACAGCACCATGCTGCCGGTCTGAGGTGGCTGACCTCCGAAACAGGGCATTCTGGAAAAACTCAAACCGATGTAACCTAGATTTGTGGGGTGACGTCCACTCCTCGCTTTTCCTTTCCAGTTTCAATCACGGTTTTGAACAAAGTGAATTTCAGAGGCTTGGTGAGAGGAGTCATTTTAAACAGTCTAAGAAGAAAACTGGACTTTTAGAATGTTAGAGCAGTCTCAAATTATTTCCAACCTAGAAGAGTCTTACCACCAAAAGCAAAGGATTCGAAGGAGGCACGCAGGATGGAAACCCTCACGTTCGCTCGCTTCCGTAAACCGGACCAGCCAGTTTTTGTGAGTTTCACTCAGGAGTGCAGAGAGCAAAAGACTTGGGTCCAGTCAGCCCTTTCTGATCGTGGGTCTGAAACGTTTAAAGAGAATGTTTAAAAAATGAAATGCACCGTCTCTGCGGAAAAGGAGGCTTCTACTCTTCACGCTGAGAACTTCCTTATCCAAGATAGGGACGCATGCTTTTAAAAATTAGCTTCAGTGGATACCCAAATATACCTGACTTCAGACCCGTTGTTAGTGTCTTGCTCCCTTTTCTTTTTCTCTGTCTGGAGGTGGGTCGGAATGAGAAGACTACGGGTCAGGGGTAGGGCATGGGAAGGAGATCTGAGAAACAGAAAGTCACCCAGGGCTACCAATTTGGCGTCAACTTTCGCATTGATCGCCATCAATGCCACATGGCGTCCCGATTCTCCTGCAGACGCCCTGTACTTGAATCTCAGCACAGACTTCAACCGGCTCCCGTGCACTCAAAGTTCGGTGGGGAAGCCCTTCCTTTCCCACAGCTGGACATCCTACACCCAAACTGCAGGGATTCCCTGTCTGAGACCATCTCTAGATCTAACCAGGTTTGTTTGTGCAGCAAACAGGAAAGACACTTTGAGGGTCTTCTTGGTCCCATGGCTATTCCCAAAGTCAAGGGCACTGGCTTGAACTTTTCTGATTGGCTGGCGTTTGCTTTCCACAGAGCGTGTTCATCCAGTTTCACAGTGTATTGGGAACAAGTTTGCAGAAGACAAGTGGAGGCTTGTCGTGATTTTGTAACCAATTATTTCATGTGTATTTAATAAATCGGTCATAAATGTCATTGACTAATTGCTGCCCTCCCTGCCTACCCCCCTGCCCAACCATATACCCACTGGAACAAACAGGCAACCTTGTTCCGCTCTTGCCAGAGGTCAGGAAATAATGGCAGGTTTCAAACTAAACTTCGCCTATTTGGAAGGACATCAGTGGCAGCCGAGGACACACTGTAATTTCTCTGCTCATCTCCATTCAGCCCCGAAAAACAAACCCAGTCCCACTGCCGCGCTCTGCCCAAGAACCTCGGGGGCCAGGAGGGAAGGCGATGGCTAGACGGCCCACGGGAAACCAAAGGTAGGACACTTCAACAATCACGCCATGGCATCACTGAGTTAGTCAAGGTCTTTTCTTGTCTGTCTGATCACTGCTGAGCCCATCATCACTCAGAAGCACACAATAATTGACGAATTGTGTCTTTGGGCTGCAGCAGGAGCACCATCTTGTTGATGCTTGGAAGCTCTGGGAAAGGAAGTGTGAATAATATCCCCACCTCAGGAGGAACGTGAAAGAATGACCACATTCCAAAGGATGACGGGGACGGGTTGGGGGCGGAGAGAACGTAAAGGCTTGGCCGTGGGTTAAAAGTCAGTAAGAAAAGTGAGCGGAGGGCGGCTTTTCTGGAAATTTACTCCCTTAAGTCGGCCCTGTCAAAGGATCTATGTCACTAAAAAGAAATGATATGAATGTGACAAGCTGCCCTCAGTTTCAGAGGCGCTCTGTCCTTCACAACAGGGTTTTAAGCCACAGGTCAGCCATTGCTCAGAACCCACCAGGCTATGAGCGCCTCCCCTGGAGAAGGAGAGGGTTCTCCATTCACGAAACACAGAGCTCTCTGCCTCTCGCAGTGTTTGAAAGCTGGGGTCTGAGCTGTGTGGCTCGCAGGCCAAGCCCAGCCCTCGATGTGTTCACAAGCATTTCTAAATATTAGTCGCTGACGTTCTTACAAAAGCTCATTTCATAAACAAATCAGGATTTCTGGCTCCTTTGGAAAAAAAAACAGCTGACAAGTGGGCCACATTCCCTTGTGGCAACAGCTGGCCGGAGTGGGAGACTGGCTGTGCTCGTGACAATGCAGGTAAGCTGTCTGGGTGCGCCCAGTCCCCGCACTCCCCAGTGGGTCGCGCCTGGCCGGCCTCATGCACTGACCTTCCCTGCTGGCTCCTCTGTGCAGGTCAGTGCTTACCATTTCTGCTGTTTTCTGTGACTGCTAATTAACTGCCCAGCAAATCATTCCTTTCCCTCCTTATAGGCAGAGAGGAGGGTTTCAGGAGCTCAAAGTCCTGTCTGGCAATTCTGAAGGCGCACAAAATTCCAGGGCGCTGAATGAGTCAGGACTTGGGCTTCACAACAATGGATGTCACAGCTCCTTTGCTTGCCTGAAGCCATTCTGGGACCCTGGCCACTCAACTGGCTGGCCCGGCAGGTCAGCTTCTCCTCTAGAAAGTAGCCAACGGCCTAAGGGTCTGGCACATGTTTTAAAGGCAAACTATGCAAATGAGCCATACCATTCTCTGAAGGAGAAATACATTTGATTCTTATTTACTCTTATCTATTCCTCTTAACTGAGTTTGTTAAAAGTTCCACACTTGAGTCTTTTATAGTTATGATGGAGAAAAACCATCATTCCTCACGATCTGTTTTTTTTATAATGAGGACCACAAAAAAAAGAGAGCAAGAAACACAGAAAGAAATCTCCGTATCTTTGCAAATAAAAACGAATGTACATATTTTGCACTAGCTCGCAGTAATTATTTCACTCTACAAGGCTCAGGGTAGGTGGTGCTGTGCGATACCTTTGAACTTGAAGCCATCCCCCAAAACAAACAGAAAAAAAACCCTGACCTCCAACCCTGTTTTGATGCATCACCACCCACTTGGGTAGTGTCTGCATGTTGAAATATTTATTCCTTCATAAAAAAGTCTATCTGAATATCCAATCTCTCAGCAGCAAAGAGTCTTATTTCCATGTTAGCAGAAGCTCTGATCTAAACACTACAAGCTAGACCCACTTAAAACTCTGCCAGCTCGGAGCTGCGTGCCTTTCTCACTCACTCCTCATTTGCAAAACACAACAGATTCAGGTGAAAGGTGAGGAAGTTTCAACAGCTGCAAAGCCCCGTTGGAAAACTGTGTTTCTCGGGCGTAGCTTCCAAGACGGCGACGCTTCTGAGCCTTCTGTCACTTGAAGACGTGAATTTGTACCAGTGAGGATGAACGAGTTCCCGCAGGCGGGCGTTGGAACGGTAACTCCTGCGTGCGGTGCGGGAGAGGGTGGACCCAGAAGGCAGGCTTTTTCAGGGCAGCACCTCTGATTATCATCGGAGCACGCGACTCTCATCAAGATAAGTTTTTCTGCACTGTCTGTCGACTCTGGTTTTGGAACCAGAGGCCTAATGAAAATTACTTAAAATTTAATTTCCACCATGAAAAGGAAAATCTAAATCTCACATAAAGGGCTCTGCTGCACCGCATTCACCAACGTGGGCAGACAAAAGGAGAGGTGCCCCCGCCATGTGCCATGCCCTTTCCTAAGAGCGGGACCCTCAACCTTCATCAACAATAAGGTTGAGATTGACCCCAAGGCCTCCTCTCCAAGGCTTTCTAATAACACAGCCCGCTGGGTGGGCCTCCGCTTAATTCTTCCCTGGGGCCCAGGATGCAGATACTGAAATGAAGTTCAGAATGAATGGCTTGGAAAAGCCTAACGGCTTCAGTTTTCCTTCTTGTTTCCTGGCACTTCTAGAGGGGAAATGGCTCTGCACTTTGGGGACGGTGGTCTGGGGACACAAAGGTGTACAAGGTTTTATCTGTAGATGCCATTAGAACGTCACCTCCAAATGCAGTAACAGCACAGCGTGCCTAAGATACTGTCGGGAACCCATGCTCGCTCTGTAAGGAAAACCGGCCACACTACTCAGAACTGTGTACGACAGGAACCTGTAGAAATCCGGAATTTTGTAACTTCAAGCTGTATCAGAAAATGTTTGTATTTATTTCCCCCCATCTAATCCTGTATCAGTTTTGGTTGATTCAGGGGGAAAAAAACAATGTTGGAGTAAAAGATAAAAGTGGTTGTCTATTGAGCTACTGAAATATAGAAGTTCCTTTGCTTGGCAACTTTTAATATACATCGAAGGATACGAGCAAACCTACACGTGGGAGCAAAAGGGTTTCTCGGACAGGCTGTACTGCCGGGGGCTGCTCAATGCCTGTCCGGACTGACCAAGGTTCTTCTGGTCAGCTCTTTGGGTCCCGACCTGCTTGGAAGGAGGGGCACTCCTGCAAGTTGTACAGCACCTGGGCCAGCCTTTCCAGGGCCTTCAGGTGAACTGGAAAAAGGAGCCCCCTGTGGGCAAAGAGAGAGGCCCAGCTGGGAGAGGGGAGTGTGTGGGGGATTTCCGCCCCTCTCCCCTCAACTCAATGCCCTTAGCCAGGAGCCCGTATGCAGGATGGAACCTGCTTGCCTGGTACCGAACATGAAAAAAAATGCATGAGCAGCTCTCTTTTCAACCCTGGTGCCCAGGTAGCAAAAGCCTTGTCAAACAATCTCACCAGAGAGCAGAAGAGATCAGTGACTAATTTCACGAGGGTTTGGCAAAATGACCCTAAGAGCATCAAGTTAGAAGAAGGAGGGACACACAAAGGAATTCTAATCAGAAATAATCAGGAGACACTAAAACAGAAAAGAACAAGGTCACGTGGTTTCCCTTTGGGACTAACCCCGTTCTTCTGAACATCAGGGTCATGGTGACCCTGTGGGAAGGGCTACATGTCTGGACTCAGAGAGAAGATCCACGGGCGAATGGCACGGAGGACCACGCGTGGGGTTCTGCTGGCGAGCATCGTCAATCGGGAAGCCAGGGCTAAAGGTTCAGGGAGCAGCCTCACTGAGCCAACGTGCTTTGACTTAAAGGCTTCCTGTTCAAAAGTTAAATAACAAGGGGGAGCTTGAGAGAGTAGACAGTGGACCCTTGAACCACGTGAGATTAGGGGTGCTGACCCCTGTGTACAACTCTTGACGCCCCCAAAACCTACCTACCAATAGCCGACTGCTGACCTCATGCCTTACCGATAACATAAAGTTGATTAACACAGACTTTGTATGTTGTATGTGTTATATACTATATTCTTATAATAAAGTAAGCTAGAGAAAAGAAAATACAATTATGAAAATCAAAAAGAAAAAAGAAAATACATTTACAGGATTTATTGAAAAACAAATCCACAGGTAAGTGGACCCGCACAGATCAAACCGCAGGGATTCAAGGGTCAGCTGTATTTGTAACACATAAAATAGAAGAGAATAAATGTCCACAACAAATAAAGAACTACAAATCAACAGGAGAAAAATAAACTTAACAGAAAAATGTATAAATGATATGAAGAGGCAGTAGGAGACAACAAAATCAAACTGTCCAGTAATAATGTGAAAGGCTCACGAATAATCAAGAAAATTAAAACCATGAGGTAGAATTGCTCACCTATGAAAGCAGCAAAAATAAAATAATAAAGCTTGATAAATTCATGGCATAGGCTTCCAGCAACTTTTTAAATCCATCAGCACCTCAACTTTCTCATCTGTGAGTGGGGAAGATAATAGTACCTACCCATAGGATTACTATGATCAGTAAATTAATTAATATGCATTAAGCACATGTCTGGCATATAGAATATGCAATATAAATGTTAGATATTAGGGTCAGCCATATAAAATTACTGATATGTGATGGCTTTGATCTACAAAAATAGTGATTTGTGTGGTTCAACTCACTGTTGTTATTTACATTGTTTTGATTTTTAACATTACATACACATTGCATGCCTTTTGTTTGGGACTGAAGAGTGGGAAGGATGGGTAAGATCAGCAGAGTACAGAGCGGCTGGAGGAGTCGCCATGCACAGAGACACATATAAGTGATTTCGGTATCTGTGTCTAGAGAGATCTTATCTCCTTAGGGGAGAAAGCCAATGTTTAGAATAACTTTGCCAAGTAAAACCTGAGACATGCTTTCAAAATCTACTTGGAATATTTCCATATAAATCCACTGGACCAAATCTTTATACAACGGCTACGTTCTAACAGTAATAATTTTAGTAGACCTGGAATTTCAAAGAAATATTAAAAATAAAATAATGCACAAATTAGCATCAGCTAAGGTAATGAAACTTCTTCTTGCCGAAGTATTATGCATTGCTGTACCGTAAATAAAGACCATCGGTGCACAGCAAGTTTTAAGGATGCTGTGATTCTAACCCTTCATGATGTTCAGGACACAGCCGTAACACACACACACACACACACACACACATCACAATATTCGAAACAAGTTAAGTGAATCTTTATATTTAAAAGAAGGCTAGACTGGCCTAGTTTTAATTTTTGAATGCTAATACCCACTTTCAAAGGCATTCTGCCTGAAAGCCAGTGAAATGTGCTCAGCTGAAGTCAATTTAGGGATAGAAAAACATATATAAATATAAAAAGAAAGCCCTCGCATTAAATACACAAACAACTCGAGGAGCGCAGAGACTCCGTGGAAACGCTTCTATAAATAGTTTGACATTATTACACAATCTTCTCTGCATATCTCGTAATAGAAACACGGCTACGGGTGACTGAGGAAATAAGCAACTTTGACATTTCGGGATGTAACCGGAGGAGATTATTTCATCACAGAGGATTGGTATAGCATGTACTAACCAACAACTCAATATCAAAACCTTCCTTGCAACTCTAGAACAGTTCGGAATGACGTTTGAGATAATCCATTTATCACCATCCAATACAGGCTGCTTGTTCACACAGTGTCAGGGACGTGGCGGTGAGCGCACGTGAGAGGGAGCTTTAATACGGTGCCTGCTTCCTCTCCCCGTGTGCTGCGGCCGCACCCTGGGCTCTGGCTCCCGGAGCATCTGCCTTGCAGGCAGGCAGACGCACAAACGAAACACCTTCTCTTCTTGTCACCGAGCACGGTGGCGTTCCCCTCCAAGGATAATGAAAAGTCTGCCCGTTCTTTTGCGGGCGAGCACCAGACTGGTGGTGAATTCTTGGTGTTTCTGTTAGCCTCTTGTAAAAAGCGTGGAGCTTCGACTCTGGACGATCGTTGACTCGAGAACATTTAAATAAAACTTTTCGGCAACAGTAAAGGCAATTGTGGCTTGGATTCTTATTCATGTTGCAACATGGCTTTGTACGAGGTGCCTTATAGGCTCTTCACCAGATCTTACTAATGTAAGATTAGTCATGAATTAGCCCCATTTTCTAGGCGAGGAAAGTGGAGGCGTGGCACGTTCCATTTTTTTGGTTCGAGGTCTCGTAGTAAGTGAGCCAGAATCATTCAATGTTGGGGGTGAAATGACCCTCAGGGTAAAATTAAGAATAACCCAGTTCAGAGATCCCAAACTGGTATTTTAAAATGTCCAAATTTCTGGATTTCTTGAAAATACAGCAACACTGGGCCCACACTGCACAGAGAGAAGCAACCGGCTAGAGCTCCTCACCGCCCCCCTTTCCGTGAAGCGTGAGCTCCCCAGTTCTCTGACCGGTCCACTTCCCTCAGCTCTCACGTATTCTATACACAGTAAAACACAGGCATCTTACGGATGAGTTCAGCGAGTTCTGAGAAGTGCATGTGCCCCTGCAACCATCACCCAGTCGAGATGAATGTTTCCAACTCCTTGCCCAAAGTCCCCTTGTGCCCCTTCCAATTACGACCCCCCTTCCTTTCTCATTCATCCTCACTCATTTTTGTCACCTGCCCATCGGCACAGGAATTTGAAATTCCTGACCTCGTCCAAATCCCTTCAGATTACAAGCGGCGAAGCTGACCCCTAGGGAGAGGCTGAGCCAAAAGTAGGATCGAGCTGTCCAAACTTCCGCTGAATAACCATCCTCAAAACTAAGCCTTGCAATCTGTTGCCCAAGGGCTGGCGTGAAGGAAGATGCTGAGATACCATCCTCACCCCAGGCTTTGAAGGGACACCCGGATCAAGGCTGTTCCTTCACTCCTAACGAAACAGGAGCAGTTAAGTAGCAAACGGGAATAACTTTGGGCAGAGCCTTCCCCGGGATGGGAACTGTGACCTAGATTTCATTGGGTTTGCTACCCGCGGTGGAGGAGGCACTGCCGCATCCCCACCAAAGACAGAGCATCTGCGGTCAGCCTCCCGCAGCGCAGCCTTGCCACCATCCGACTCTGAAATGGCGTGAGCCCAGCGGCAAAAATAACCTGGCTCCCCGTGCCAGGCCACCTGCTTCTCGTCTAGGGCTGATGATCTGCTAAGTGTCATGTGGAGCCCTGAACCCTTATTTAAAAAAAAAAAAAAACAGTAAGTATGACATTGAGCCAGAATGCACTTCTGTGTGGAGCTGACTCAGTGCCTCTATTAACCACCTTGGTTAATTTCATTCCCACCTGGGGGCAGGTCTGAGACAAAAGAGAAATAAGGTATGTTCCCACTTGTATATTTAAGAGGTCTCAATATCCTCGGAGCCAAAGTAAGCAATTCCATACAGCTTTAAAGTGGCCAGTGGACACTGGTATCGCAACTGCTCCATCATGAGAATTTCCCTCCGCTCTCCATGTGCACCAACAAGGGAAATTCCCCCTTCTTGGAAGTCTGTGTTTCCTCCCCAAGAAAACAGCTCAGGGAAATGGGTGTACCTGGCAGGCAGAGCTGACTCTGCCTTTGCTAAGCACGGCCCCTGGAAACGCAGAGGCTTTTCCCACCAAGCGCTGAGTCTGTAGCCAATGAAGAAATGTTACAGTTTAAAGCAACCAATGAAAATCACCTGGGGTTCTGCACCTACGTTTTATGAATGAAGAAGCTGAGGGCCAGAGACGTGAACGAGTTAATAACTACAATTTATTACATGCCCTTGGTTCCAATACTCAACACCTACTGAACACACACGAGGCATGACCCGAGCCTTAGGCCACAGCTATGAGGTCAAGAGGAGCAGCTCGACTCTAAAGAGGGAGAGGCTGGAGCCTTAAGAAATGAAAAACTCACTTTAGTTTAGGAAAATGAAGATGAGGTTGGACAAATACTCTGTCTCTCCGAGCCTTAGTCCCCCACCTACACAGGGACGATAACATTCCGAAGATTCAATATGTAACGAATGACGAGGTTGTTGCTGTTAAGCTATCAATAAACAGAGGGCAGAGCCAAGAGGAGAACCCGTCTCCATCGTATTACTGGCTCGGTGCCCTTCCCATTAGACCCTGCAGCAGGAACCCCCCTTGTACATCACCCACACGGCAGTTAGCGGCGCGGTGAAGGAGGGAAGGGGGAGGCAGTGGACAAAACCCCTCTATGACATGGGGATTAGCTGTTACCAAAGAATGGCATCAGGCAGTCACCATCCAAATCTGTGACCGCACTTCACAGCACAGTGCGGAGGGGAATTTATTAGACGGCTCTGCCAAAAACATATTGGCAGATACAGCCCTGAGCTTGTGGTTTACCAGACACACAAGAGCCCGTCTTCAGGCAGGGGCTCCTGCGTGGGCCCTGGACCACGGCCAAGTGAGCGCACGGCTCACAGTAGCAGCTGCCGCAATGCTGAGACAGGGGTCCCCTGGAGGCGGGCCTTGCCAAGCGGGCTCTTCCCAAATTACTGACCGACTGTTCACAGGAAGACCTTTCAGAAGCCACCAAAGCAAACAAAACCTCAACAAAATCCAGCCTTCGAAAATACAGCGGCTATTGGAGCAGATATAACCTATCAACAGATTTATGGGAAAATCGGGGGGGAAAAAAAAAGCAAATTCAAACATCCAGGAGGCCCAATTTTCACCTACAATCCTGGTGAGGGGTGGGGACAGTTCTCTAAAATATAATAACACTGGCAAAGATACACTGAAAACCCGTCCACGCATATTTTGCTGACCGCAGCATAAACTGAGGCAACACTTTCGGAAAGCGATTTGGGAAAATCTACCAAAAGCCATAAAAACATTAATATCTTTTGATCAAGCAATCCTCCATTCAGATTCTAAAGAAATAATCTGAAGTCAGGAAAAAAGGCAGGATGAGTAAATACGTAATTACAGCATTGCTTATAATGATGTCAAGTCAAAAGCAACTGAAATCTCCAACAATAGGGGAATGATTTTGCATTTCATGATATATTTCCTTGATGGAATATCCTGTGGGCATTTTAAATTATCTGCCTATAATAGTGAAAAACACCAGCTCCTATGATCATAACTATTTAAAGACGTGCATATAAAGTACATATGAAGGAGGCAAAGATTGAAAGGGAAATACCCCAAAATGTGAATTGTTGTTTCACACTGAGTTTCCTTCTCTTTCTAAAAAATGTTTCCACATTGTCTGTCCGTTACTTCAAATGCCCCCACTTTGGCCATGTTACCGTGTGATGTGCATCGATACATGTGTACATGTATATCAGGGCTGTAGACCTAGCAGCCCCTAAAGCACATCTTACTACAGGTGACGGGTATTGGGCCTGTTCTAAAAAACAGCGAATTATCTGCCAATATGGAAGACTCAGAAAGTTTCATACCCACAGCCTCCACAGAAAACTGAGGATTTTTCATATCCCTGCAAGGTGACAACTGGTTGGGGTTAAGATGCAACGGTCCCTTGCAGCCCGTTGTCACGGCTGCCACAGCCCCCACTGTCTCTTCACTGAAGGCTGTACCACCTGCCCGATTCCTAGTCAGTACGTGGAGAACTATCCCAACTTGAACCCCCTTTGGAACGTGAACCATTGCTCATCGAACTTGGTTTCATTTGGACTGCCCTCCACCAGAATATTGTAGTCACCTCCACTAATCTCGTCATGGCACGGGTGACTCTGGAGTCTTTCCCCCCCGACGAGAGGACCGTGGCACCCATCTCAACAATACCCCTAGACCTACACCTCAGTTGACAGTCTCTGCTGGTCCCTTGCCTCATTCTGTCCTCGATGCTGAGCGCCGGGGAAGGCCCTGGGCCCTCCCTCCCCCCCCCCCCCCCCCCCCCCCCCCCCCCCCCCCCCCCCCCCCCACCCCGCCACCAGAGGGACCAGCCCGCAGAGGTGGATGTTCTTTGGATGTCAGTTTGTAGCCACATCACCTCAGTTGTGTTTCCATGTGATGGGAACCCAAATTCTTCTCTGAGCTTCTCGAGACAGAGAGCCAGCAGGTGAGGGGAGATGCGTTCTTTCTCCCTGTGATGTTCTAGCTACAGTCTGACCGAACGCTGGCTCGGGCAGATGTTCGCATCTTTCTCTTCCCGGGGGCAGAGGGTATGGAACAGAGATTGCAGCAAAGCGGAGAGGTGGCAGTGTAGGACACAGGCACCGCCACATCTGCTGCACAACTAGCGCGTGACCAGAAATGTCTGGGAGCTTGCTGTTGGTAAATCGCCACAAAAAGTCTCGAATCACCGACAACACTGTATAGTATAATCATTTACATAAGCCTCTGCAAGAGCTACAAATATTGGTAGATAAATTAACTAGAAAACAAGCAAAAAAAAAATAGTGCCTTACTTTTCTACACGTCTGATCAAATGGAAGCTGAGAGACTAAGACGGGACGGACCAAGGACCTTTAGCAAAAACTCCGGGACCCAGGCGGAATGTCCTTACCTGTTTCCTAAGCTCGGAAACCTGTTCTTCGGGCAAGAGAGGAGGTTTACTTCAGATAAAGGACAAATGCTGTCCTTTAATTAACAACATCTATCTCGGGGACAAGCACATCAGGTACACAACACAGAAGATTCTTTTCCTATAAAGGACAGATGGCAACGTCACTCCTGGGACTTTCAAGGCTGCCCCAGAAAAACACACAATTTTAAAAGGCTTTGAGAATCCTCCAAGGAGAGCCGGTCAGGAGACGAGAATGCTTCATTGCCCCATTTACAAAGCGAACCAGAAAGGGTCTCGGAACCATTCAGAAACGCTTGAGGAAGAGCCAGGGGAAGCCGAGGGGAGGAAGACGGTGACATCTGCCCGGCCTTCGCGTTGTGAGTGTGGGGGAAAGTGTCACTCCTCTCTGGCACTAGATGGAAGGGAGTTCTAATGTGAAGTATTTCTGACGACGACGTTGGGCTCCGCGACAACAGAGGGACAGAGCAAAACAAAACTTTCAAACATCCCCGTTTTGGCGAGTATCGCAAAAGACCAAGCGAGGCCTTTCCACGCGGCTGGGCGCCAGGACTGCCGGTGGGGGCGGGGGGCAGGAGGACAGTATGCAGTCCCCAGCTCCAGAGGAATGTCCCTCCTTTTATGGTTCTCATTAATCTGACTCGCCGCACACACGTGTTGGTACAAGATTCCTACAGCATGTGTTGTACCTGCCTAACCGGGTGCTAACATCATAAACCACACATCAACGCTTCTTGCCTGGGTGTTAATGTCTATTAATGTCCTGCTGGGAAAAGGCTTTTAGAGGCAGCCGGGACCCACACTTCCGGCCCACCCGCCCTGAGTGCCGGGCTGCCTGTAGGTGGCGCATTTCATTAACGGAAATTCTGGAGGAAGCAGCACTGGGAGGGCGCTGCATCTGCTTTTAAATTGCTAAGATTATCTTCACGCGAGCAGCTTAAGAAAGCCCCCACCTCCCCTAAAGGAATTTAGGGTTGAGGATCTCAGCAGGTGGACTTTTGGCGAGTGATACCTCAGACACGAAATCAGGCTTTTATCTGTACCTGCCGCACGGGGACGCTGATGGCACGATGACGTCGGGGCAAAAAGAGCTTGCCAAGGTCACGCTGGGTTTCCCTGTCTGCACATTCTCTTAACGGCCTCTGAAGCGGCCTGCACGGGTCTCACGCTGTATTTGCTGAGCTACCAGGAGCACTTCCCACGTGCTGGTACGTGCAGCTTGTGTGCGCGACCATCACTGACAGGGTCGAATGGAGCACCAACGGTGCCTCACTTTCATACGACACACGAGGAACGCATGACACCGCAGGAACACACAGGCACACGCACACACACACACACATTAAAACAGGCTAATTAAAGGATGGCTTGATAAGTCTCGTGGAGTTTCCTCGCGCTCCGCTTGGCCTCACTGAAAGTGCACAGCGAAGCCACACAACCCCATGCCTGCAAAAAAAAAAAAAAGGCACCCACAAGCACAACCGTCAAAACCGGATTTGCCCTCCTCTAAATTAATCCAATTATTCAAATGTCAGTTATATCTGTCACAGCCGGGCTCCTTGGGCCGAACCAAACTGTTAAAAATTAAAACTGTTTTACTTCGTTTAGTCTTCCTGCCTTTTTAGTGTAAAACCCACGGTCTCGACAAAAAGTTGTGGGACTTGACACCCAGCGCAACACAACCCTATTGCTGTCGTCCATGCATAATTCACTTTGGAGACAGGCACTGGCTTTAAAATACCGTTAAAATATACATGTAACATATGCTAATGTCACTGTGTCGGCCTGTAAGCTCTCGCCACCAGGTTATATGTAAACTTCGCCAAGTGCAGACACTGTACATAAATGGATTATAAATGAAGGGAACGATCTCTGTCCCTGGCTCCCTGTCTCCAGCCTTGGCCGTGCTGACAGCCCCAAATCCCAGCACCATCTCACACGCCCTTCCCGTGGAGAAGACAGCCTGTTCTCAGAGTCTTAATTATATCCCAGCTGACCGCCCGGCGTTGCCAAAACCAGGCAACAAACACTGGCCCTTCACTCACAATATGGTCTGCTCAACAGACTCCTGGTCACACAGAAAGAAACCTCCACAAGATGGAGAGATAAAGGGACAAGCAGGAGATCAAGGCAGAGCACAAAGAGTAACCTAGGGGACAGAAGAGACAAACAATTCATTCCCACCGTGCAAAAAGGAAAAAAAAAAAAAAGGAGGGAAAAGAAAAACCTTTTCTTCCAAGAATCCTCAGGCACCAGCAAGAAGCAGCATTTTCAGGAAGCTGTCCTTATGACACGGAAATCAAAGCCCTGCTTGTCCAGCCAAGGACTGCCGCTTTTCAAGATGGGCTGTGGATACTTAGACTCAGTAGATTAATGATTGTTAAGCGGGACTCACCCACCCCACGTGGATCAGGCCGTTATAATTGCAGAAGAACAGCATGCAACAGTCTACCCTTGCAAATGGTAGCCTATGTTTTCCTGGCTGGCTTTTTGGGAAGGGCTTAGCTCATTTGACATGGCCAGAAGATACCAGAGCCTTATGTGCATATCCAGCTGCCCCTTGAAAGTTAAAGTTTCTTTCTGTTTGTGATTATATCACGTGTAAACGGCAGCAAAGATGGTCGCCAAACTTGGGGGCTACTCTCGGTTCGGTCTGACTCTAGTCACAGGCGAAAGCCTGTACAGATTTTCTATTCTAGGGGCTTTGGAAGGCAGCTGTGTTTCAGAGCTACAGAAACCGAGATCAAGGAAAGACCTTGAGAGAGTGCTAACAGAGAGAGACCCGCCCCGGGTGTTAGAATGTCGTACACCGAGAAAGCCAATGGTAGTTTCAAATGTGAGCCCCAAGTCTGCAGTTACAAAGGCAGGCGCTTGGACCTTTACTCATTGACTTTAGCATTGAAATTGTGTCTCCGGGGGTACCGTTCATTGGACACAATGGGAACAGTGCCCCCTGGTACTCTGTCACATAGTGACCTCGGAGGACGGACAGTCCTCGGGTGATGGACAGCTCCGTGCAGGGCACTCCAAGTTGAAGAGGCCTATGGGTTAGTGGTTTGCATGACGGTAAAGGAGCCTCATGACCAGGGCAGGGCCAGACAGCTGGTTAAACAGTAAAAACAACTCATCGCATGGTAAGTACAATTTACAAAGCTCTTAAACGTACATCCCTATTAACTTTCAAAAATCAGAGAAGTTCGATGGCTCATCCAAGATAATAGGGGTTTTGACTGCATAATCTATATTTTTTCACTGACCTATATTGCCGCTCTAGAAGACATGGAGGAAAGGCAGAATGGGGGTCATCCAACATTTCACACGTACAGAGTTGGACAGATCGAGAGAACACAGGCACCTCCCCGTACAGGGAGCTGGAGGGAGTTCGGGGGAGTACAACACACTTGAGGCAGGGAGCAAGGAGGCAGAGGTGCCGGAATGCAATTCCTGCTGCCCACCTCCCCCGCAGCGCTGCCCTCGGGTAGGGGAGCGGAGGGCTCCACCGATGTCTTCATTAGGAGTTGTACAGGGAAAAGCTAACACCCTGAGCATGCCACCCGTTAAAGAGGACTAGGACCGCTGTCACTGGAAGTGCTCCAAATTCCCCCTTTGTAAAGGAAGCTGATGCCACCGGTCCCTAGGAGATGGTGACAACGTGAGGCGCTGTCTCATGAAAGGGGGTCCTCGCCACAGGAGTGGCGCAATAGCAAGGAAGCCATCACCATCATTATGGTGAATAATTCAAGGATCACAAACCGCTGGTGTCGGGAGGGTTGTTGTTTGTTTTTGGTTTTACCTATTAGAAAATGCGAGATGAAAAGAAAAAAGTCTCGTTATCATATATAACCTGAGTTCGGCATGCTGACCTAGAATCATGATCTAACGCCTTATAGGCAGCCCTAAAATTAAATCTTCCTCCTCTTTTATCTGTTGAGCTGATATAAAGCTATACGACAAGAAAACAAAGGACTCCGTATACCTCAACAGGGCCGAGCTGCAGCCATTCCAGGGATCCGTGACTGTGTACGGAACTTAAATAATAAAGATCTGGAGTCCTGTTTCCATTATAGAAACAGACTACACTCAAATTGCATCTTGAGAATTGATACCAAACATCCTTTGGGGATAAATTCACTGTAATTTGAAGTCTGGGAAGGCAACCAAGATATTTAATGGAAAGAACATGGACACATTTAACATGCACTTTTAAAAAAAAAACACAAAACTCTAAAATCCAAACCAATGAAATGAGTTTCAAATTATGCTGAGAGGACAACTCTCTCACCAGCGAGCTACATAAACAACGAGTAAAAGGAAAGAGAATAAAACATTTGTTGTGTCCTGGCTCCTTTAAACAGAACTCTTCCTCAAGGCCTAGGCCAGGCATTGGCAAACTACACCCCAGGGGGCCAAACCCTGCCACCTGTTTTACTGAATAAAGTTTTATTGGAACACAGCCACACAGCCACACTTCGTCATCTCATCCACGGCTGCTTTTCTGCTACAACCGCAGAGCAGAGTGGAGCCGCTGAGGCAGAGATCGCATGGTCTGCGAAGCCCGAGGCACTCTTGGGCCTTTACGGAAAGAGTTTGCCAGCTCTCGATCTTGATAAAGATCTACGGTGATCCACGTGGTGGGGAGCTTGACCAATTCCTGATATGTCCCCCTTCACGAAGGCGGGTGTAAAGTTTACAGGGGAAGAACTATCCTTTGGTTTATATCCTGGTCGGGTTGGCTTGTCACAGCGGCAACCGAAAGCCTAGCGTTAGGTTGGCAGAATCACTGGGAGCAATGACGAGGAAGTCCGGCAGCCTGCCCGGACCTGCCAATGCTCTACGTCGCCAGACGAGGGCAGCTCGCGTCGCAGACACGCACACCCAGCATCCGCAACGTGCCTTTAGAAGCGACAGACCCAGGTTCAAGGCCCACCTTCTACAATGACTTTAAAAGTGGGCTGCGGAAATCACTAGGGAGGCTTTTGAAGGCCAGTAGAGCAGGGATATAACCTCAGTGAACCAAGGAACGGTTACAATGAACACGAGGCACCTCGGGTGAGGTCTGACCCCCCGCCCCCTGGGGTGTGAGCAGATGAGAAGAAAAAAGGAGTCATTTCGGGGCTGGTAGGATGAACGTTCAAGGGTCTTTGTTTTCCTCTTGTTTCGCCTTTGGAAAGCCCAAACTTCAGTCACCTCTGCGCTCCCCACGTCTCAGGGATCTTCCAAATTCTGAACCCTATTTTAGATAAACTCTTAGAATAACCAGCTGCCTAGCAAGCTCCAATGCAGGCTCATCGGCCCCGGTGTCCGGCCTGCTCTCCGTGCTGCCCACACCTACTGGGTCACACAGCCTTGGGCCCAACAGCGACTCAAAGAACACAGAACAGGGAGTGCAGGTGGGGGGAGGAAAGAAGGCTCATCCCGGAGAGGCAGGAACATGAAGCATCCGTTCTGGGTCCGCAATGCACACGCGTAGCTATTATATGACAACTTGTACTTGTGTTATGATGGCACCATTAGGGCTCCCGAATACCAAGGACAAGGATGGATGTGCATTTGAAGGGCCTCTGGGAGCAAGTCCGCGTTTGCCTGTGAATATATATGGTTTACAAATACCCCGAACTGGTGTACATTTGGTAATTTTAAAGAAATAAAACAATGATTACTCTCAGTTTAGTTTGGATGAAAATGCCAGTTTTTCCTACTGGATTCGAGGGTGAGAAAATTAATCTCCCAGGATTTTAAAACATATTCTATACTGGATACTCTACACATATTGTATACGTTCCACATGTAAAGACTAATACTTTTTTCATTTTCTCAGCGGGGCATGAGAATTCATGTTGCTCATGCTGAACTTTGCCGTAAATCACAGCAGTTCCGTTTCGGCAGACGTGAGTTTTCAGAACAGCTTACCTAAACAAACCTTATGAATATCTGCACCCCACGCATCCGGGATGTTTGAGATCCAGTGAACTCTACGGACTTCCACATGAACTATAAACCCTCCACCACAGGTAGCCTGGGTCTAGCCATCAGCATTCAAAGTACAGATGCCCAGTCCGGGAAGAAAAGCCCGAGCAGGACTTCTGATGCCTCTATGGCTTCCCAGGCATCCTTGCTTGGAAGTCTGCACACTGTTCCTACTCAGGAGGGTGGCATGATGCAGCGGACGTAATCACCCAGCCCTATGTCTATCTTCCATTGCTTGGAGCTTCTCACATTTGCCTCTAATCAACATACGGAGCAGAGCCCTTCTACCACTTCCTGGTTGGGGACAGTGACAAAGCTTTCGGATTCTAAAGACGTGCGCTCCTGAAACTGACAAGCTCTGCTATGTCAGCAGGTGTGGTCTTCAGGGAGGGATTCAACTGACAACATCCTTGGGGTCACTGTCCCGCCAACGCACTAACTTGAGGGCAAGCACAGTACTTCTGCCATTGACTGGACAGAATTCTCACGTGGGGTCCTGCCGGGGGTCTTCACCAGCAGCTCGGATCATAGGCCAAGTAGACAAGTGACCGCGGTAAAAGGCACGGCCTCCCACGCTGCCCGCTGCAGAGAGCACAGAGGCCTCTGTCGGTGCACGGAGCCGAGCCTGTGCGGCGGGTGCTGCTGTGTGAAGTCTCCAGATAATTTCCCCTCGTTCTGGGACGGGACCAGGGGAAAGAGGTGGACAGACACCAGGAGACAGTGCACATTAACAGGCAGGGAGCACCGGTGAGGCCGTGCTCTGGGAGGCTGATTCCATTGAGTTCTCGTGGAAGGGGCACTACCTGAGCTGTTCAAGAACTACCGGCTACAGCAGGGGCTCCCCAGGATGCTCTGTGGGACATCTCCTTTCACGCTGCCCATTTACCCAACACACCCAGGGCGAGAGGCTCAATGACCCCACCGAGGATGTGTCATGGATCAACCAGACTAGTACAAATCACTGTCAGCGTTGGTCATCACAAACAGATTCCCCAGGGCCCATCCCGACATATGCTGACTGAATTAGCAGCACAAGTAGACTTCACAAAAGATTTCAGGTAAAGCTGATAAATGCCTGACGGGACCTAAAACTAGAATGTCTTTGATAATCACGAAACACAAGCCAGTGCGTCTGGTGGGCAAAATCCGTCTTCCCGGCCTTGAGGAGAAGTTGGCATTGACCTTGGAAGAATGCACAATAGAACTCCCGCGAATTAGCTCAAAGAATTTAATACCTGTTGCAATTTTCTCCAATTTAGTGTATGAAATAATAACACAGACAGCAATTACCATAAAGAAAAACTTCAGGTGCAACAGCATTAGTTCAGCAGCTGGGATCAAGTGTCAGCCCAGAATAACCAATTTCATTCATTTTATCTCCAGCTCTGGAGACATGCTGCTACTGGCTTTAATAGTCAGGAATGTCTGTGGCGAGTGAGGGAGGCCCGCGACAGTTTAATTGGGCTGCTCACTAGAACTCTAACTAGGGGCTATAAACAAGCATCAAGTAGCCTTCCGTGCTGAGCGGAGTGGGGGGAAAAGGAAAAGAGGGGGCGCTTCTGATGGCAGGGTCTCTCAGTGACACCGGCGTCAGGTTGGCTACAGGTGCGCCGGCGCAGTATAGTTGCTGCAGCAGGAGAAAGGGGAGGTTAAGATGGCAATCATCGATCTTGTATTGATTTCTGGACACTGTGTCCCAGATCCGTCCCAAGATAGGATGGCATTTTTCAGTTTTGTGCCGGCAACAGACAAAAAAGGACTCACCAGCACTGCTGTTTTCTGATTGTATTTCCTTTAGAAACATGCCATCCGGAGATTTTTTTTTTCCAGACAGGGAAATCCAAACAAGTTTATCACCAAAAAAAAAAGAGGGTTAGGGGCCAGTTAATCAGCCATTTGTCTTTGCTGCTCTGGATCGGAGAGTCAAGGGGTCGAAACCAAGAACAATTGGGCCCTTTGGTTTTATCTCAGGTAACCCCCCCCCGTGTCTGGTAATTGAACCCATTCCTCGCGGTCAGAGTTCCTGTCACTCATAGTCAGTGTCTGTCATTACTGAGAAATGCTTCATGTCATAGTACACTGACAGAGCCATCCAGCAAGGCCGGCCCGATTCCCCCAGCACCCGCAGGACGGCGGTGGGGGCCGAGTTCAGACCAGTGATGTTTAACATTTCATGTGCTGACACTGCGTCTGCAAGCACGATATAATGAAAGGCTAGTAAATGGGAGATAAAAATTCATGCTCTCTCTCCTTCGGGGGCTGCCAGGCACTATCAGAAATAAAACAAGTTGGCAGCTCTGACGCTGTCACCGAGCCCGTGCCACGCCAGCATCATCTCAGTGCGCTGCATGGATGGCACAAGGACACACTCACGGATCTGCACACACGTTGCCACTTGTGTTTGTTGTGGCCGGTGTGCGAAACTCCTACTTCTCTCTTGGCGAGACGTGGGTCACGGGGTCACTAACCTCGGAAACCAGACTCTGCTCTGAGCAGAGTCCGACACTCTCCGATGATGAAAGGCAGGGAAGAGAGGGGCCGGCTGCCGCCTTAACAGAGAAGGACTCCGTCACTCCGCTTGGAAGTCTCGAGCTGAGTTCTGAGGCACAGTGTGCCCCAGACAGGTGCTCAAAAGCTCAAAGGCCACTCTGAGCAGTGACTCCTCGTTTTCAAGGTCTTCAGACTCCTTTTCCAGTCTTACCACCCTTCTGCCCTAGCACGCCTTGCACGCCTGGGCCTTTGCACACTGAACTCCATCTGAGATGCTCCCTCCTCCTTCCGGGCTCGGCTCACCTGCCGCCTGCTCCGTGGGTGTGGCTCCATGTCCCCTTGGCTGCTCGCTGCTCTCTTCGTGACTAAGAGCTTGGGTTCTGGCGTTGTGCTGGGGTGGTCTGAATCCTCACCCTGGCACGTGAGCAAATTTGTATGTGCTGTGCCTCGGTTCGCTCAGCTCTAAAATGGGTCAACAGGAGAGCCTATGTCATGTACGGTTGTGATGAGGAGTGAATGAGACAGCCCATAGGGACAGTGACTCAGGTGACACGGATACACAACAGTGCCCCAGACAGAGCAACCACTCAGTAAATGCCTGTCACCATGACAACAATGACAAATAATATTAATGCTATCAGTGTTCTCAAAGCACTCCGTGTATCTTAGCAAGATACTAAGATACGGTAGCTCCTTTTCTCTTTGCTTTATAGTGGCCCATGCCCCTTGGCCCAGAACTGTGGGCGTCGGCAGCTCCCTGAGGATTTATTGGAAAAGCAAACTCTCAAGCCCCACGTGGGGAAGGGCCTGCAACATGTTTCACATGCCTACGGGCCGATCCTGAGGCTGTTCCCGAGGACACTGGCTCAGGGGCTCGGGCTTGGGGACCACACTTCATCCTCGGGAATCCCCGCTCCTCTGCCTCCTAGCTCTGTGTCCCGGGCAAAGTCACTCAATCTCTCTTTTTTTTTTTCCTGCCTTGGTTTTCCCCTGGTAAAATTAGGAATTCAATTAAAAAAAAAAAAAAAACCCACAAAACAAAAAACACTTACAGGTGTAATAGTTAATTCACATAAATCACTGAAAGAGTGCCTGGCACCGAGAAGCACGCAATAAGGAGCAGCAACTACTGTCATTACTGGGGATTAAGCGAGTTAGTTAACAACATGCGAAGCACTTGGCCAGGGCGTCAGGAGGCGCTCAGTGAGAGCAGTAAGTGCTTGTCTGACTCGAAGCCTCCTGAGGACAGAGACCCTGCCCGGGTCTCGTCTGCAGCCCCCAGAGCTCGGCCAGGCTTCGCGTTAAGTGGGCATTCTGAAACCGGCTCACTGCCTGGGTCTGGGCGGCGATGCCAAAGGCGCGGCAGGCAGCCAGACGTGTGCTTACCGGGGACTTGAGCTCTCCTGGCCGGAAGGCAGGGCAACAAGACGACTCACTTGGGCCGCAGCAGCTCTCCCAAGGCCACCAGCCTGGGGGCCGACTGTCCTCAGCACAGACTCTCCCCTGTCAGGAGGCTGCTTTTACTAAGGGTCACACCCCCGAAACCTAGTCACTTCGGATTTAAAAATCACTTTGACTTGCTATTTTACAGGGAACATGGCAGGCTTAGTGAGTTTAATCTCTCTCTCTCTTTTAATACACCGGGGGGTGGGACACCTTTTAACCTACCTGACAAAGCTTTCTAAAAGCCTCTGCTTAGAAACTGACTCAGCCCGAAGCAGAATGGGAAAGCTGGCATGATGGAGGGGGCGAGCCACAAAGGTCACAGTCACTCGGCGCTCCTCTGGCAGCCACCCACCCAACCACATTCATAGATCCATCCCCTGTACCCTGGCCTGGGAAAAATCAGAAGGGCCACTCTCAGCTCCTTGGGGGGGCGGGGTTCCCATTTTAGACCAGCGCCAGGACCATAGTAAGTGGTCCATGTTAGCTGCTATACTTCCTTAGAAGAAACCATGCTACTGCCTTTACTACCAATAAGACTCTTAGAGCTAGCCCACTAGTCGAAACGATGAGTGGTAAGTTGTGCTGGTCTCTGACTTATCCGACAGAAGCCAGGACTCCCGCAAACACGTGAGCGCACGCTGGCCTCCGTGAGCCATTAGCAGGTGGCCGTCTCTGAGCATCACCACAGGCGCTGCTCTTGTCCTGAGAGCAGAAAGGACAGAATTTTTTTTTTATATTTCATTTAAGTCACACGAATACATGAACAAGTTCCACATCTTGATGACTGTTTCTACTACCACTTCATCTAACAAGCGGCGTTTGGTGATATGAGATTTTTTTTTCCTGCTTCCAGTAGCGGGGAACTTAGGAGGATGAGAGGATTGAATGACCTGCCCTTTGACCCCTAGGAACAACACCTGGTAAAGCCAGGTGGTAGAGGAGCTGAAATTATATCAGCCTGAAAATAATTCATGTTTCTCTCCAAACGCATTATCACTATCAAACTGGACATAATAATAATCAAGTACAATCCCAGAAAAGAACCCTCGACCATATTCCTAGACTATCTACAGCAGACCTCAGGGACAGTCCAAGGCACTGACGAGGTCCGCACACCGTCTGATGGTGACCACTTCCCAGAGCCCTGCGACGGACCAGGAAGGCTTCAGGCAGGACAGTTCCAGAACTCAAAGCGCCGCACTCGGACGAATCAAGATGGATTACACTCACCAAACCAAGTGGGGAAAGCGCGTCGCAAAGATATTTCTAACGCTGAAATATTACATTGCCAAATGGTCCTGTCAAACCACGGTTTAATTACCTTGGCCCCCGTGCCTCTTATAATCACCTGTCATTAGCGACGACGCGTGCATCTGTTTACACGTCTGTTGGAAATGCCAGCCCAGGCGAAGCCCAGGGAGAAAGCTTTCCGTGAGATATGGCCTCAGCTGAACAAAAAGGTCACCTTAAAGCTGACCTACTTACACCCAGGGCCAACCCTCAGAGATCACCTAAGGACAGGAGCACTGGAGCGAACATCCGAATAGTGTAGAAAAGAACCCTAAGGCCAAGGAGGAAAGTGGTGTCTCACGCCTCCTTGTGCGGCATTGCTGCTTGACTCCAGGAAATGACAGCAGTGACGATGTGTCATACATTCCGATGGCTTCTGGGTCTTTCCACCTTGGTGCCCTCCTCAACCCTACAAAGTCACACCTGGCACCTCTACTTCCAATGGCTGTCCTTTCCTCCTCTGGGGACGAGGCCTGCTTTTCGTGCCACCGAGTGGCTGCCACCACCTCCTCTACTTGAGAGGATTTCCTCCGGAAGGCCGGCTTCCTAATAGGCCACCATCTCCCCGGAGTCCTCTCTCTTCCCCACACACGAACACACAGATGCTGTTGTGTGGACAGGTGAGCACATCAACGGACAGAGAGGGACAGAGAGAAAGAGAATATAGAGCTATTTAGTTTAAATGAGCGGTGAGTGACTTCTGAGTTTCAATGAGTGGCCAGCGATTTCTGAGTTCTGATTCTCTTCTAACACGTTACATTGGTTTGAGCATGGGTTTGTCAATAACTAGGTTTCTCTGAATTCCGTTTCATCATCCATAAAATAAAGATCACGGCACTCAACCTCGGTACGATGACGCCGAGGAATACACACGGAACCACAGATAAAGCATTGGCACACCCAGTGGGTGCTCAGTACCAGCTGCTGAGCTCCATTCCCATTCCTTCTCTTCCCGCACAAAAAACATTGTCAACTCACGATGCCCACTGATGTCAAAGCGCTCCCGATGTATTTGTGGTCGACGTCATCCCGTGCGGCCTGGCTCACAGTCAGTTGTTTCTGTTTTCTGACCACGACACTAAAACCCTGGGTTAGAAGACCTGTCCCAGCCCTGGGCACACAGTGGAAACTCTCAAACTGCTTAGTCAGTGGAATCTGAGTTCGTTTCTAATCTGAGTCAGCAAACAGCAAGATAGAATGAAACCTTCAGCCCAGCCCTCCGACGCGCCCCTCCTGCCTCTCCAACCCCATCTCACTGCTCCCTTGGGTCACTATGCTCCGGCCACACTGGCTGGTCACTTCTCGTCCTCAGCTCAGCTCCAGTGGAGCTTCCTCGGACATCCCTGGAAGATTTTGTGCCTCTTCCCAATGCCCACCTTTCCCTTCTCTCCAGAGTATGTATTTCTAGCACGAGCTCACTTGTTTCAGTCTCTCCCCAACCACGGGACTGTGAGACCCCACCAGCACCAGGACGGGGCCGCACTTTTCGTGCATCGTTGTGTTCCCAGTGCCAGGCACGCGGTGAGCATCCACCAAGTATTTGTTGACGGAATAAACGGCGCTTTGCGCTCTCCTTAACCATCCATCCATCTTCATGCTGCTGAAGAGTCAGACACAAACTGAGGACCCATAACATTCATGCCAGACTCCGATCTCATTAATTCTTAAAAAGAAGCTTTATAGCATAAAACACCCTAGCACTGACGAAGCACTGAGAGAAACACAAGACACTTTTCCTACTAACTCAGAGAGAGAAGGCTGATCACCTGGGGAAATCAGGTGTGGGGCCCACAGTGCGCCCCACCGAGGGCTCAGGAAGGAGTCAGGTCTCCACAAGCATCTCTTCCACCGGCCACCACGCCTCTCACTCCCACTTCTGCTTGGCCAAGTGTTCTCAGCTCCTCACACATTAGCCTCCCCCTTCGCCTTGGTCCTCTAACTCAACAAACCCTGCTTTGGCCAGTGCCCCTGGCTACATCCCCTCTGGCTCCACAGGACGGCTGCAGGGAGGCCACGCGGCACATCCTACCGCAGCCAGACCAGCGGGGTCTCCTCCCTCCACCTTGTGAAACTCAGAGCATATCAGCCCTTTGTCTCATGTGTCACCATACCAGGGCCCTTCCTGGATGCACACCCTCTCTGGGGTTTTGCACTGGATTTTTAGGGCAGCCTACCACCCTCTGACCTTCTTTTCTATTTGACTTTAACCTTCACTGAGCAGTCTGTTCAATGACAGTTGGTCAAGAGGCCTCATGTTACCCTAAATGGCAAGGTAATGTTTTGTCCCAGGAAAAGATTCCAAATGCTGACCACACTCTGAGCTAGGTTGAGCAATAAACGTCGTACCTCTCTTGGAATGCAAGACCCATCCACAGGCTGTCATATTTCTAGTGCATCCCTTCAAAGATGATCTCTGCCCCACAGAGAGATCAGAGAACAGTGGATTTCCCTCGGTGGCGATCGGAACAGCTCTAGCTACTAACTCCTCATTCTTAAGACCTGGTCAAGTCGTTCCATTTTTTCTCCTTGCCCCCATACCCCATACCTCCTTTACGTCTCAAAACGGGTAGGAGAGAAGATGGAACTTCTTCACATTTATCAACAACAGTCTGTGAATACCTCTGGTCCTTGACAAGCATTAGACCCAGCTCCTGGGCTGCCCTTTGAAGCTATGGGTGGAAAAAAAAAGCAATTAGTTTACAGATGTGCACTGCAGACAGCTACTAAAGGGTCTTTTGCTAGTTCCGGATGGGGAAAGAAATCAGCTAGAGCGGGCACCACTGCACACTGTTCCAGCAAAAACGCACTGTGGAGAGCTGACCCTGTACCTATAATTTTAAAAGATTTGCTCATTTAAACCAACCGGCAGCATTTTCTGCCACATAATGGAGAAATTCACAGGATGCTGGGCCCCCTCCTGGCTTCTGTGGCTATAAAAGCCCCTTCATGCTGGATTTTTTATATTTGGTAAATTAATAGTTTACTGTTCCAAGATTCCTACGTGTTTATATTATTGCTTTTCTAACATAAAAGTTTGCAGTTGTTATGGAAACATATGGGAACATTTGCTGCTAAATTTTAAATGCATTTTCTACCCCTGTTACACACCTGAAATGAAGCCAAAAAACCCTCTTTGCTTTACATTAGAGTGAAATTCAAACTGGCCCGGGTGACTATAAATGGTGACTGTTTGTCTTGGCCCCTACCTGTATCAGATTCAGACTGAGGAATCTTAGGGAAGAAATTACATGGGATAAAATGGATATTTCTAAATTACAAGGCCTGCAATCCCAGTGGCTCCAAATATCAGCTTTCTGTTTCATCTCGGCCTGCCAGAGAGCGAGCGTGGGGGGAGGGGGCGGGGAGAGGGGGGCCGACAATAAAAGATCGACAACATTTACTCTCCAGAGCCCAGAGCTTCTTGTTTTGATTATGCTGGAGGAGGCTACAGATCCCCATCAGTTAAGTCTTGTTAGCAAATTAAATGCTTGTAGATTATAATGGCGTGAGACATGAGCGCTGGCCCCCGGCTTCCACCTGAAATGGCAAAAGAATAAATTCTTTCGACCCGTTCTATTCTCGCGTCTCCCTCTTTGCGCACCTCACAGTTCTCCGGGAATTGTTCATGATGACTCTTGGCCCGCGCGGAGGCTGGCTTGGAAACGTTCCGTGGACGGGCTCTGCGGCCGGCCCAGTTACCCCTTTCTCCACGTCTGCACACCTCACCCGAGTGACGTTTCCTCGTGCAATGGAACTGGCCACGAACACCGGTGGGGAAAACTGAGCCCTCTGGCTGGGGGCGGATATCAGATGAGGAAGACAGATGAGCGTGCCTGCCTAGGGGCTCTGAAGCCAGACACACCAAGAGTCGCGGACGAGCTGCCCATGGGCGCATTCGGCCTCGCCCTGGAACCCAGGCGACGACGGGGCTGCCACCTGCGCCACCCGGGTCCGATGCGCTGGGTCGTTCTTCGGCTCGCTTGCTAAGAGTCGAGGTGGAGTTTCATAGGTTGATGCTGTCTCTTCTTTCTGAAAATATAGCCGGGGCTATGTGCTCAAGAGTTTCACTTGAGCTTTCGGGCAAGATCAGACATTGTTTACATGAATTTGAAGTGAATGAGAAAGAATTACTGATGCTTTTCTGAGTACAGAACATGAGAGGCTGCCACACACTTTTTGTCCCACAGACCCTTGTACGCAGGGTGGGCAAAAGCGGGTTTACAGATGTGAGTATGCAAAACTGAGTTTATTCTTGTATGACTATTTATTCATTATTGTATCATTTTCCATACAAACAACTGTACACCTGCTTTTGCTCCACCCTGTAGGAAGAACTGTTATCTCCTAACGGTACACATTGGGAGGGCCCTATGGCACTAACTGAAAAGTCAATTCCTCTCCACCCTTTGTTTTCAGGTCCTCAAATCAAGAACTTCAAGTTCTAAGGCACATTTGTTCTACCACACGTCCAGCATGCCATGTGAGGAAGCCACGGGCTCAGAATATAGTCACAGAGGGGCCCAACCAGCAGCAAAGGTCAGAGTCCTCACAAAACATGTGCAATCACTGCCCTATTATATCTAGATGATAACATACGTAAATTATATGTCACTTACATGGTATCTGTTATTACATGCAGTGTTGCGTGTTTTCACGTTTCTCCACCTTTCTCCTGCTTTAAAGAACGGACACGGGGTAACCTTTCTTCAGCCGTCAGGCTGTAGGAAAATGAAGTGACCGAACAGAAGGCCCCGGAAGCTCGGTGCCTAGACTCGGGTCCTGGTTTGGCCACGTAAGACTGTGTGATGGGGGATAAATTCCTGAGCCTCGCTGGGCCTCTGTGACCTTGACTGTAAAAGAAAGACAAAGGCAGCCCTTCTGGGTCTGCAGGAAGAGGAAAGGAAGGAATAGGGGTAAGACTTTTCGAACAGCACCTGGCACACAGCAGAGCCCTCAGGCACTGGCTGCCATTCTTAGGTCCCTCCTCTTCTTCATCACCAGCAGCACACTCAAGACGGACATCCAAGTGTCCGGACTCCCTGAGGTGTCACGACCCCTTCAGGGTTTAAGGTCTGTGCTTCCTAAACGTTGATGACGGGGTCCACCATCAGGACTTTTAGTGACAAACCACCAACATTTTTCTATTTCTAGCATTTTCCTTGAAATCAGCTTAAATTTTTTTCAAAAACAGTAACTTAAAGACTGACTTATATCTCTGGTTTTCAGAAACATAATTTGAGGACCATGACTCTAAATGCTAATTATGCCTTTCTAATCTACAGACACACACACACACACACACACACGCACAACTTCTAAAAGATAAGGCGCTCGTGGGTGTCAGACAAAATCATTGCTGCTGGTGTGGGCCACCAGCAGCAGGTCCATAAGACTTCAGGAACCTCTGGGCTTGGCCGCAGTGCATTTGGGAAGGGCCTACCTATGTCCAGCCGGGGAGACATTTCCGATTTGACAGAAACCCACCACGCTGCCTGTGTGGACAGCCCATAGCCAGGCCCTGAACGCGGGTGACCATAACGAAGCTGACTTCACACACTCTGCACACACTCGGGTCTGAAGCCTCTCTCCGAGGTGAAGAACGGAGAGTAACTCCCTTCCATCAGCCTCGGTTCCTCATGGTGGGAGCACTGTGTTGGTGGGGAGACTGCAGGCAGGGCGAGGCCCTCGTGAAAGGAAAAGAGGCTCCCCGCCCAGAGGTCTCATCCCATCCCCGCGGACCCGATTCAGTGAATTTTGACCCCCGTGCCACCCCATTTTCGCATGATGCATTCGGTACAAGAAAAGATGAATCACTTATGGAAAGCAAGCTAACATCTCTACAGCAAATATACCCCCGCTGTATAGAGCGGGACATAAAGGTTCGCGCTTGCATCATTAGCTCGACTGTAATAAATGAGACGCTCTGTGTGATGTATCATACGGTAAAGAAAGCACAGCTGTCTGCTTCTGCCGGAAGTGCATAGCTGTGCTGCACCTGGGTCTGCAGGCACTCGGGAAGCCCTCGGCCACAAAGCTGCCTCGCTCAGAGCCGCGGTGGCTGAAAACCATCGTCCACGGACAATGACCTGTGTCGGCACACGGAGGTCCAAACACGGGGTCCTCATAGCTCCCCACTAAAGGGAAGACAGCAGCAAAACATCATTATCATACGTTACTAACATTTAATAAAAAAGACTGCTCTATTTGTGGGTTATGGATGCACGCTGCACGTTACGGTGGCGTTTGAGTTATTATTGCTTCTCCCGGCCTCTCTCGCTGGAAGGGCAAAGCGGCCCTTCCAGCCTAAGAAGCGGAAAGCAATACCTCCATTTGGGATTAAGATTCTAAAACTGGATTTGCAATTTGTTCTGTTTATTTCCCCTCTGATCACATGAGTGTATCTGTGGCGGACATTTATCACCGGAAAAGCCATCGCTGAAATGACCGCTATTAAAGGCAGCTCAAAATGACACGCTTGTAAAACACTTTGAGGGCGCTCATTGGGTCTTTGGGAATCCATGCTTGTCCTTTCTCCAAGTATCTCGGTCATTTTGAGGCTCTCCCCTGTTAACACAAAGTATTTCCATTTCTCAGGAACAAGGCTTTCTGAGGCTGGAAGACAGAAGCCCCTCTCCATTTATTAAGACGACTCCCCGCGGCGTGGGGCTGTTCTTTACCTCATAATTAAAATTGCACCTGAACTGGACCATCTGTGAGCATGGATTAAGTCATGACAAAATGGGAATATCCTTTCATTTTTTTCCCTGCCAAATGCCTCTAAACCCCATACATATTTTATGTGACATACCCCCCAAAACGCGTGCTTAAATAAACTTTTATCCCCACGCCCCCCCCCCAAAAAAATGAAATTAGTTAGGATAAACATTTTGCTCCTTGCTGCAATCTTTCAGACATCTGTAAAAATCAGCCAAATTAACGGGCAGCTCTGCAATTTGCTCCAAGAATGAATGAACCGTCGGCCCCTCCGCTTTCTGTTCCTAGGACTTTGTCCGTTTATGGCAACCCCAAGACACGGTTTGCCACTTAATTTCCCTCTTCCTTTTTCAAATACACTCGCTTCGGAAAAGACATTATTCATACAAAGGGCTGCCAACACTTTGGGTTAGGACGGATTTGGATATACAGACTGTTTCACAAGCTAGTCTTATTTAAGGAAAATAAAGTCTCTTTGGGAGGGTTTGTTGTTGTTTTTGCACAAACTGCAAATCCATAAATGCAGAGATTATAAACATCGATACAGACATTTCTTCCAGAGGGTTTTCTACCCGATGTTAACTTTACATTAGAAATTCATGTTCCTTCAGAAATGTTGGCCGAGTTTAGTGAAACGGTGCCTTTGGTGCATTTGGGGCTATGATGTCGACTCCACTCTAATAACCCTCATGAAATATTTACGGGGAAATCCAACCACGCAGGCCTAACAGCTGACTTGCATGGCAGCCAAGGTTTGGGCTTGCCTTTTCCTTTTTATTAAAGAAATCGTTTTTATTTTTTCCTCTTCTCCACCAGATCAAGCCCACGTGTGTGGAGTACCGTGCTCGACCATGCCTCTGAGTGGCCTCCAGTCTGGAGCGGGGAGTCAGAAAGATGTCCCTGACCACAGGACAGCGTTGTGCCCTGGAAGCACCGCTGGGCTCCCCCTCAGAGGGGGCTGGGAATGAGGCTCCAACTCAGGGGCGGAAGAGAAGAGATGGGCTCACGACCCACGCTGCCCCGGCCTTTTCCTCCTGAGAGTCAAAACCCTTCGTCAGATTCAAAACGGCCAGTGTTTTGGCAGACGCCCTTTTCATGGTGGCAGTGAGCACCGTGTACACCTCGTTCGCTTCTGAAAACTCTCCCAGGCTTTCTCTGTCAAGGGGAAAATGAAAGACTGGCAAGTTAAAGGCAAAACAAAAAACAAACAAACAACAAAAACTCCACAGAAATATCTGCTCCAAGCAGGGAGCTATCCACACATTGAGCAGATCAGTGTTCCAAGGTCAGGAGCGGCAGTGCCCAGGGCCCCTGCCTCTATTCTTAAGAAACAGGGGCGGTGGCGGGGGGGGGGGGTGGTGATTGAGAAGAGTTTTCATTCATTCAAAGCAGACAGGATGTCCATTCTATATCAGAATCCTATCCACACCATCCGGTCTCTAGACACAATGCACTGATTAGCCTGGATAACAGGTACACACATCTGAATTTTTGCTAACATCCAATTCAGAGACTTCCTGCACACACACGGTAGAAACACTCCACTTCTTTAAAAATGGAAGGGCCCCGGTAACACAGGTCAGCCTCCTCTGCAAGACTGAAAGATACTGCCCACTTCAGACAAGCGTGCACGTCCCCGCTCACCTCGGTCCCACCTCTCTGCCTTCACTCGTCTAGGTGAGCTGCCAGGTCCCACAGACATCTGGTGTTTGCAATCTCTTGTCTGAATTCACTAGAAAACCCATAAGCATCCAAGGATCACGCTGGGATCATGGAAAGCTCAGAAGAACACGTCACCGAGAAAGCCCAGGGCCACTTTGGGCAAAGATCTCACCATTCTGGGGGCGCCCTGCTCGCCCCTCAGAGCCAGATCTCCTTCTCTTTGTGACATATCCTGGTGTCATGGTCTTGGGGGCCCGTGGTACAGAAGCTAGTGCGTGTGTGAGCACGTGCAGAAATGCTCTGAAAGACGCAGGGGGAAGTTACCAGCTCTGGGAGCGTCTCCCTTGCTTTCCTGCACTCTCAACCTGCCACCCAGGCTGGCGCCGTTTGCGCGTGCATCGCTCAAACTTGCACTTGGATGTGTGCACACAGGCACACGTCCTCACGCACCCTCTCCGACTTCCCTGCCGCCGCCTGTTTCCCGTGCAGCAGAAGATGCTGTGCCGAGCACAGCTCCCAATCCTCAGAGGCCCCCCTCAAAGCTTGTAAAGTGAGCCTAACATGCAGAATTTCAAATGACGGACCAACAGCAGAAAGATCATTTACAGTAACTACACAAACAAGCTAAATGAAAGACTTGTGTTCAGTCATTAAAAATAATAATGCTCCCGCCCTGAGGGCTGAAACGTAAAGCTTAACCTTCGTGTGAGGAAACAGAAAAAGGAGTGTGTTTATTATCCCAATAAGATAACCTGCTAATTTATTTAGGAGGCAATTTCCGAGTCCTGTTTCTTCACAGTGAAATCTCACTTTATCAGATTATACGAGAAATAACCACCGTGAATGAAATGCTCCTTCCAGCCAGGGCCTTCGTAAGATGGATCACCAGGTAGGGGGCCGAGCACAGGGCTGCTGGGAGGTATTGTCTCCAACAGCTCTGTCCCCTCTCCTCCGGTGGTCTCCCGAACCGAGCCCAGACTTAGGGACAGAGCCATCTCCCTTGCACTTTGCAGATGATGCCTCCCATCATGACAACAGAGAAGAGGAAAGGTCTCTGGCCCTGCCTACCGACAACAAGTCTCTGTAAGGTAATGAATGCAGACAGCTTGGGGACCGTCCACCTGCGCGACTGCCTCTTCCTGCCTGCAAAGTGAAATCACCAGGGACTGGCAGAAGGTGCTTGTCTGACAGGGCCAGGACAGCCTTTCTCCTCGGTGACAGCCCGGGCCTACCCTCTTAAACTTGACCCACCGTAATTCCTTCACAATGCCGCGGCGAGGCAGCTGACAGGAGCAGCTGCAGCTCCTAAGCGAGATGGATGGAATTTTCATAACTAGTTCCCCAAGTTACATTTTACCTTCAAGATAATTTATGAGCTGCTCTGGAGCCTTGAAGAGACAATATGCTTGCCATAAAATTAACTGTAACAGTCTTGTAGGTTATAATTAACACTGGGAGGGTAGCACCAACTGGATGAAACACATGGCATAATTGATGGGGAAACTGGAAATGAGGCAGGCTAACAATATCATTACTGTGCACGCCGCCTTAGCAGAGCCCATGCTTTCTCAGGGTTAATTGCAATCGCCTTCCAGGGCCCGTCTTCTGGTCGGGACGGGGCCAGAGCGGGGCAGGTGGAGGTTTTGCTGCCAAGGCCACGGGCACCTGGACGGAGACAGAGGCTGTCGACAGTCTGGAAGGAGAGCCGGGCGAACCAGCAGCCGGGCCGAGCACCTGGCGTCCTGTTCATGCTGGGCCCTGTGCACGCCTGCGCGGCAGACGTGACTTCATTTGCTCAGAGAATAGCAGCTTTTTCGGCAGAGACAGAGAGGCGGACAGGAAGAAGACAATCAGAACTTCCAAAGTGCCCTTCGAAGGCTTATGATATTTGCCTAGAATACAGCAGAACGGAAGTGTTTCAGCTTCAGGTGGGCACATCTCAGCAAAAAATGAAGACAGTCCACTAGACCGAAAAGTATATTAAACTAAAAAGCATCCACCTGAGCACCCTGCCCAGTGGAGGACAGCGACCGGGAAGGCCCTGTCAATCTCTTCCTTCCTGAAAAGAAACGCTTGACTGTCCCTCTTTCTGCGCGCTTACTAAACAGCCTGATCGAGACCCCCGGACACTGACCATTCTACACACGCGGGAATCGCCCAAGGCACAGTGCGAAGGAGAATGACCTAGTTTGGGTTTTTGACGTGTTCCTTTCGTTTCCTGTCCCGGGACAAGATACTGAAGACCATTCTGATAAGTGAGGCAACAGTGTCCCCTACAGGCCAACGGAGCCACTCCTTACCCCCTGGCCACCCCCTTACTTCCTCGGTGGAAAGTCCACTTTCATCTACCGCCTGGACTGCGCGCAGCAGAGGAAATCTGTAAAACACCGGACACGCCGAGACAGTGCAGTTGCTACTCCCCAAGTGCCGTAAACTGCTTCCGAGGTGTAAACATAAGATGCAGCGGGTAATTAACGCATCAGAGAGGATACGAACCCCACCCCTCCCATTCTCCTAAAATCAGCCTTAGCTGTCCCAGCCCCCCAATTGCCCCACTGAGAGAACTCAGAGATTCTCGGGAGCCCCCCGGTCATGTTCTCATCGGCACCCCAACCTCCCTTCCCAAAGATCGCAACCAATGCAAAAGTAATGGCATCGCTCTGAAAGTGTGGCTTCCCTTTCAAGGGTTCACGAGACGGAACAGTGAGGAAGCAGGAGCAGGAAAAGACTTCCCGCACAACTGCACTGTGTGAAACTCCTTTGGGGACCAGAGGAGATGGATATTTACAGAGGCCACCGGGTGTCCCCACACTGGGGAGGGTCCTGGAGGGTCTGTCTCGTGGAACCTGGTCAAGGTACTGGGTGAACACACGGGTATCTACGAGGGCAGAGCCCTGTTCTGTTCTGGTGGCGGCCACACAGCGCAGGTCTGGGCGGGGCTGCCTTGGCTTAAATTCCATCCCTACCACTCATTCGCTGCACGGCCTCTTGCTCACCACGTCAAATGCCTGAACTCTGCCTGGTGCTTGTGAGTTCTCGTTAAACGTTGGCAGCTCTTGTTGCTAAAATTGGTACAAGGACAGTGGAGGTAGAAGCTGCCAGGAGTGACACCTGCCCTACCCTCAGCTGCTCCCCGGTGTCCGACTCAGAGACCCACATCTTGTCAGAGCCGCAGATGCCTTTGAGGTCGCCTGGTCCGAGCCATTTCTTTACTAGACGAAGCTGCAGAGATCCAGAGTGTCTGGGACATGCTCGGAATCAACAGCAAGCTGGGCATAGGGCTCACACTGGAGTTCGGGCCTCTGTCTGTCAGGTCTATGAGACAGTGCTGTGCGCAGCTCTGTCCGGGGCTCCTCCCTGCCAGGTCTGCACTCTCAGGCCCCACCATGAGGCTGGGATTTCACACGCAGCCCTCTCTTAAAGAGGGGGCAGGTTTGGATAAGTGTGGCCGGCCTCATTCTCGACATTTTTGCTTTGACCTGGAGAGGAGGGGTCATTTTTACTGAATGCTTAGTGTGTCACAGGTACTTGCCCTAGGTGTCTGACATGCAACCCCTAAATCAGCCCTGTGAAATCGGTTCTATTATTGTCCCCGGGCAAGTTCCCAACGAGAAGACTGCGTTCAGAGGGGCTAAGTAACGAGTCTAGTTACAATCTATCATTGCATCGTGCCTAAAGTTACAGAAGTGGACCCAAGATTCACGCCCAGGCGACCTGACTCCTGCTCCCAACCTCTGCAGAAAATCTGAAAGAAAAAGCCATGCGCCCACTATTTAACATTGAGCACTAGGTTCACCAGAGAGAGGGTGGCCCCCAGACTGTATCCTAGAATAACCCACAGCCACATACGGATTTTTCCCCCATTTCTCACCCGGTTTCAGAGACAAAGAGCTACCTATCCACTTGTAGCCAACACATTTCACATTGGAGTACATGAGACTCACACAAGGACATTTCAGGAGAACCTGCCACTTCCTTTCCTGGAACAGAATTTCCATAGAATCCTGACTTCACTTCTTCCACAGACTTCATTATATGATATTGTATCATCTATTTCCCCTAGTCAGGTGCTACCCACCTCTACAACCTCATGGCCTGGTACCAGGCTGGCCTTCCTTAAATGTTTGCTGAATCAGTGTATGATTGACAGATCACTGCCAGCAACCATAAGCACTGCACCCGACAATACGCTGTCATCACAATACCGAGGAGACAGGTAGAGCTCCCCAGCTCTCTCTTAGGAGATATTTGTGAATATAGCGTGTTCTGAATTTAAGCCTTCCTTTAGGTGAAAACCTTTAAGGTGACTTTTTTTTTTAAAGTCACTGGGTGCCAGGGTGCAGGCTGTCTAAGGAGAGAGGAGAGTTGTTCACTGCCTGGGGTGGGGGCCCTCAGAGCGCTGGGAGTCCGAGATCAGCGCACCCAGACAACCCACTGGGACTCGAACTGCAAGTGATCATTTCAGGGTGAGGATCAGAAAGGAAAATTGCATATTTTCGTCTCAGCCGGACGACTGACTCCATTTTGGTTCTATGGTGTGGTGTTCAAACGCAGGACGTGGCAACCGCGTACATTTTCTAACAGGTTTTCTAGCCCCGCTTAGGTGAGCCATCCTTGGCTGTCCCTGCACGGGACCCAAGTTCTGTGAAAGAAGAGTCTTCATGAGTCTCCTTCACGGCTGTGTTTCCAGTATCTGGAAGAGTGCTCGGCAAATAGCAGGCACTTACTAGTGTTTGTGGAATAAATAAATGAATGGATCGATGTTTTCTCAAAAAGTTTAAGAAGCGCCGCCTGGAAAAAACAGCCAGCAACCAACCACAGTCGGAAACCTGCCGGGAGCAGAGGTGTACTGAAGTTGATGTGCTGATTTTATAAATAAGATGCGCAAGAGTCCATTGGCTTTTGTCCCCCATAAAACTGCTCCAGTAACGATAGGAACAATGGGAAGAACATTAACAACACTGGACTCCTTAAGATAAGTTGCTGTGTCTTGGATAAAAGGCAACCCTATCTCTAGACTCATTTAATCCTCCTTGTTCTAAATTTATACAATGTTTCGATTCCTACACATTTATGAGGAGGTTTTATGGAGTTACCAGGTTTTATGGAGACACAGAGGACGCCCTTCTTCGAAGGGCGGCGGAAGGCAGAGACGGCAACTATTAAAGGAGATGGAGCAGATGCATTACAAGAGACCGCCACGGCCGCTAGCAGGCCAGCGCCTCCCTGCTTGTCCCTGGAATAGCCTTCATCGCTTACTCCCCATGCCCACCCTGACCCACTGACAAAGCCAGCCAGGTGCAATGGGCAGCTACTGAACTAGCTCCTGGCCACCGCCACCTCCGCCAGAAGCAGCAGCCACTCTCTGTAGTGTGAGTGACAGCAGTTGGCATGGTCGGATGACTCAGTCATGTGTTGTCCCAGGGGGTAATTCCATCAGCCTCATCATCCCACGGCACGCTCTCAAGGCTGGTGGGTCCCCTTTTTGTGATGACAGCTCCCTAGCATGGGAATCCAACTCGGGCCCACATGCCAAGACCCCCAGGCTAGGGTATGTCACTGCACTGACATCTTCGAAGCCACATCAGGATATCAGTGGGTAACCAGCAAAGAGCAGCTGCCTAAAGCAGGTGAAATGTAGACTTAAAGCCACACTAAGCTTCGATTTTGCCCCTCCTGGTTGGAAACCCAACCTATAGTTCACAGGAATGGCCCAAGGGAGGCCCTTCCCCTCCCCACCCCCCACCTCCCCTTTCCTTATGCAGTTCTCTCTCCCTTCCAGGAAGGGCTGGGGATCAGGAACGGCTGGCTCAGGGAGAGACCGTGTCAGCAGCTTCCTCCTTTTCATAAGCTCCTGCCAACTAAGTTCTCCTGGAGAAGGGCTTGTGGCTAAGCCGTCTTTCAGTTTCCTACAGTGCCTCACACAAAACAGAGTAACAACTGGCACGCTAGCCTTTGTGTTCTTATTAACTAACCTTTCCCGCCTCCCTCCACAGCAGCCTACACATGATTTCAGTGTGGAGGCTGTGTCATGCTCATCTGGATATTTCTCACAGCATCTAGCAGGTACTTGTACCTACGAAGCACTCAGAGACTAATAGTTAATTGTTAAACTGGACTAGACCCACTTGTCAGTTTTAAGTACACATGCCTGGCCCCGCCAGGAAGGGAAAGGAGAAACCAGACATCCGTGGAGAAAATGTTAGAGCCCAAGTCAGTCCACACAAGCAAGTCACACAAACTGTTCCGTCTGTGGTACCCAGAGCTGACTTCTGAAGCTGCTTCCCGTAGAAAAGCGAACCCTACGTGTTACAAGATCTGGTTTACGACAACTCGATTTCGGAGCCCTAAAAAGAGATCCAAAGTGGACCCATCCTAGAGGTAGAAGGTGACGGCGGGGGTGTGGAGAACGGAGGGTGATCAGTGATAAGATGGCTGGTTTCCATGTCCAAAAAAACATGCTAACCTGGCGGTTCTGTGAGTCGCCAGAGCCCAGTGTGGGGAAGGCATGCACCCAGGGCCATCTTGGTCCAGAGATTTACGGCCAACGTGAAGTGAGTGGTTCTAAAAGCTTTTCTAAGACACTGCCACAAACATTTCTTCACACGGTTCTCATCGCCGTTTTCAGGCTCCCTGGACCCAGACGAGGCTGTCTACACAGGAATTGGAGCGAGTCCTGTCTGAGCCTAGGAGTTGGGGGGTGAGTTACATGCAGACAGAGCTTCCCTTTAATCGGGGCCACGTCCCTCTCAGCGTGCAGTGCTCAGCATGGCCGTCATGGAAGACACGTGAGAGAGCAGTGAGAGATGTAACTATGAGGCCTCCAGAAACAAATCAGCTGGGCCATGTGCAAATAGGCAAAGGGCCAGGCCTGCCCATGAAAGGTGGGCAGTGGGCACATCCTCTTTCTGGTGACCGCTCCATTTGGGACTCCATCCAGTCAACAAGCCCAGTACAAATCTGCCGAGTTTGAAAATCTAATAAAGAACTAATGGGAAGATGCTCAACATCATTAGTCATCAGAGAAATGCAAATTGAAACCACACCGATGCCCCTAGGGTGTCTGTAATTTTTTTAAAAAGTAACAAGTGTTGGCCAGGTGGTGGAAAAGGGGAACCTCTGGGTACTGCTGGTGGGAATGCCAAATGGCGTGGCAGGTGTGGATGCCAGTCTGGCAGCCCCTCGAAAGCAGGACACAGAGTGACCCGATGACTCAGCGACTCCATTCTTGGGTGCACACTCAAAGGAACCCAAAACCTGCCCCTCAAAAACGTGCAGATGAGTGTTCCTAGCAGCATTATCCATAGCTGCCAAAAAGTGGAACCAACCTAAAGATCCATCAACTGATAAACACAATGTGGCACATCCACACAACGGAATATTACTTGATAAATAAAAAGGAATAGAGCACTTCCATGCTACATCGCAGAGCGACTCTAAAGACAATACACAGACTGAAAGAAGCCAGATATAAACAGCCACATGCTGTGTGGTTCCATTTCTATGAAACGTCCAGAACAGGCAAATCCACGGAGAAAGTGTCGAGTGGCTGCCAGGGTCTGTGGGGAAAAGGGGACTCGGGAGCGGCTATCGACAGCAGGAGGGTTTCATGTCGGGGGTCATGGGCACGCTCTGGGACCGGATGATGGGGATGGTTGCGCCACGTCGTGAATGTCCTAAATGAATCATCTAATCGCATATTTTAAAATGATTAAGTTTATGGTATATGAAATTTTATTTTATGTGAGTTATATCTGTTTTTTAAAAAGATTTTATTTATTTATTTATTTATTTATGTATTTATGTATTTATTTATTTATTTTCAGAGAAAGGGGAAAGGAAGGAGAGAAACATCAGTGTGAGAGAGAAACATCCATCAGTTGCCTCTCGCACGCTCCCTAACCGGTTGCGGGACCTGGCCCACAACCCAGGCGTGTTGCCCGGACTGGGACTCAAACTGGCAACGTTTTGCTTTGTGGGATGACACCCAACCGAGCCACACTGAGCAGGGTGAATTATGTCTCAATTTTTTAAAAAAACCCTAATGGCCTAGTTTTTGTCTTATTTTTTTGAATTCGTACCTTACTCAGCATAAATTTAAGGGCACTGTTTTAAAGTTAAAAAGCACAGTTAACTCAAAAAGAATCCCTCATCTCTCTGCATTATCCGTCACCTAGCTTTCTGCTCACTTGTCAATCCCCATGGATATACACAGAGTGAAAACCAGAGGTGAATGCTAACTTGGGGTAATGTTTAGGAGCTCTTTATTTTGATTTTAAATATAATTATTGGCTTGCATTATGTAGACAATGTAGTTCAAGATAAAGGCTTTAGCGGGACAGCAATTCTAATCTTCAGAGACATCTACAAGTCCCTACTTTCCTGAGTGGGTTAGAGTGACTGGGTTCCATCACCTTCCTTTCCCCTGCCTCCCGCAGCCTCTTTCTAGGACCTTAGTACATTCTCAACCCTGGACACGTTCTTAAATTGGATGCTGAGGACATACTCTCAGGCAGCATTTTGTACCGGCTAGGCATACACAACATACAAAAATGCTTGTTAAATAAAGGCATTATTGCTTTGGAAAGTAGAGTCACGGGAGGTACCAGCTGCCTCTGAAGAAGACAACAGAGCTTTGTGAACTCTAATGTCACCAGTCAGAAACCAGGACACTGTTCCCCAGAAGCTGGGAGAGAGCTTTAAACAGATTCCTCTTATCACTTAACAGTCGGTAAACATATAGCTTGTGACCTACCCATTGCTGGTACCAATTAGCATCGCTATGATGCTTCTTTGAAAAAGCAAGAAAGAAACAAGCATGTCTACTCAATTAAGGGTTGGCGCTTTCTCCTTACTCTTACAGAAAACCGGCCAAGTTGTCGCAAAAGTAGAACAGTGTGCAAGTGTCACACGCACATTCAGTACCAGAAAACACAGCACCCTCGGTGGGCAGATGTGGAAGTGGATCGCAAATTTTGCAAAGCCTGCGCTCTCACACGTGACTTCCCTACATTCTCTAAGCAGAGCGAGCGGGCAGAAACAAAACACTGGTCTCTCACCCTGAGAAGTGCGAGGCAGAGGAAGCCCACTCCTTCCCTTAAGCTGGCCACGAAGAGTGACTCCAGAGTAAACACGCCCTCAAAATTGTCCAGCAATCTAGGAAGGATGCGAGGGATTCGTGTGAGAGAGAAACAAAGGCGCTGATTTTCACTCCACTTTATTCAGAAAAACAGCCCGGGCGCGGACGCTGCACTGTACCTTTTCTTCGGTGCACTTTTCAAATGATAATTTCTCCCGCTGTCACCATTAAATCTTAATCCATTCCAGCTCCTCGCATGGGTCATTAAGTCTATATGTACTGCTGTTATTTTAAAATGTTTCCCCTTGGCAGGGAGCGAGGGGGAGAAAAGATGTTGAGAACCAGATGGGCCTCTTCACAGTTCATTTATCAAACCCAATACGCTGGGCTCCACCCTCCACTCACTCGCTATTGCGGTTAAACTTCCATATAATTTGGTAATCATTTTCATTATCAGAGAGAGACCCTAAACAGCCTTTCCTGGGATGGCCGGTCCTTGCAGCTGCTCTTTCGCTGCCTTTTCCTACAGTAGGCCCGGAGAACCTCTGACTTTATTAGCTGCAGACTGACCTTCGGGCTGCAGGGGTCGAGGAGGGGTCAGAGCAGAGGGCTTGCCCAGTTCTTTAAAAGCTATCACAAGCTGTCCATCAGGCAGAGGGGACTGTATAAACAAAGCCGAATCTCCCGAAATTCTGGACCGCTTCTGTTAACACTTACCCTGCATTCACACGGCTTCTCCCGGCGCCCTTTGGAATCACTCAGCTCCGGGGAAGTGAGCAGACAGCCCTAATAAGCCTATTTGGAGAGGGTGGTTTATGGGATTACCAAGCTTGCCGAGGGAAACCCACGGCACTCCGACGGGCCTCTGAAATCGCAGGGTTGTGTGACACTGTGACAAACTCGGTTACCCCAAGTCATGCGGAATTGACACTTTCCTCCAGAAGCTAAGTTAGGGAATCAGGGAACATCTGCTTTCAGTTTACGAGACTTCAGTGAGTCATCCCCAAACAATGGCTTGGCTCCTGGCTTCAGAGAGACACAATTTTTTTTTTCTATTTTTTAAAACTTTTTATCGAATGTATTGGGGTGACATTGGTTGATAAAATTATATAGGTTTCGGGTGTTCAATTGTATAATGGATCCTCTGTATGTTGGACTCTGTGTTCACCACCCCGAGCCGTCTCCTTCCAGCACCATCTAACCCCCCATATCCTCTTCTGCCTCCCCCGTCCCCTTTCCCTCTGGTAATCACCATAAATATTTTAAAACCAAGTCACAAGTTTTGCTTCAGATTCTCCCTGATACTGTTATCACAAGTGAACCTGCTGAATGAAGAGGGAGGTGGGAAATCTTTATTACAGCCGACTTGGACTGAAGTTATTGCCAGCTGCAGAGTCTCGGTCGACCTAAATGTCTCGAAGTCGAACTATTCATAACGCATTCTCTAATGTGCAATATGAGGTAATTACAGTCATCTGTATTTAACTTTCGGAGGAAAAAATTTCTATTATCTAATCTAACTGATCCCCTGGTAGCTTTGATGAAAGTAAAACACTGCAACCTACTGCCTGGCCTTTGGCGAGCGCTAATTATTTTCTGTCAAAGCGCATTTCTCCTCGTGTAATTCCAGAGCACACAACAGGCCGCTCTCTGGAACACGGGCCGCTCGGGGAGCGCGGCAGCCCGTGTTCCATAACGCTCGCCACTGCGGGCCGGACAGCCACGCGAGGCCAGGCCCGACGTGGCCTTGACGAGGAAAAGGAAGGTGTGTGGGAACCGTCTGTGTACAAGGATCGTATGGGTGAGTCTTTGGGCTAGGTCCCCAGGATGGGAAACTTCCAGTGGGGGTGAAGACGGGGCGGGGGTGGGGGCAGGATTAGGGCTATTTAATCCTCTGAGGACACTTTTCCTTCTGAGCTCTGCAGACAGCACCCTCTTGAAATGTTCTTTCAGGGGTTTAGTTTTAAGGAAGGCCTGCAGTGTGTCAGCGGCTCAGTCGGCTCTTCCTCCCCGCCTCCCCTCCCACGAAGGACTGGAGAAGTTTCGTTTCAGATGCTAGACCACATTGACTTCAACCCTGGCTCCAGCCCCTGACAGAATTGTTAGCAGGAAGGGCCAGAGAGGCTGAGACCAGACTCCTTCTAAACAGGCCGTGACGTCTGATGACTTGGTATATTAGGAGATCCCTGTGCGCAAGCCAAAGGCCCTCAGGAGAAGACCTCCCTTCTCCACATTTGGTCTCTGAGATGCGCTTGCCTTCGGAGGCATGGGGGAGGGGGGTGGGAGGAAGGGTACAGGGCAGTGCCTCTTTCTCTCTCCTTTTCCTGTTTAATAAGAATCACCAGGGGGCAAAGACATAAAGGTCAAACCCACAGAGAGGAGCCTCTTCCATGCCCCACACCCATACTGCATTATTTAATAAAGCCTGCATACTTTACTGACTATACATACTTAAACTGTAACGCAAAGAAAATGTAAAACATAATTATTGCAGCTTAAATGGAAAATGTAATGACTGCAGTTGACCACACAACAGAAAAAGAGGGAAAGGGGAGAGCACCACTGGGAATTCTTAAATGATTGTTTCAAAGCAAGTCTGAATTTAGAGATAATACACGTATTTGAGAGAAGCAGCTTCCCGATACCCAATCACAAGGGATAGTCCATCCTCTTTACTGTCTCCTGTCCTTGGAAAATGCTCGTCTTCAGCCTTGTTCAGACAAATCTATTTTTATGATAATGGTTACTCGTAAAGCCATCAATTATTGCAAATTCTGTTGCATGAACTCATTTGGAGAATATTACGGCTATCAATAAACGCTCCTGACTCCCAAGCACACAGAATTTTTAAGCATCAAATAAGACTCGGAGACAACGTGCAGCCTAATCTTCCCAATTCCTCTCCCTCCTGCTCGGAGACACACAATATTTCAACAATTTTTACAAACTACAGCCCTGAAGGCTAACCCTAACCCGTGGGGGAAGCCGTTCCAGCCGTCCATCCATCACTTGTTTGTCAAATCAGAGCAGGGCACCATGATATGTGGTACACAAGCATCGATTCTGTAAAAACTGGTGATTTGTACAAACTTTCTACCAGTGACAGCTTTGTAACCACAGGTAAGTCCATGTGCAAAGAAAGTAGGCGGGAGCCAACGTAATCCCAACGTGGTCAATTCTAAAAAGGGGTTGATAAACGGACAACTTCCAAGCACCCAGACATTTGCCCCCCAAACAGCAACACTGGTCTTTTAGGCTGTTGATTAAAAGGGTCCTTTGGCTTCAGGTACTTATATAGAATTTGCCACAAGGTGCTAACGTTCATGCTAAATGTCATACTCGGGGCGGAATCACATACACGCACATCCAGAGGACACCATGGATCCTTACAATTCACATGGGTCTCCTGAGCAGGAAAAGCTCACTTTGGCTGAAAACACACATCAACTGGCTCATTTTTCAAGGCCCCTCAAGTGAGAGGGAGGGGACCAGCCAGGAGGAAGGGCTGAGCCAGGCCCAGCCTTTGTTTTTCAGGGACTCACCTGGCATGCCACTCCCTCCGCAGGCTCTGGCGCGTGCTGAGCGAGCCCAGGATGGCAGTCAAGGTTTCATTCCTGCGTCCAACGGGGACCCCCTCTCTTCGAACTTCACGAAGTACTGCATTTGTCTAGAAGAAATGATCCCCCAAAAAGAGAAAGGAAGAGTGAAAAATTAATAATACAAAAAAAAAGCCCATAAGCAAATAAGGACAGTAAATCAATGGCTTTTTTATTACAGTTCTCCCGCTAACAAATCAATACAGTAAATGATGGTCAAAAATGGCCGGCATATATTCTGCATTTAATCAATGTACATGGCACAAGGTAAACTCCAAAGCCCCATTGCCTTAAGGAACACACCGGCATCCTGTGTGTTTCTGCTCTGATTTTCTCGGTGCGCCAATGATTTTTTTTCCCTGGGAATGGCCCACCAAGAGCTATTATTAGAAATGATTTTCACGTACACTTCGCTGTGAGGTGTTTGTTTAGCCTTTTTTAAAAAAAGAGTCGCTTCCGACTTTCTCTCTCTCCACTTCCTGCCCCCCAGCTGAGGCTCGCTGTGCTGCCTCTCATTAGTTTCTATTTCCAGCCACGCCGGCAACTTGTGTTGTTGTTGCTGTTGTTGTCATTTACTTATTTTCCTTGCCTTTTGCAAATCAAGATCTTGCAAAGAAAGAAATAAGAGCACAGTAATCAAAAAGTATTAGAGCTCAATGAATAGCTCTCCAGTTTTGAAAATCTGCTACGTAGTTCAAAGACTATGTACAGGGATTCTTAGGCTCTTAGGCTTATAATTTTGGGGAGAATCGCTTATTCTATGGCCATGACTGTGATCCTTTGAAAAATTAGGCTCACGGATGAGCTCAAAAACACTCAAGCCTCTGCCTCGCACTGGGAAATGTCAGATGCTGCTCTTAGAAGCAGCTGGAGTCCAAAGCACATCCATCACACCTTGCTCACGCTAACAGGTAGCATTACATCAGAACTCCAATCTGAAATTGTCGTTTCAATTTTATCTGCAGCTCACCCCAGCATACTCTTTTTGTCTGCACGTATTTTAAACATGCAAATTGATGTAACCCTACAGAAACAGTTACAAAGATGATGAAAACACTCCATTGGTACTAAAACTTGGAGTGAGCAAAGGCCTTTCAGGGTTTAATTGCAGAACTTTTCATCACACGTAACTGGAGTAGAAACCTTTAGAACTTACAGATGTTGTTTTTCATGTGAGGTTGGCATGGCTTCTTGGGAGCTGCTGTAACCCAAGCAATTGCTACAAGGACTGAAATTGTCACTTTGTCTGTTCTAGTCACTCAACGTGTTTCTTATCTGAGGCCCATGCCTCCTTGCTTTTGTTAAAGGGCACACTCGTGATGTGGTTCTTGTGTAACTCCAAATACTACTTCCCGGCTCCTCTGTTGCATTTCACAGGGGGCACTGAATCTCCTCGTGACCAGCCTGGGAAGAGAGGCAGGGAGCAGTTTTGCTCGGGCCGCCTTCCATCCACAGCCGGCCGCCTTTCCTGGAACACCACCCAGACCTCCACGTGGGGAAATCTTTCATCCTACGTCATCTACAAGGGGCTGTCAGCCAAAGTGTACCACTCTCCCCATCAGGGACGTGGGCTGGGCCAACCTGATCCTCTTCTCCGGGACTTCAGACACATAAGAAGAATGACAAAGAACGGAAAAAAATTTGGAGGCGATTTATCAATTTCCTTCATTCCTGCCACCCATGGTCCTCCAAGTATTCCTGGTTTCCTGAACTTTCTGAGTCCAGATCAATTTCTTCTCTTTTGATACCTCGAGTTATCCAAATATTCTCTTTCATTAAAGTCCCACTTTGTTTAAATTCACTGGAATCTGTTTCTGTTGCTTACAATCAAAACCCTACAAAGAGATTACGGGAGGACAAGAAGAAACGAAGACACAGAGACTCCGATGGGAAATAGTATCTCATTGTGAAAGATCCGAGATAACCTGACCAGCACTAACCAGGGGAAGCACCCTGACCGCTGCCTCTGGGGCCCAGAAGGACATCCACCCAGCTGGACAATCCGTGAGCCTCCAGGGCAACAAACTTTGGGCCCGCCAGCAAGGGGGAGGATGAGGCGGGGAGCTTAGTTTCTCCAGGTTATTCCACCGCATGGAACCCAGGATCCAAATGGCTGAAGCAGGGGGTGCGAATTCCAATACCCACTCGGGCCAGGAAGGCACTTGAAGGAGTGAAGCAGAGAATGCCCGAGGGGAGCGGGCACGTGCCCCGTCTGCCAGGGCGGCCGCTGCTCCACAGCAGCCAGCTCTGCCGTGCACCAAAGCTCACTCGGCGGGGCAGGATCCATGAATTTTCTAAACAGACGTGAAATTTGTTTGTCTGTTTGTTTGTTTAATGTGAAAATTCCTGGGTTTTAAATGTTGGAAGCTAATTTCTAAAATTGTTTTACACATCATGTGGGCCAAACTAGAAACACCCTGTGGCTGAACAGAACTCAGGCGGCTGCCGATGCGCAACTTCTGGTGTGAAAGAGGTCCGGTGTCAGGGCTGCCCCGGCACGCGGGGACATGGCGACAACAGTCCCGTGTTGTGCCTCGTCCGTGATACCCCATGTGATGCACGGAGAGCTGAAAGGGACCTCAAAAAGCCATGCAGTTTGTCACTATGTCTGCAGGTACGTAGTGTATCCCCCCAATGCAAAAATGCCTCAAAGAAAAGACAAACTACCCATCTAGATGGTTCCCAAGACAGGAGGAAAATGGAACTGTTTCTCAATTTGACTGCATTAAAATAACTTTTTAGAAATGTCATTTAAACTGCCTGTGGTGCCAGGTGAGTCCTAGAATCATCAGGGGGATCGCGTCGTGAACTATATCATTGTCTAAGCACTCTGAGGCACACCTGAAACTAATACCAAATAACACCAAACGTGAGCTGCAACTGAAAAATAAAAAATGAAAATAAAAATAAAAATGTCATTCACCTCTTCTTGGCCTTTTACAACACTTAAACTTTCCCAGAGGCTGTGATTTCCATGGACGGCCTCGAAGAAGGGAAACGAGGCTTGAAGAGAGCAAGTTTCACGAGGGCAGGGGACCTCGTCTGTTTAGCTCACCAACCGTGTCCCCACTACTTGCCGAGTGAACATTTGCCAAATCAGTGAATGAAGATGGCACTTGGGAAACAGGTATTGCAAAAGCAAAGGGCAATGGAAGACCGCCCTCTTTCCAGAAATTGCTATTATATAAACATATAAACCCATAAACTATTGTAGATAAACCAAGAGGCAGTTACGTACTTTACCAAAGAGGTCTCTTCACTTCTCAAAAAGGATTCACACGTAAAAGGAGGTCGTTTTAAATAACCAGATCCTCCTGTTCAGAGTTCTCTAAACTTCAGTCATTCTAGCACGTTCTCATAATTCTTGCCATCTTTGTGTCTAAGGCATATACTATTGAATACTTTTCTTTAGACTGACCCAACTTTTAAACCATAAAATAAATTCATTTCAGAAGAAAAATGCAAAACTAGTGGTACTTGTCATAAATGAGCAGATAACCACAGAAAGAATATATTAGAAACAGAGGTGTGTGCTTATTTCATTCTAGGTAGACGCTGGTGCTTGGTGACAGCTGGGGGGACTGCCCCCCCTGCCCCCTGGGCCACTTGTAAAAGAGGACACAAACATGTGATGGAGAGTGATAGAGACACATCAGTGCAGAGACGGACTGAGAAGGAGCTGAGAGGGAACCGCTTTCTCACGCTGTGGTCCTCGCAGAGGGCACAGCCCTGGAGCGCCCCTTATCAACCCCTATTGGAGCGCTGCCCAAGTGGACATTTCAGAGGGTCAAAGAGCATTCTTTTTACAAGTCTTCACAGTGAAATTTTTCTCCCTGATATAGATAGCATGGGCTCCTCGAGGGCTGACTTTGCACAGGAAATGCTGACCGGTCACTTTCCCGCCAGTAGCAGCACAGAACTGTGTGTGCACACACGCAGCAGTTCCTAAACAGTGTCCTGTTACCAAAACCACATTCTTCCCCTTCTCCCTCCAAACGCAGGGAAAGCAAACCACAGAGCTGGACTCCCGCTCTGGAGGTTGAATTTCATCTCATTGCAATTCCTTTCCAACGGCAATCGATGGAAACGCTGGCCTATCGGGAAAAGACTGAGAATGTCCTTAAGGGGACCGGCCGTTCGGACCCCAGTGGCCACCCCCCGGCTGCAGGCCTCTCCCACAGCAGCAATGGGGAAGTGACAACAGTGCCTATCCATGGCAGCTTGTGGGGAGACTGCGATTATTATTGTCCAGTTTCATCTTGAACTCACTCGTCAGCCTCGGTGCGAGGTTTTTTTTTAAATAAAAAAAAAAGGGATTCCTGAAAGTGTCTCGTACTCGAAATGAAAAACTTCAAAAGGAAATCAGGCAACCACCGAACAGTCACAGCCAGGAAGAGCCTCACCAGGGGCCAGAGGCACATCCCCCGCGGTAATAAATCTGTGTCCTTGGAGGGCAGGTTTCATTTTTAGAGACGGTCCTGCTTTTGCCTGACGCTTCTCCAAGAGTAGAGACCTCTCTCACTTGGGCCACCACGCCACACCTGTCCTGTCCTTCTTAGTCCCCTATGGGTTCCTCATGCTAGGGCCCTCAACTGAGCTACCCTCTTGGTTTGCCTCTCAAGCCTTCTTCTGCTCTCTCCCTGGGTGACCTCCCCCTGGGGACTAATGCCACCTACACATCTACCTTTAAACAGACTCTCCGTTGAGCTCTGGCCCCGTAGAGCCAATGACTGGCTATATCTCTCCTTGCGCATATACCTCAAACATGGCGTCTCAGTGGGCCCATTTTGAACTGACAATTTTTGCTCTCCCATCTCTTTCCTCTTGATCGACCCGCCCCATCTCCTGTGTTTCCCCAGAGTGGCAGATAACATCACGGTCAGCATGCCATCCTCCAAACTAGACCTCCCTGCCCTCCCTGGACTTGAACATGAAGTCCTGTCATTCCCTCCTTTCAGTGGAGCTCCAACTTACCTCGCCCCCACTGTCAGAGGCTTCATTCGGGCCCACCTCCCTCTGGCCCCTGAAATAGCATCCAAAATAGCACCTGTGTCAGCCTCACTCCTTTCGTGAGCTATGCTCTCAGAAGAATGGTCTTTTAGAGGCACCAGTCTGAGCATGTTCATTCCTTTCCAGGTCAAGGCCAGCATGACAGACAGCAGCGGTTTTAAGCTGCCTTCACGAAGACCTGGCATTTCCAGGAAGATCCTTGGGGCCAAAGGGGCCTCAGCCTCCAGAACCCACCGAACAGGGAGCATCTCTGTTCATCTGTGCCTCAGTTATCGGCATTGGAGGGATCCCAAAATAATAATAATTTGGTGAAGAGGCCCAATTCCTTAACCTCACCCAAAAAACTCTTCTTAATCTAGATCCTACTTACCTCTTAAATTTTATCTCCTGCCACCTTCTATTCCATATAAAACTAATTGCAGTTCCCTGAAAACGCAGGCCTGTCCTGTGCTATATATTCACTGGGACTTGTGCCTGGCTGCATAAATTTGTAGCGGTAACTACAAATTCTTTAAGAAACATCCCAAGTAACACCTCCTCTGTGGACGCTCCCACGAACCACATCCTGGCACTAGATGAAGGAGAGCTGGTCAGCCCTTCCAAAGTGCCCCCTGAGCACCTTACAAACCATGTCCTATTTATCCATTAGATGTAGCCTCCTCCAGCATGAAAGCTCTGTAGGACCGTCAGGGTCCAGGCCCATTTACTCCTGATGTCCTGCACAGTGCCTAGCATGGCACCATGTCGTGCATGTAGACTCTGAGATGGATGCTTGTTGACTCAGCGGGGCCCAGGGACAAGCCAGAGAATAAGCAGGTGAATAAAATGGGCAATGAAGCCGAGGAGGACTCTTCAAGGTCAAAAACAATGTGTGAAGCAAGCTTTGGTTTTGAGTCAAATCATTCCTGAAGATAATCCTTAAACAAAAGTTGCAAAGACTATTTTTTAAAATAAGCCCTAGCTACTAGCATCAAGAAAAACCTATGCAATCTCTGGGTGACTACTTAGAAGGGCAAGGCCCCGCTGGGTGGCTGTGTCTACAAACGAGTAGTTTTACTCGTTTACCGTGATAACACTCAGTCTATGCAGATCATTCTGGTGAGGCAAAGAAAGAAGTCTCTCTTTCTCCACTTCCATCAAGAAAACTGCTCTGGACTCTGGCAAGCCACAGCATTCTAAGGACCTCCCCAAACTCCCCAGTGTTTTTAGTTCCTCCTGGCCCAAAACTTCACCGATAAAACCAAAGTAAAAAATCCACAACCAGGGTGGGGAGTGGAGGGCAGAGATATAGACACAGAAAAGAAAAACCAAAATTCTTAGGCTTAACGTTCACGCTTTTCTTGAAAAGTTCTAAATGTACTCAATGAAGACGGAGCAATTCACCGGATTCTTGTTGGGGACGTTTTCCTGTTAAGTGACTTTCAGCCTGTCCTGATTCTAGGGTATCACAAAAACGCATTTGTGGACACACATGCCGTTTGCAGAATTCATAGCATGCAACGTTTTCAGACACTCTGAGGTTTTAAAAGGAGAATCACAGCACTTACTCCTTACTAAATATTCTGTATGTCTTTAACTCTTTGAGTTCCTTTCTAATAAGGGGTAACTGTAATGGCTTCTCATAGACCTGTAACTCCAAAACTCAGATTTCTGCTCCCTGGTTACCAGTCAGAGAACTCTGTCTAAGGGAATGCATGACAACAGGAGGCATTCCACAACTAGGGTTGGTAATCCCTCTGCTTAGTTTGTTTTAAAAAAAGGAAAAAGAGAGAGAGAGAGAAAAGAAAGAAGGAAAGAAAGAAAGAAAGAAAGAAAGAAAGAAAGAAAGAAAGAAAGAAAGAAAGAAAGAAAGAAAGAAAGAAAGAAAGAAAGAAAGAAAAGAAAACTCTGCCACTGGTTTCCCAATTTCAAAAGGTGTGTAAACACCAGGATGCCAGATCCACATTTCCCCCACCCTTCCACTTCCCCTCCCTCCCCACCACCCAAAAAGTAATGCTGTCATTATGGACGAAAGGGCGATCCTAACACTTTTTATATACATATCTGCCTCGTGTTAGGCTTGTATTTCCCCCTGCACACACAAATTACAAAGATATGCCCAGGCTGATAATAAGGGCGAAAGGTTCAACTTGTGAAGAAACTTGGTTTGAGATGTTATCAGCTGGGAAAGCTATTTCCTCGCATCAACACTGCCACGGGCTGTCAAACACCCGACCAGGGCTCCCCTCTTCAAAAGTCCAGGAACATTTTCCCCCCCTCTCTTTCTTTCCCTTTTTTATTTTTTTAAAGAAGAAAGGCACAGAACCCACCGAGATAACCTTAGTCCCATCAGAGAAAGGTCGATCTCAGGTCCTCCTTCATTTACTGATTGTCAGTTGTAGACGGCTCTTTTGTGAGGCCTGCAGCTCAGTGCTGAGTGACGCCTTCACGTTTCCGAGACTGGACTGGGCACCACCTAGGGTTTGCCTGGATCCACAGCCCCGCAGAACAAATAAACATGCCCCTCGGCCTTTTTGCTGACTTTATCTCCCTCCCCCAAGCGGGAGGTTTTGGGGGTGCTAATGTTTACACAATGTTAAAACTTTCTTTCCCCTGTTTCCTGAATTTGAGAAAACACATCCTGGATGACCCCGGCTCAGAGATAACACCCAGTCCCTGGCAGGGGGGCGAGTCCACTGGACTACTTAAGGCTGCTGTCTTCAACCCTCCCCCCTCCCCCCCTTCAGACTCTCCTGACCCTGGAAAGCAGGAGATAAGCTAGACTGTCTCGAAAGGAAGGCACAAAGGTGGAGTCTCCGAGAGGCTGCGACAAAGCGGCCTTTTGCTCCCACTTAAGAACATACTTGCTTCGGCTCATCTCAAAGACGCACTTTATTTACATGAGTATCTCAGTAGAGTTTACGTGATGAAATCTTCAAACACGTCCCAGTAAGGCACAGCTCAGCATTTCCCATTGCAGACCGGTGAGCTGAGGGAGCTGAGAAGAGAATGTGCACGGGGAAAGAATTCAGGGGCAATGCTCCCCTGCTCAGTTTCCTCATCTGGAAAGGGGTCGATGTACCGGCACCCAAAGTTCTTGGGACGATTCCATGAGACGATCCAGGTAAAGCGCTTTGTACAAGGCTTGGTACACACAACATGCTTGATAAGCATCACAAATTGTTATTATTCTTATCAGCAGTGCTATGGATAAAAAATTGGGGAAAAAAGATCGTAGAAAATATGGACACTAATGTTTTTCATGCTAAAATACTGCAGCCGTGAACTTGAATAGCTACTTGTGTTTCCAGAGAACTTTCCTGGTTCCTCCCATTTTGTTCCTCCCACCAGTACAGAAATCACTGCACTTCATGTGTTTTACCCCAAGCTCCTGAGCCACAGCAGCCGGGCTGGTACCAGGTGGATGCCCAGGACAGTGGGTGGGTGCTGCTGGAACACCCAGGCTGTGGAGCTTAACCTGTGGTGCCAGGGCAGAGAGTGGAAGTTAGAACCTCAGAGCTGCAGTTGGTTAAAACAGTCCATGTGCTTGTCAAGGAAAACAGAAAGAAAAGGAAGGGAAGGAAGGAAAGTAGGGAAAAGAAATAGAAAAAGAAAAAGGAAGAAGAAAGAAAGAAAAAGGGAAGACAGAGAGAGAGAGGAAGGAAGAAAGAAGAACGAAAAGAAAAGAAAAAAGAAAAATGAAAGAAGGGAAAAAGAAGGCGAAGAGTGGGGGGAAAAAGTGTTGTTTATAGAAGCCAGCTGCGTGGGCCGTGGCGCCGGCAGCCCCGTACCCTGCTATTTTACGCCTGCAACCCTTCGCCCCCACTGGCACAGGTACAACTAAATGTTGACTTCAATGCTTCAGAAAGCACTCGGCTGATTTTGTACGTGATTAATTGCCAAAGACATGGCTGGCCATATGGAACAGAGAAAGCATCAAGTAATTCATACTTCTGTATGTGATCGCTTGGCCCCTGTTGTTTTAATGTACAGGAAAGAGCTAGTATAGCACAGCCCTGGTGTCTTGCCCCTGACAGCCCATTAAGAAATCTCAAAGCACCTAGTCCAAGTTATGCTGTTGGCTTTTCAATAGCAGCCTAATAAAACAGAAGCAAAGCTTTCCAACGAGTCTTAAATCCTTCACATACAGTACATTAACTACCGCAGCTAAAACAACGGGCTTCTTATGATAGGAAATGGGATTTGATTTCTAGTCTCTGCATACTTACTGAAAGCCTTTTTCTGACCTTTATGGAGTTTACAAAATCATTGTTCTTTTTTTTTTTTCCTCTCTGTTTTCCAAGCAGCCTAATAGATTCGTTTGTTTCCAGAGTCTCCTCTTCATTGCCACTACATGCAGTCCGCAGTCCGTATAATAAAGCTGATTCACAGAGAGGTGAAAAGGAACAGCGTAATTATTGTTGCCGAGAGAGTCCAGGAATCATTCTAGCTTCTGAAGCACCAGCTTTGTTTAAAAACAAGACGATAAAAAAAAAAAAAAAACACCCTGTACACGAGGGGGCAAGCCTCACAACCCACACTCATCTGAGCATCGCCTTCCCTTCCCATCACTCTGTGAAATGAATCCATTCAATGTGGGAAAGAATATCAATGTGTTTTCCTACTGCTGGCCCTGGGCGACGCTTCACTGCAGGCAAGGAGGGAGGGCGGTGCCAGCTCAGGGGACGTTCTCTCCCAATTTGCAGGCTATTAGCTTCATCCATTAGTAAAATCTTTGCAGACTTATTTTCAGTCCGAAGGGAATATGGATACATTTCCACAGTGTTTTCCTTTCCAGCGTTTTCAAATGGCAGCCCCGAACTGTAATAGTGTTGGTCCTTTCCTTTGTCAGTTCTGACAGGGGTTGGCGGGGATGACTTCGTGGGGACTTTTCATTAGAAAATATTTATACAATGTTTTATGTCTGGGGCTTTTTAGGTGTTGAAATTATCCTCACACCAGAAGACAGTCTATATGGGAAATTCCACTTGACTGCCTATTCATTAACAGGACGGTAATTGCCTCTACGGCTAAAATGAGCTAACAACCCATTTAGCGCTCTAAGCCAATGGGAAATACCCTGCCTCCCTCCTTCCTCGGAATCTGCCGGTGCTTTCCAGGATGAGCAAGTCAACTAATTAGCAAGATCATGCAACGGAGAACAGGAGCAAGAGACTTAGAAGAGAGAGGAAACAAAAGCAATCAAGTTGACTCAGTCGTGGGCAATGGAACCACAAGGTTTCTTCTACACAGACAGTGTTTCCATTTGCCATTACATTGCAGATACCGATTTTATTTGATTAGGGTATGTTCTATAAGGTATGGTGGTGACGGAATTCCCATTTTGTGGATGGGAAAACAGACTGGGACAATGAAACCGCCAAGAGCCACTGGCGTGAGAATTTTGTACACGTCTAACTGACTGCTCACAGCCACGGGCGCTCTGATGGATTATACATAAAGGTGTTATACATAATAACTTTTATATTACACACACATACATAATTACAAAGTAACTCACCTAAGAGTATCTTTCTAAAGTCTCATCCGGGGAAATAAACCTATCACGGCTGCAAAACCCTCAATAAAAAAATAAAGTTCAACTATGGACACGCGCTGAGCAACACTACCTGGAACCTGGATGCAGAATTACGTACGGACACACATATACATTTCACATAATAAGTACGAGAATGACCACGATTTCTCTCCATCTCCTCCTGCGGGCCCTTGACTTATCTGCGTCTTTTCATCAAACACGATTCACCCGACAAACGCAATCGAGAATGCCCCCAACCCCAGGGCAGCGTGCGCAGGCCCCCAGGTCCCAGCCGGTGCTGCTGAGACTCCAGCGCCCTGATCAGGCGGTCGGCCTGCTAGGTGAAGGTGAAGAACGGCTAGCTGCAGCCAGCGCTAAGTAACTGAGCTACTGGTGATGTGAGTCCTAAAAGTGGCTTAGCACCTTCCGATCCTCGGGCAAGTGAAAAGTTCCCCAAGATCTGTCAGATCCGCTCCCTGCTTCCTGCCACCACCACCCCCCGCCCCCATATCCATAGCCCAAAGGCTGAAGTGGTCTGTCAGGCACACTGGATTATATGAAGTGTAAAACATTGGGGGAGCGGGGGAGGCGGGGAGGCCTTTGAAAGGGAATGGGGGAAGAAGAAATCACACTGGCAAGAGGATCCAGCTGACAGCCCAATCCCTAACAAGTGAGACAAGTGAATATGTTTGGAAACATTGTAAATGCAGGAAGAGTGCGGGCCTTTTGTCTGCGGCCCTACAGTGTGTCTTTAACCCAACTGCTGCCTGCATCACTGAACATATGTTTTCTGCACAAGAACTGAAGCAGAAAGGCTCTTTGTTATAATTCACTCCTTTGTATCTATCGGCTCCCCACCTCCCTCCTGCCCATCCCCTCTTTTGGGAACATCCAAACCAAAGCCCTAGTGGAAATTTTAACTGTTCGAGAGGGTGAGATCAGAATGCACGGCTGAGACCCTTCTATTGCCCGTACGCCGAGACCATGGGTCCCTCTGCGGTGGCAATAACAGCAAGAGGGACATTTAGTGAGTGCTTACTATGTGCCAGGCACTGTGACAGCATTTTATCGACCTCATCTCATTTCACTCAGCAATTACCAAATGTGAGGTGTCTCCATTTCAAAGATGAGGAAACTGAGGCTCAGAGAGAGTAACTAAGTCCCCAAAGCCACCTGAGCAAGTGGGAATGCGAGTGGGACGTTCAGCAGGCAGGAGTACAGAGTAGGACAGAAACGTCCACGAAAACGTGAAGATTTGGGAAGATGACACACGCACACAAGTGCCACTCTGCACTGAAAATGTCACTGCGTCTCCGCTGGGGACTAGGCGGCCCAGGACTCAAACTTCAGCGCCGCTGATGGGGCTGGCTTCTCAGGTCTCGGCCGCAGCGAAGGGAAAACGATGGCTGGTGAGTCGGGAGATCTCTCTTGTCCTTGTGGATCTCCGCAGGACAGGAAGAAAGGACGCAGCTGTGCAGGCAAGGTGCCCGCCCTCCCCGCACCTCAGCTTCCTCACCTATGCAGGGAAGCTGTTTGTAGCGCCTCCTTCACAGGGCTGACAGGATTCCATTTTTACACGCAGGTCCTTGGAAGAGAACAGTGCCCGACACGTGATAAGCAGCCAGCCAGTAAGTGTTAGGTACTTTAGACTGCAGGTCACTTTAGAACCACAGTAAAGCCACTAGGATTGGCTGCCATTTTTGTACCATGCAAGCCCCCGTTCAGCGTTCACCATCTACACCAGAGAGGTCAGTCTCTCTAATCCAGATGCCTTCTGGTCGGTGATGGTGATGGTGGTGAGGGTGGTGATCGTGGTGGTGAGGGTGGTGATCGTGGTGGTGACGATGATGATGAAGGTGATATGACAGCTAATGTTATTGAGCACTTACTATGTGCCAGGTGCCATCACTTGCGTTATATAACTGACTTCTAAAAGTAAGTCTATGAGGTAAAGGAATTATCATCTCTGTTTTCGAGATTTAAAAAAACCCTGAGATGCAGGAAAGTGAAGCAACTTGCCAAATTTTACCCTATTAGTAAATAGAGCCAAATCCAACCCAGGCATCAGACTTACGCTTCGAAAAGCGCTTTCATGAACATTTTCTTATCTCATATAATCCCATGAAAACTCCGTGAGTCGGGTGGAGCGGGAATTACTAACCGCATTGTTACACATAAGGAACCTGAGGCTCAGCTGCGCTAACTAGCTCATTCGACATCAAAATTAGTGCAGAAGTTGAATTGTGCCTGGAAATCGAGGGTTCTAACTCCAGGCCCAGCACATGGAAGGTGACACATGGAAGGGAATGAACCAAAGGCAAATTGTCATGGAATAGCCAATGGGAGACCCTGCCACACGGTGGACATCCACAAGATCACACAGCTGGCCAGGAGGAGCTTACGAGGCAGGTGGAAAAAAGTACAATATACACATGGGGTGAAAAGTGACCAAGGGGGCTACATAAAATAACTGCCGGATTCAATAAAGCTCTTAGAATTGATTTTTATTTATATAAATCATTTGTAAAATTTACTAACATGCCCTGCTCGGTGTCTACCACAGCCTTAACCTTATCATTTAATGCTGACCTGCTGCGCACTCTTATCCTTCTAATTTTGAGAACAGAGAGAACAAAGATATACTGATTAATTTCACCATGGGCATCTGCCCACCCTGCAAAAATTCTTACTTTCCTTAAGATTCTTGAGGTTAGAGCTATGACCCACGATACTGAAGTGGCTCATGCTATTGACCACGTGACTAGTAAAACCCCAACTAAAGTGACAACCTGGTAGGGAAAGACAATTCCGTGGAAACCACGTGGGCAGAGTTGCGGCCCTGTCCTCAGGTAACACCTACCGAAGACAAACGCCGTCCCTGCCCAGACCACTCTCTGAAAACACCACTGTCTACGACGCCTTCCGTGTCAGCATGTCTTGCCACTTGGCCCACGTCCACTCAGGGGAGACAGACACACACACGCACACCATCTGGGGCCACAGTTCCCCAACAGGAATTCAGAGCCTGGTCCAGTGATCGCTAGGTCGGCAATGTGAAGTGCGTACTGCCAGTGCAGCAGCACCAGTAACGGTGAGAACAAAAACCCCTTCCGGGGGCTCTGCACCATCTAATTCTCAAGGCACGAACAATCACAGAAACTACCACTGACGGCACGTTGATCCTCTGCCAAGCCCCGTGCTAATCCCTGTTCACGTTCTCCTTGTTAAATCATCGTCACGACCCAGTGACGTTGGTTTCATTATCATCCTGATTTACAGAAAGAGTGTCAGGGCACGAAAAAATACGAAGTTACTTGCCTCACACCCCACAGCTGGTAAGCGGCAGGGCCAGGATTCGAGCCTGGGCGGTGTGCCCGCAGAGTTCACTTTCTTACCCACTGAACTGCGTGATGATGAGGAGTCCACGGAGCATTTTTTAGGAGACAGTCCTTCCAGCAATCCGACAAGATCGGTGGGCATGGCTAGCACACTCATTTCACAGGACTTCAGTCACTGGCCCAGAATCTCCTTGCCAGAGTCAGGGTCGTTAGCAGGGTTGTTACAAGCAATGCTAAGCTCTCTCTTGACAATGACTTCGGTGACAGACGAGGGGAACCGTGGCTCACTGCCGGACTGGCTGGGGTCCCGCCCGGACACACGGACAGAGGGCCCGAGGTCACAGAGAACAGCACGGCTTTTTGAAAACACAAGACAACCACCAAGTGGTTGCTGAGTCTCAGACCCACCACACCATCTTCCCACCCAGACCCACTCCAGGGACGTCAGGCCCTGCCCAGCTACAACGTCCCGAGTCGAGGTTGAAATAATAGGGTCATTTAGGGGTTTCTTCACCCTTCCTCATGTGTATCAATATTACGTAGGAAAGGGATCTGAGTGTCCAATGTTAATGTCAACTGCGGACTCTTCAGGTGGTTCTCCAGGAAGTCACAAAGCCCCTGAGTCTGGCAGGTGCTGCTCTGACGGCACATTCAGTGACACTCATGGCGGCTGTCATTGGATCTGATACGTGGCTTAAGCAGCAGAAATGCAGCTTCTTTCCAGGGAGGAAAATCCCCAATGTTCACAAGAGCAATCAGAGTCAGGACCTTCATTGACGGCGCATCCATACATCGATCAGAGTTAGTCATGTCTGAAGTTTGGGGACATTTCTGAAATTTAGGGAAACAAGGTCCTCAACTCCAGCCGTCTCAGGAATTCACAGAAGAAAACTATTACGACAAACATTCGTTGTCTCCCATCATTCCAACTGTGGCTTGGAATACAATCAACACTTAGGGTGACTCAACAATCACACAGGGGGACCGGGGAGAAGGGGACGCTCAGCACCTTTGTCAGGAACCAGGAGCAGTAACGGGAATCTGCCCCGGGGTCTGCCTCACACTCTAAACTCATCTTTTAATACCTCCCACCCAGGGTGCTCCGGGTTCTAGAGTTATAAATGACATTCCATCCATTTTTAGGGAAAGAAAGCAATGATTCCACCTTCCAGGATGAATCCCTTTGAAAAGCTATCCCCCCCAGTGAAACGCCGTGACATAAACAGGAACAGGCCGCAGAGCCGAGCCCTGGCTTTAAAAAGGCAAGGCGGTTGCGCCCTGGCTGGTGTGGCTCGGTGGACTGAGCGCCGGCCTGCCAACCAAAGTGTCGCTGGTTCAATTCCCAGTCAGGGCACCTGCCTGGGTTGTGAGTCAAGTTGGGCCCCCAGCAGGGGGTGTGCAAGAGGCAACCACACATTGATGTTTCTCTCCCTCTCTTTCTCCTTCCCTTCCCCTCTCTCTAAAAATAAATAAATATTTTTTTTTTTAAAAGGTGGTTGCCACAAAGTTGCATCGAGGTCCCCACAGACAACAAAAGCCCCGTGTCTGTCTAGAGTCCTACGTACGACCGGAAACCTGCGACAAAGGGCTGCTGCAGGCATGGGTTCCCGCTTCACCCCAGCTTGCCGCAGCCAGGGCAGGTTTGTGCTCTCGGAAGCAAACACGAGCAGCTCATCTCCAGGAGATCATTGCCTCTCTGCCCCGTTTACCGGTTGGACATTCCAGACCCAGAGATGAGACCGCCGGAGAAAACCCGCGCCGGGCACCGGTCTTTCATGCTGGAGCTGTCTCCGTGAGACGGAGCAGGAAGACTTTCGCTCTGGGGGCTGAGACAATGGGTATTTTGAAAGGACTAGAAAGATGGGCCACAACTGCACGCCCTCCCCCCTCCAGTGTTCGAGTCTACCACCTGCTGCGGCATTTTTGTCTCGCTAACAAAGACGCCTTCCTGTTGGGGGCTCGCATTTAAGGTTTGCTCAACTGGCCCCTCTTGGGCTTTCGTTAACTCTTAAAGGAGCAGAATGAGAAATGTTCCTTGCCTGCAACAACAAATAAATAGACCGACGTACTGTCTTGATCGGGCTCCCACAGATAAATATTTGTGGGTCCCTGGACTGGGACAACTGTCTCTTCACCTTTCGATGAGATCCCAGAGCCAGGAGATGCTCTATTTATATTTGATAAAGTATTATCGGCCACTAGAGCCGCGTGACATTTGCGATTTCACGGCTCACTACAGTAACAGGAGCTGTGATACGCAGGGATGGAAAGGGTTAAAAAGAAAGGGCGGGGGTCACTTCTGAGACATTAAGCAGCTTTAAACACAGACAGCAGAAAGGGAAAATTTTTAAGCAATTTGGTCAGGGTCAGTAAAAAGTATCGCAGGTCAAAGGAACAAAACAGTACCCCAAACTTCTGCCTGTTGATAAATGGGCACACTGTCTCGTGGTTGGGTGCACAGGCAAAGGCTCAGCAACTGTCGTGCAGGAACGAAAAATATGCTCTCTTTGTGGCACTCGGACAATAAGTTACTTCAGCGCGGTGAACGCCGGAGGCCCCCATTCACCCCGTGTGCGCGGCCGGCATATACATTAATGAAAACAAAGGGGTCCGTTTTCATTGTAACCATGCAGAAGGGTTAAGCATTTGACCCGCAAGTATGGTGCGCTTGTGCTCAGTGGAAAGGTTCTTGACAATATAAACAAGAATTACTGCTGTTAGAGAAAAGGGGGCACAATTAAAAACAATCTCGGATGCTTGTTGTACAGCTGTTGAAGCTTCGGCTCTGCCTGACCTCTAAGGCAGCGACATGCTTAACGGGGACAATTTCAGATATTAAAGTGAGTCCCTAAGCGGTCACCATGGGCACTTGGGGATACCTATCTATCCTTAGCCACAAAGCGCGTTTCCAGTGATGAGGTTTTCCGCCGTGGGCCTTCCCATGAGAGCCACAGCTGGCCTCCCAGCCTGTCCCCCATTTGCTGTGTGACCACCCTGAGATGCTGCCCGCAGCCAGGTCACAAGGGGACCTGATGGGAGGCAGGAATGTTTGACTTTAGAGAATGCAAGTCCTGTAGATTAGTGGGGTCTGGTTTGAGAGCGAAATCTTATCACACCTTTCTTTCCACAAAAGATGTTACTGAAGAAAAGTTTTTACTCTGTTCATCAATAACTTCATGTTTCTGGAAAGTATTTTTTGTTTATTTGCACAAACATAGCATCACGTATTTCCAGTCTGCAAAACGGAAGGCATGGGGACTTCCCAAGTTCAGTCAGAGACAGGTAAAGCGAGCACACGGAGAGCGGAGCGGTCCCCTCATGACGGCAGAGGAGATGGTTTCGAGAGAACTGGAGATTCTAAGGACAAAGACTAACTCCCGGGTGGAGCGGAGGAAAAGTGCTGTCTTCCTGCCATCTGGTACTGGCTCTGAAACACCTCCGCACATAAGGGTCCCTGGGAAGTGACCCTGAGAAGGTGCCGTCTGCCCTGGGGACAGGACGACGCTGGAAGGAGGAGGGACCCTTGTCGCCTGGGCCGACAACTGGTTTTAAAGGACCCTGGCAGCTGAGTCCCGGGGGGAGGAGGTGAGGCCTCCCACTCCCTGGGAGGAAAGGCAGTCATTTGGAGGCAAAACAAAAGCAAGAGACAGGCCAAGTCTCGCAGGGAGCGGACAGAGTGGGCCCAGGGAAAGTGTGGCTTGTCAAACACACTTTAATAGCTAAAGTCACTGCACTTTGATGTTGCCCACACAGAAAACCTACATGGTTTGCAAGATTTACGGCATTTCTAGTGGGAACAGCTTCATGCTCCAGGGTCTTTTGGGGGGGGGGGGCTTGGGGGGAGACTAAGGTTTATTTTACCCCTGATGTTCAGCGTGTCTGACGGTGAGAGCCTCATCCGAGACAAGAACAGTTTCCTGCCCTCTGACTCATCAAACACCCCAAACTTTTATTCAACAAGTCAAGGTCGTTTTTCAGGGAACAAAGCTGCTGGAGATGATCCCAACTGCGGGGCAGGTGCTGTCATTCTGACAAGACAGGAGTGTTTCATTTACAAAGAGCTAGCTCCTCAGATCACAAAAGTGACTTAGAAATGGCTGCATTTCTCTTTACTGAAGAAAAGACCACACAATTCATTGCTTAAGTTGGAATGAGGGGGAGCAGAGATGGCGAAAGACAGAAAGAAACCCCCGCCTCCAGGACAGCCCCCCACAGACCGCAGCGCGGGGATGGCGGTTAAGTCAGGTGGGACAGAAGCGCTTGAAAGGAGCCGCTGGGGATGCGGTTCCCGGGAAAGAGCTCTTGCCATTTCCACGCACCCCCCTTTCTCTAAGCTGGATCTTCTTCTCCGACCTCCAAGTGGGATCTGACGGGCAAGGGCAGAACTTCACAAAGTACTAAGGCAAAGAAGCTGGTAGTCAGCCTCAACTGGCGCGTGGATCGTGATTCATGCCCGCTGGACCGAGGAGAACGGCAGACCCGACCACAGAATGCATCTCTGCCTGGATGTCGAGGTGCCCACTTCTCACCTCAGCACTGCGGCCACCTCCAAGGGACCGGTAAGCAAGTCGTTTCTGGGTCCTCAACGCTCCTGTCTAAAGAAAGGTCCTACCCTCGACTTTCTAGGTGTCTAACGCAGTCTGTTATGATGATTCTTCTGCCAATGAGGAGTGGGGACCATTTACCTTTGCCCAAAACAAAAGGTGAAACGAGAAAGGAATTCCCCACCCACCCCTCTAAATGCACAGGCTGGACAGAAAAGTCTAGTCCCGCTTCCAGGAACGGAAAAGCAGATCAACCCCTTGGGTGTTTTATTCCTTGCAATGCTGATGGAAGACACTCCTCTTTCACTCAAGCATGTCAGCGTGTCTCTGAAGTGCTTACACACAAAACCACAGAACACAGGGAGAAGAAAAGACTTGTCTGACACCTGCCTGTGATGGGCGGAGGCTAAAGGATAACCCAGGTGTCCTGGCTTCTAACTGCAAAGCCTTTCTACAGATTTCTGGGTGGGGCTGCCTTAGGACACAGGTAACTGTGAGTTTTTACTGGAAATGGCAACAATGCGGTCCTTCCCCTAGTACCCCCAGCTACACTGTAACAATAACCAACCATTGTCTTCGGCTTTCCCGCAACAGACACACACTTGTGCAATAATGAAGGCGTGTTGGTCCCTTTGGGGGTCAGTTTCTTCCATGGAATTTGCAACAAAACACACCTCGGTTTTTAAGAGAGCTACCCTATAGTTACGATATTGATTTCTCATTTTGCTCCGCAACTTTATAACTGATCTATGGCATTAATAGTTTCCTTGGCCTTACAGACCAAATTAGTCCCAAAATCAACCACCTGTTTTTATGCCACAGAGCTCAATTTCAGTTCTCACCATAAATGGCAAAACCACGGCCAGCGTCCAGTGCAGTTTTAGAGATGCGTGGCTGTGTGGTCCCCTGTCTGCAATTTACAACGATGGTTTTGCAGATTAAAATGTTTACCGCTTTGGGTCAGCCTGTCTTCAGCCAGCTGCTGGGCAACTGAAATGTCTGTGGCTCATGTCTGGAGGAACTCAGAGGAAAGCTGACCGCAGCACCCCCTCCCTGGCTAAAATGTCCTTATTCTCCCGCCCCCCTCAGGGTGACCTATCAACATCTCTAGCAGACACACTGCCCTGAGAAACCTCCTCTCAGATCAGATCACGAAACTGTAGAGATGGGTTCACCAGTCTTCTCCCACCTGGTCCCCTGCTCGGGCTTTCCACTGTGGCTCTTCCCACGCTGAACTCAACAGCAAGTTGCTGTGGGCCCTAGGAGTTCCCTTGCAGGGTCCGACACTATGAATCTCCCCCAGCTGCCCCATCCATTCCTGGCTTTCTTGGAACCACTCTGTCTCACCGGCTCCCCTGGGCCTGTCCTTACCCAGAGCATTCCACACTTCCCTTGGATGCTCCTTACTGTTTAACCTGCCTTCTCTCCTGCTCCCACCGCTTCAGCGGCTGTCCCCTTGTATTATAGATGACTGCCTTGTGTCAGGTACTTTCAAGCATGGTTTTACTTACGGAGAACATCTTCTGGCACATGACGGGCACATAAGGAACGCCCACTGAAGACGTGTCCCAAATCCACACTTGGCTCGGATGGCTCCACTGAGCTCCAGACCAGGATTTCCAGACTTCTTAGAGGCTCCGCTGGTTCCTCAAACTCAGTACCAACCAGAGTTCCCCCACTTCTGCTCCCCAGTTTGGTGAATGGTATCGTCACCCACCTAGGTACAAGACCAGAAATCTTGCCGACTTGCTTATGACTCTTCATCTCTCACCTGTGACACTCACAGTACTCAGGTTTATGTACTTCTTTAAAAATGGAACACTGGAATTCAGCCCTCCTTTTTCTGCCCTCTCCCACCACCTCACTCTGGAGCCTCGTTCTGTCATTTCTCGCCAGAGTATCTGCCGCAGGTCTTCACGCCCCAGCCTCCCCTCCCTACTCTCTCTCCACTGCGCCACTGCCAGGCCTCGCTCCCGAAACGGACCCAACTCTACCACTTTCCTATTCAAAAATCTTTGAAACCTACCTCCCACCCTTCTCTCCAGAATAAAGGCCAAATTTCTGAGCACACCTCGGAAGGCTCTTCCTAAGCTGGCCACATGCTCCTCTTTCCACGTGTTCCCTAGCTCCTTGGTGCCTGTCCCCCTCTGCCACACCACCCCAAACACGCACCTGAAGCCTGGGTGGCAAGGCACTATGTCACTTGGGCAAACATGCCCTAGGCTGCCCTGCAACTCAGCCTCGTGCCCACTGTGCGCACTGCCTGAAATGCGCCCTGTCTCTCTTATTTCCTGGTGAGAACTCTGCCTGCTAACAGCCGGTTCCCTCTTCAAGGTAAATCAAAACGCACCCACCTCCTCCTGCATGAAGACCTCCCCGGTTTTCCCAACCGGGCTTACAGTCTCGGGGGCACTGCCATCACATTGTGTCCCCACCTGTCACTTGACACGTCATGCCTCGTGTACGTGTGCGTCTCTTTCCTTAACACATGTGCACGTGCCACACCTGCAGTGAGTCTTCATTTTCGCCAACACCAGACACCCTGAGTCTTAACGAAAATGTCCACAGCTGTTTGCTGGGCTGAACCAAAGCCTCACCTGGACTCTGTGCCCGGCTAGTAGTTGCTGGCTGAATATGAAATGTGTGGACTCTCCTGGGAGCAGATGGAACGTTAGGAAATGCAGTGTGGGCGCTGCCCCAGGCCAGCCGGCCAGAGCAGGAGGGCCATGGGACTCTCAGAGGAGGGTACTCAGCTACCCTCATTCCAGCCACAGAGAAAACAAACGGGCACCCCCTCGGCCCCGAGGCAATCGCGTTTCTCCCTCATGCTCGAGGCAGGCGTACAAACACAGAAGGCTGCAATAAAACTCACGTGAGGGATAAAACTCAACTTCAGCAAGTGTGTACGTTCAGATCAGGACCACAAATCACTTCTCACCAAAAGATTCCCACTCGGCCAGCGTAAGGCTTCTCGTCCATGTGCCCAGAGCACCCTGGGCCAGGAAACTTCCGGTCCCTTCGAGCTGGAACCATTGTCCACACTCTGCGTGGCTCGTCAGTGCCAAAATATATGGGCCCTTGACATTTCCTGATTGGCCACGTGACTCCCAACCTAGACAACCATGGGGCAGCAGCGAAGACAACGGCCCCTGGCCTTTGCAACAGGAAAAGGCTGGCGGTCAAGGTTCCCGGGGTTGCTTACGTCTGTCAAGGGAAAGAAAACTATGACCAACCCCGGGGCGCTGGTCTTCCTTAAAGTCTACGGTGAGTGATGTTCGGGAGATGCTGAAATAAGGAGAGGAGCCTCATGGAGGGTCCCACTGAGGCCTCACCAGCTCACTCATCTACGCACAGTCTGTCAGGAATGGGACAATGTCTTCGCCATTGGTTTATGTGGGATGGTTATACAGCTTGGACTTGCCTCTTATGAAGAAGATCCACTGAGTTCTGTCTCCTTGCCGATAACAGTGCCCGACCTCACACTATGGAACTGGGCCGCGCTCCAACAGTGTGGGAACACGCATGTGAAGAAACAGCATGGCCGCTCGCCTCCTGTTGTACAGTCTGACCCACGACGCCCACTTCTCTGTCAAGGGGTGGCTCGTGAGACTCACAGATTAACCACCAATAACCATGAACGGTCGAGTCCTCCGAGTTCCACCCACCATAGCTATTTGATGCCTCTGGAATGAAGCCCAAGCTCCTGGATGTGGCTTTCATGAGGGTAACAGGTGCCAATGCACATGAACTCTACCCGTGTACCTATATGCACACACATATGGATAAACAGCTACAAACTCTATTATAGCAGGCAATGTGGCCATCTCCCTTAAGTCTAAAAATACACTTATCTTTTGATCCAACGGTTCCACCCTTAGGCGTTACCACGGGTGTCACATGTGGAAATCTTACACGTTAGGATAGTCATTACGGCATTATTTGTAAAAGCGGGAGATGGAAGACAGTAGGAGGCTCATTAAATAAGTTATGAAACCATGCAATGGAAAGCACGTAGCTGTTTAAAAGGACATCCAGGCAGGGATGGATCTCTAGGGAGCAGTGTCACTCACTTGGAAGCACACCACATCGACATCTCTCAGCAGGTGGAGCACCCCTGGAAAGGCACAGGAAGTCCTGGCGAGGGGGCCAGCCCTGAGAGAGGGAAGCACGGTAGGGGAAGGAGGCTGACTCTGCTTTCGGAACTCTGCACCACGCGCACGTGTCAGCCAACTGTCCCGGGGGAACTCATCGGAAAGACCCAGCTCGGGCCACGTGCTCAGGGGGGCAGCCACAAGCACCTCCACCTGCAGCCACAGGACACGGGGCCACAAGGTCACATCCAGATGCTGTCAGAGAAGGAGACATGAATGCTGGAAGAGCAAAGAGGTGCCCACGTCACCGTCCCAGAGTCTAACACTGACATGCCCCACCGGAACACAAGGCAGAGAAAGCTCCCAAGAACACGTTCATTGCATCGTATTTTTGATACTAGCATCCGGCTACTGTGCCGCTTGGAAAATGATGAAAAACACTGAACTTGGAATTGGGAAGTGTGAGTTCTGTGCATACCACTGTCTGGCTCGGATGCCCGCAGACAAGCCTCTATTCCTTCTGAGCCCTTCATTTTCCAGAACAAAGAGGAAAGGGTGGTCATCTTGGGGGTCCCTTCCAATGCTGACATGCCAGGACTGCACAGCAGGGGGGGGGCTCAGTTTGTCAGCCTAGGAGGGCGGGCATCACCAACCTACTCCACAGAGAGCCTGGAATAAAGATTCCAGACCTCGAAAGAAATGAAGCCATGACAAGTATGACGGCATCCCTGGCATTGCGAGGGATAAAGAGGTATCAAAAGGGAAGACACACCAAAAAGGCACAAATCTTGTTTGTTCTCCAGGACAGCGCCACGTGGGTGTGACTCTCCCCTAAGGTTCTCTGGTAACATGAGACCGTGGCCCCAAAATATGCTTTCTCCCCCTCACTAACACATAAAGTGGCCTCTAACTTAACTCAAGACCTTGATTCTTGAACAGAACCAAAGGGGAGGCAATCCTTCAGACGCCCGGGTCTGAAGCGCAGACTAACAGAGTCATCGATCACTCAGGAGTGAACGTCTTGTGCCGTAGAGTAAACCCCGCCACTAGAAGGCAGTAACATCACAGAACAGGAACGACTGAGCGTGTGGCAGAGAGCGCACGTCACGCACGGCGGGTGAGCCCACCATGAGCAGCCGCCACTCGCGTCCGAGCATTGGCGCAGTCTCTCGGGGCGTGACTGGCAGGCCGAAAGACAGTGGCAAATACCGGACGGCATGACCACGGATGTGCTCTTAGCCCATGGATGGGGGGGAGGGGGTATGCACTAAGACAGCACTCAGTGTCAGCAGCGGGAATGACAGAGGACCACACCCGCTTTCCGGAGCCAAATCCAGTGACTCCTGAAGACCACGCTGGCTGCAGGTTCAAAATACTTCCACGCGCCCATGCACGCGTGAGTCCTCAAGGCTGCCCCTCTACCAGAGGCGGTGGAGCAATGCAGGGGATTCCTCCAAACCACCATTCCAACATCAAAACATCAAAACGAATGAAATGAAACAGAACCCAGGCTCCTGAACAAGAAAGAGTCACAAGTGGCTCACGCCTGGGAACACCTGCCTCTGACCGAAGCCTCAGCACGTTAAGTTGGCATTTAATTTATGGGGGGAAAAAGACCCCGGCAGGAAAATGCCTCGACTCACTTGTAATTGCTCTGACAATGTGCAGTGTGCTGGTGCGGTGCGTTCAGGATGTGGATAGGCCTCAAAATTCGTGCACACTGTACAGTTTTGACTTGTGTCCCAAGTACAATCTTTGCAGATGCAGGGCGAGAAAAATCGTTTTCATCTTGGCCTTTGTTGTCCGCGTTTAGCCCTTGGCCCCCAATCCTTTGGCAGAAAGCCAGTCCCGCAGGGGTGACAGCAGTGTACCTGGCCAAGACACGCTGAGAGAGAGAAGGTCCTTGCTGATCGCCCTGACCGCCTCTCTCACGACTGGCCTCCCACGAACCGCGCTCCACCCAGGCTGATCAGGGCTGTAGGCGGATCTCCTGTCTTCCCGGAAAGTTGTCTCTGCTTCTGCCGTTTTGAAATGCCCTCTGCCCACCTCCATCTATCAAAACCCTCTGTATTCCCAAAGGCCTGTGCTGGCATCCACTTTTCTCCTTTGTTTTTCCTTCCTCTGAATTACTTACTGTCTTGTGCCTTATCAACCTGGGAGGCATGAAGTCCTAGCTTTGTGTACGGCTTTACCCTTCCTTCCGCCAGGCGAGGCGAAGGAAGGAAGAAACGGCTAGGATGGGGAAAAACAAAAAAGATGATTTCTCTTCCACTATCGCTATGCTAAAGCGGGTTTCGAATATAATCATTGTCCCATTTTTACAGTACCCTTCATTAAATACCTTCGCAATGGAATAGTCAAGACGAAAATGCAAAAGTGGGAGAATTTTGAATTTTCAGGCACCGGAACTAAGTGTCTTAACACACTGCGCTTTTTATGAGAATGGCCTGTTCCATTTCCAGGTGTTCAGAGCACTCCGTAAGAAGGTCAGGTTCCCTCAGAGCTCTTTCTTGCCTGTAGAATGTAATCAAGGCTATTCTAATTTAGACAGAAGACAATGCTGCTTAAGTAACTAAATAAGCCGGATTCCTTCTCTTGTTGAGTAGAAAAATTTTATATATATATATATATATATATATATATATATATATATATATATATATATTTATTTATATTTATATTTATATATTTATATTTACTTTGTCTCAACAAAAGGTAGATGGAACATTCTAGAACAACCAGTCAGCAGCAAACACAGCTGATCTCTCTCCTGCTTCAACAAAGATGGGGTGGCGGGGGGTGGGGCAGAAAGGGGGGCTCGAGAGCCTCCAGTGGCATTCCCACCAAAACCCTCTGTGAGGCTTAGATCTCTCCCGCTCCCCCGAGGAGCCAGTTCTGCCACACGGACTCAGAGAGCAAAGGCGGGTCTCCTGCTCATAAAATTACAACCCAACTATTCCCTTTGTTCTAGCAAAAGACTTCCTGTGAGGAAGCGGGACTCCTTTAAAAACTTTCCAGTCCAAAGTCTCTCCTGGTTTGTATTCCCTCGCCCCCATCCCCCCCAGAGGAAAAGCTGAAGCACATCACAAGGCATGGGCTGGTTCCAAGCTGTGCTGGGGCCCAAGGACTCCCGGCGAGGAAAGAAAACTGGTCACCTCGACATCGTTTCCTGGGACCTGTCTGAAGTGTTGACAAGCAGCGGAGATGAATATTAATACGGCTTCCACCATCAAAAGCTATTGCATACCCAAAGGATGATAAATATTTTAATCAGTTTTCATGTTGTCGAGTGGAGTCGGTTTACTCCTCAGAGACTTCCCTAGTTCTGTGCCCAAAACCCGTCCGGTGCACATCTCTTTCCCTCTAGAACTTTGGGAATTAGCACAAAAAAGTCCAAGCTTGGTTGGAGAACTCACTTAATTGTGTGGCAATTTTACACTTTTTTTTTTTCAAGAACAGGGAAATCTAAAATAATGAAGGATAACAACAAATAAGATAAATCACCACGATTTTAAGTTTTAGCAGCTCATACACTCAGGGAAACTAATAACCTACTTATCTTTCTCTTTTAAATAAAAAAATTTTTCATATTTGCATAAGGCATTTGCCAGAGATTGCTCTTTCTTCTCCGAGTTACTGTCAAAGGCATAAAACAGGACATTCTTGCATCCTCTGCGCTCTTGATACGCATTTTTAAAAAATCATTTACTTATTTTTTAGAGCGAGCAAGAGAGGGAGAGAGAGGAGGAGAGAAACATCCATCAGTTGCCTCTCACACGCACCGTGATCGGGAACTGAACCCACCACTCAGGCACGCGCCCTGACTGGGAATCGAACCGGCGACTCTTGGTTTGCGGGGCAACACCCAACCAACAGAGTCACACCGGTCATGGTTCATACGTGGTTTTCTTTTTTATGTTAAAGATGCTTTTGGGCATTGTTTGCAGGGCCATCTTTGTTTAAAAATAAAAACAACCCAGAAGTATTCCTGTTGAGCAGGACCTAACGTCTTAGGGAAATATACGGAGTTGAAAAGAATTGAGTAAAAGCCACACCGGTTAACGTGTGTGTGTGTGTGAGAAAGAGAGAGAGAGAGAGAAAGGCAGGACAGGCGCACTGACCTCACGTCTACTCATCTCTAACAAATGACACTGCCGAGTACCTACTGTGTACCAGACACTGTTCTAGGAGCTGGGGACGCAACGGTGAACGCAACAAAGTCCCTGCCCTCCTGAGGACTCTGTTAGGTGGAGACAGACCACAGACAGAGTACCCTGGCAGGTGGTGGAGAGGGAGGGGAAGCCCGTGGAGCAGGGCAAGGTGATCTCTACAATGGGAGAGAGCTTGGCCAGAGACTCTGTTCCCCAGGAGTGACTGGAGCAGAGAGGCCTGAATGGGAGGGAAGGAGGGGGTCATGCAAATAAGCACAAAGAAGATTCCAGAGGGAGGAGATGGCACTGCAGTGCCCCCGAGGCAGGAGGAAGCTGGGGAGCTCTAAAGACAGGAAGGAGGCCAGCGGAGGGGGTGGGCAGACACTACGGGGCACACCCGGCCCTGGGCAGGGAAGCTGGGTTTCTGAACGTGGGCGAGTCTGCGCAATGCAGAGCCCTGCCATGGGTTAAAGGAGCACTCTGATGGATGGGCTGTGGTGGTAGACGCAGGCAGGCTCTCTCTGCAAACCCTGGTGACTCTCACCAGGGTGGCAGCAGAGTGGGTGCGGAAGTGGGAAATCAGATGATGAGTATACTTGGAAAACAGAGCTAACTAGATTTGCTGATACATTGGGAGATCAAACGAGATGACTCTGAGGTTTCAGGCTGGGCGACTGGATGGTGTAAAGGACTGAACGGTGCAACTCTGGGAGAAAGGCCCAGAGGATTATGGGAATCAAGCATCTGGGTTTGGATATATTAAATTGGAGATACTGAATACTTATTACTAAAAGCCTGACTATAGCCCGCCTTTCCGAACTACTGTTCTGGTGTCCCAAGATGTGAGACTCAGGGCAAGAAAAAATAGATTTATTATAGGCATTGGCAAATCCTCCACTTCCACCTGCTAAAAAAATCCACTGTAACTGCATTAAAAGCACATGACATTAGTTAAAACACAAGCCCTGTTAATCCCCCAGCATCTGCTGAAGAAGGTCTACGCATAATTCTAGGTATTTCACAACTGCTCATTTAATAACACTGAAATGAGAGGGATGCATATGATCAAGCTACCACCTGTTCCAAGCCTTTGTGACCGAAACAGACAGTTCTACAACCTGGAAATTCATCTGGAATATTGCCATACCACTCCAGATCTTTATCTGAAGGTTGACTTTGTCAATGGATCAAAACCAAGTTGAGGCTTTTCAGGCACATCAAGGAAGAATTTACAAATGAGATTGTCAGAGGCGGTTCCAGATGGGCTGAAATCATGGAGAGGAAAAACAAAGAAGTCTACACCCTAACTCACACGTTAGGGAAAAGACAGGGTTAGAAATACCTTCTACAAATGATCACAGAGGTGCTTGCAGGAATACAGAAGAGACAACATATCGCCGTTTCCTCTGGTTTAGAAAAAAATAAAAAAGGTCCTTCTTTGGCAGATGTCGAGCAAGAAGGGAGCAGAAGGATGGTTATGTCATCCCTGATGCACGAAGAGCCACTCAGCATGCTCCCGGAGCTCTGGGCGACGTGGGGTGTTGACACTTGGAGCATGTCTCTCCACAGAGACGTTTTTGCAGATTACGGAAAGATTCCCAGCCCCGCCTCCCCAAGTATTCAGTCCACAGTGGAGCAGAAGCGTTCCCAGACCAGCCCAGAGCTCCACGTCACCGTGAGCCCCGACAGCTCGGGGACTGACCGCAGCTCTGGAGAGAGTGGAGGGACGCTGTTTCTCAGGGGGATGCGGTCAAATGGCTGTTAACTGAAGCTTCCCGAAGGGAGCACTCTTTACTCTCCCTTCTAAAATCGCTGTTGGTGATGCCTGGTGTGTCTACGGTGTTTGATATTTTACAAGCCTTCTCCTTCGGTCATCAGAATCATTTTTTCAGAAGATAACACTCTTAACAACCATTCAATCAACTAACGTGGTGGGGAGAAATCCTAAAATATTGATGATTTTACCCACAATTGGCACATCCTTTTAAAATCTTACTTCCCTTTCACAATTGTCTTTTTTTAACACAACTTCATTTTTCTAGAGATTCTTACAGACTATTTCAAAGGTGTTTCTAACAAGACCATGACAGACTAGAGCTGAATTTAATACCCCTTTCCCACCTCTAAAAAAAAAAAACCCAGAGGAAATGAAGGACACATTTGCTCTATGCTGTATCTTTTCCTGGAAAAATGAAAACCCCGAACACCCCAATGCGGCACTGGGGTTGCTGGATTCACATCTGAAATGCAGTGATGGTCCGCTAGTCCAAGTACAGTAGTAATCCAGAATAAATCCGCAGCCTGGGCTGTGCCATCCCACCAGGGGAGGGTCGCAGGGTCCTCACACCTTTCCTTCAGTCGGAATCCCAGTGCAGTTAAATTATTAAAAACAAAAGAATTCTTCTATTAAAAATACGTATGAATATACCTATATATAGTGTGTGTGTGTATGTGTGTGTGTGTGTAAGAAACACGTATGTGTACCCAACAAAGGCTAGCGCAATCAAAAGACACCTTGGCTGTTTGTCCCAGCAATCTGCCCCACGCACTCACTAACGAGAGTTACGACAGACAGGCCTTTCCCTCAGAATCTTCCAGCTCTGGTCACTTTGCTTCCCCGTCTTCAGCATTTTTTTAGCCTCGCTCCCCTCGTGTGCAGAGCAGAGGCCTGGACCCTCCTCTTAACATTCCTGGGGTGTGCCCGGCGCACCCGAGGACTTGGTGCCCAGAAGGCTCAACCCTCCCACCATTCACGGAAGGGTTAAACATGGGAAGTCCTGCCCACTGGCCGGCTCTGATGTTCTTGGAGATATTGTCACTGGATGTATCCTCAGTAGAATTCCATTCAACACCTCTGTCTTTAAGTACAAAGCTGCAGGCTGTAGCTGCTTTAAGAAACATAAGTATCCCTTTTTCCTCCTGCACAGTATCTGTGTGTGAAATTCTCTAAAGGGGTTTAAGTATTTACCCTGCACGCTATCAGACGGGCTCTAAATTTTTCCTTATCCAGCTGCAAAAACACTTCAAAGAGAATCATAAACATAGTGTTTTGTGCTTTCGATGAACATTCTGTTTCTAAGGCTTAAGCTTGAATTCGCTTGGAATTGTAAATTTCTTCCCCAAAAGACAGGATATATACCACTTTTTCTTTCCCCCAATCATTACCGAGTCCGTGGCAACTAAGGGAAAAATTGGAAAAATCTGAGAGAAATCCAGAAGGCAATCAAAGAAGGAATCAAAACGTGTTAAAAATTCATTGCTAAATTACATGTACAATTTCCTCCAGATAATTTACTCTTCATAGAACAATGCAGCTGTGGGGAGCTGGAGTGGAGGGGGGTGGGCACAGAAAAGAAAGCGCCAACCTTCCGTGAACACATTTAAGATAAGAAAAATTCGGAAGCTGAGCATTTTAAGCCACTATGGCTGAAAAGTGACATTCCCCCCCCCAGCTTTTTTCCAAATTTCCAAAGCTAAACATAGCAGCCCCAAAACTCAGTGTCTGCATACATAATTTGAATTATTGGGTGCTTGTGACCTGCCTTCAAATCTGTGCATATCCTGAGCCACTCTGCACTGTGCCAGTCAAAAAAGGGGAGAAAGGGAGTTTAAATTTTAATTTAAAACCACTGGACAGCTCATACCACACCCTAAATGACTATAATACATTCCTGCTCTGATGTCAGAAATGCTCACTCTGGAGAATGGAACACAGGATTACATTAGCAGGTATAATTTGGTATATACACTAACACTAGAAGGGGATACATGTAAATACACACATATACACATATACACAAATTGGTGAATTCACCATCGATAGGGACAAAAAGTTAATATTTAGCTATCCACTTTCGTCCTCATTCCCCTCCCCCAAAATCTTCAACCCTTAACAGAAAGTTTAAAATGAACTTGGCTCACGGTGCTCTGACATGAAAGCAAACACCAGCATTCTGGGTACACGTTTCTGTATATGAAAAAGCAGCCTTGCTCCTCTGCTCAGTTACAGAGATTCCGATCTAAAGCACCGTGATGAGAGCTTCGTTAGTCTCTCCGAAAACAAACAGGTGGGAGCCCTTCCCTACGACTGTGTGACCCACACCAGGAAGAAGAGGGGCTCAGCCCGACCGCTCCAGGTGTGAGATTTTCCAGGAGGGGCACGCAGGCCAGAAGGACAAGGACAAAGGCATAACTCGTCCTTGAATGAGACTCTTCTAGCTGACTGGTAAAGGACGACTTCACCTTTCTCTCTTAAAACTTCAGCAACAAGAAATGAGGGGCATATCTTGAAATGAAACACCTACTCGCTTTCCACATCGCCTGTTCTGATGTGCCAAATTGCTACAGACAGGGGCAACGTTAAATGTAGCCGATGGCTCCCCTCACGTAATTATATGCTGTGTTTTACACGGCCTCCAAAGCGGATACATTAAAAATAATCCGGTCTTGGCTCCTACCCACTGAAGTCAATGAAGGTTATTAATGCCAAGGGCCATGGAAAGGCATTGCTACCCCAGCCCGAGCAACTGTCAAGATAGGAAATGCAATTCAAAGCAGTCAAAACCACGGGGATCTCCTCTTCTCCTCCGAAAGAAAAAAAGCAATGAAAAAGGCACACAGATATTTCTTTCCAGTCCAGAAGTACTCGGTACTCCCGAAAATGTTTATTCTGGGAACTCTTCTAGAATATTTCTGTTGGATTACACCAAATTAAGCTTTTTTTTTTTTAAGGTCAAAAGGAAGTGAATAAATGTCATCAATTTAAAGGACACCGCGCCGGGCATTCTTTTCTGTATCACTGTGAATGTGATTGTGTTAAAACATTTTATAGGTAAAATAAATGTCAGTTTTGCGAAGCGCGATACCAAGCCCTGAGAGACGAGGGGCCTATCCGTTGAATCTCTGGCTACAGCACGACTTCCTCACCTCACAGGAGATTCCGCTTTTCATCTTTCTCTTTACCCAGAAAGCACAGCTTGTACGGCCTCTTTCAAATGGTAACTCTCTCTTATCCTGAGGACTCTGGTGGGGTGGTGGGCTGGTTTAAAAAAAAATAAAATAAAATACAAATCCGTGAATGGTGTTCCAGTGGTGTGATACCTCCTTGAATAGAGAGCAGAATGAGAGGAAAGGTTAGGCTAAATTCCTGGGTTGTAAGAGACAGTTATGCGGCTTTGGGTTTAATTGGGGATAAATATTCAAAGAAATGTGATATTTTATCGGAATGTCATTCAAATCGGAGGTTTCACATTTACATCACAAGAGCGTGCGCGGAACAAAACTATCCTCGGGGAGAGGAATGGCAAGAATAAACAGCGCGATAAACAAAAAACGGTGCTTCTAGATCCAGAGATGGGCAATGGAGGCGAGGGGAGTGTTTCAGAAACAGCTGACTCAACTTTCCAAAGGATGTGACTTGTTATGACGTGTGGAGTAATTGCCACAAATGGTGGAAATGTGATTTCAAAGCTCATTTCTCATTCTTCTCTGTCCTACCTGAGACTCCCCCTTCCAACCACAGAGTGAAGAGCACAAAGACAGAGAGAAATTACACCAGTCGCTTCGCTGATAACAAGGGCTGTCAGAGGTTGCTTTACTCATAAGCTGAAGGGGAAAAGTAAGGTACATATGGCCTGAGGTTTTTTGTTTTTATTTCCTCACCAAAAGAGATCGATGCAATGCTGCAGAACAGACAAAAAACACTAATTAGAGAAGTCGTTCCACAACACACACGTGATTTTACAAGTCAAGAAAAAAGCATAAAGATAAAGAAGAATCATTTGTCTAAAAGGATAATAATTTTGAGTAATATCGTCCCTGGAAGCAAAGTGAGTGCGTTCAGAAATGCCGTTTAGATTAGTCTAATTCTATAGAATCCAAATGTGCACCAAACTCTGCACTTTTTATGTTAAATTGCTGTTGAATTTGTTAACCCACAACTGATTTCCTGTGTTATGGAATCTTGGAGATTACAGCTAACTTGAAGCAACAGGGATAATTCTTGACAGTTAATGGTAGATTTGTCTGCATTTTCCTCAAAGGCTAGCATCTGGGGCCTCCAACTGGCAGCTCAACATTGCCCCCTACTGATTGCAACTGAAAAAACACAAGGTGGGCTTGGGGCAAAGCGGGAATTGAACCGGCCAGTGCCATGCACAGGCACCACACAGCCCAGCACAAACGGAGCACACACGCTGCCAATGACCCTTCTCTTTGTCTCCTCCAATCGCAGAAATAAACGATTATGTATTTGTTCAAAGTCATTAAAAGAGGCTGGAAGCAATGCTTAAATTTAATTTAGAAGTGCTGTCCCTTTTATCTTGGCCCAGACCTTCCCTCTGCTGATAATGATCGTCCCGAGGTTTGCTTCGAGACACTGAGGGCATTCATTTCACTCCGAACACGTGGTAACGCCACACTGACTGCAAGCGGGCGACCTCTGGACAATTCCCAAGATTGCTCTTCTTTTTTAGTATTTTTACACGAGTGTTATAGATAGGAGATAACCCACCTCACGGGCCATCACCACCAAAGTTTTAAAAAAACATTATAACTCGGAAGTGAATTCACAATGAACATCACTGGTAAGCTCCCAACACCAAAGATTTCACTTAAAAAAAAAAAAGCTTCAGAAAAAGCAACTGAAAAACATTTTTAGCAAAATCAGTGAGTTCCTTTCTTGCCTGTCTGCCAATTCTAATTCATAGACTTGTCAAATTACAACCCCAAGGTCAAGCTGACGTCTTCCAGTCAAGGTTCGGCAAAGAAAGACGTTCTAACTCAGATGTAAGTGGACGAAGCCAGAGTAAAAAAAATACACGGCCTGAAATTGAAGCTGCCCTTACGTACACATCCCATAAAAACAGCACACTCGACACAGGCGAATCTGAGGGACAGAAATAACGGAGGAGGCTCAGGCACAGCTCTTTATTACCTCCCGCTCAGGTTTACAATGCTCAGGTTCACACTGATTCATTGCTCTGGAGAACTCCGTTTTTGCGATACTTTTAGTATTCTGAAAGAAGGGGTATAGCATTGCTTCCTCAGACACGTATCCATGAAAGGGCAAGGTTCCCAGACTTGGGGAGATGTCTGGAAAGCAGGGACGTCTGGACCTGACCCAGACTCGCCAAATGGGGCCCCTCTGGGGTTGTGACTTGATGTTTTCATTATGAGAAAACGGGGATCAGCGAGAACTAGCCCGTTTTGGCAGAAGAGTTCCTCATTTCCAGCGCATTTCAAAGTCTGTGCCCGAAGCTCGCTCCAGAGTTTCACGGGCTTTTATCACTTTTCCATGGCCCTTCAAATTCAACTGTGTGGAGGTGGGACAGTGAGGGCATGACCCTAGAGCCACCATGCAGAGTTCCAATCCCAGCTCCCCACCTGGAGTCAATGACCTTGGGGAGGTGATGCAGACCTTTTGTGCTTCGGTGTCCTTGTTTGCAAGATGGGAAAAAATAGCACCTACTTTATGGGCTCGTCATAAGAGTTAAATAAGTTATGTTTAAAGCTTTGAGAATCATGTCTGGCACTTAGTATCCTCTAAGTATTTGCTATTATTTCTATTAGTTACGTTAAGACCTAATTCAAGTCCTCTATGTGGCCTCAACTCGCCTTCCAGCCACTGGATTCCCTATAACACCCCCTGAATTCCTTGTCTCTCTCCATTCCCCCACTTCTGGTCTTGTTTATGCAGTTCCTGAGGCCTAAATTCCTCTCCAAATGCCCTCTCCAATCTGACTCCTCCGCACCCAAGGTCCCCAAAAGCCACATCCACCACTTCACAACAGTCCCAGCTCCAGGGGTCTGAAGTCGATACTTCCTCCTCTGGACTGTGATTTTCCAAAAATCTCTGTCTCCGGGTTCCGTTGGTGCCAATGTAACACCCAGATATTCCTAAGCACCCCCTGCTTCAACTGAAGGTCGTGGGGACGCACACAAGCTGCAGAGCCGGACCCCCGGCTCACAGCCCTGCGATGCTACTCACTGGGGGACCTTGGGCGACGCACTCACTTCTCTGTGCCTCGGTTTTTACATCTATAAATGACGGCTCGTCACAGTTTCTGCGGCGCACAGGACTGCCGTAAGAATTTGAAAAGTTAATAGAGGGAACCCCCTTAGAATAATGCCTGGTGCATATAAAAAGGTAAATAAATTTTAGGTGTTACTCTTACATTGTTCTCCAGCCTCATCGTTATTTCCTGGAGTGTCTAACACAGTGCCTTATATGTAGGAAATGCTCAAAAAATATTCCTCCAGCTGAACCAAGGTTGCCCAAAATCCTGCCTGTTCAGGGACCTTACCAAAAGTAACCTAACTCAAAAATTTAGAATAGCTTACACGTAGTCACCCACGTAAATTAGGCGGCGGAGACCGTACCCAGCGCCCTCCCCCAGGAGCGGCCCGCAGACCCCACGGACTTACTGCGCCCTCCATCTTCCTCCACATCTCCTCCAGCTGAGCCATGGGCTGGCGCCACCAGTCAGTGCACTTGCTGTAGCGGTTGCCTTGAAATGAAAACTGCCTCAGCCACTCGAACTCCACCTGCGGACCACGAAGACCAGGCAGTGGTTACAATGCCCTGGCGACAGACAACCAAGGACAGGGACCTCGTCTCTCCATTCTCCTTCAGGGACTTCATAGCCCTGGGACGAGAAAAGGTGGAAAAGGCTCAGCCTACCCAGTTCCCACCATGACCTGGGGTCCCCGGACCATTTCTGCAGAGCCAGGGACAGAGCAGACTTATTGCACAGTGAGACAACCCAGCTCGGGCTGGGAGGGATTTGCAGCCACGTTTATCCGGTCAGACGTGCGGAAGCTACCAGTCAATCACCAACAAATACTGGGATCCTAAAGTATACAGCAGCCTGCGCGGTCAGTGCGATGGGAAAGATATAATTGAACACAGTATGTTTTTGTTACATATCTGTATTAAAGGTTAGCATGGAGAGCAAAATTCAGACACGTATTAGGAGATATCCGTACTAAGTGTCTTAGATTGAAAATAAAGAATTTACCCGTGGGTGGGGGGTGGGGGGAGCTGGTGATAACGCCTGACCCACACAACTGAATGATACAAAGTGAGTCATGAACGCCTGCATCCATTAACCCTGCAGAAGCATTCAAATCGTCGGTTTCCAACTGAGGGCAGTGACCAGCAGTCCAAGGAGCAGCAAAAGCAAATGATTTCTCTTCCTTCCTACGAAGCTACTGTAGTAAATTTCTATCATTTGCCTCCATAGCATTCCTTGTTCTAGTCAAGCCAGACCCTGCTATTCACTTGGTAACCCACCCCCTTCTGACTCTTAGTCCCCATGGTCTGGGCGGAGCTCCGGGTCTGATACCAGGGGTCAGCCCACCACATTTCTCTAGTCCACAGAACTGGATTTGGGGGAAATAGGCCTGTGTTCCATCAGAATAAGTCTTGAGGCTGCAGACTGTCAGAAGTTGACAGGTATGGATTCTGCCACCAATTCTGCAGAATGGGAAGAATTGAGGAAGCAGCCGCCAAGAGGAACAGATCAAAACCGAGTCCTGGTAACATCAACTGACTCTTGATCAAGCTATTCCTGAAGCCCTTTTTGCTTAAACCAGTTCAGGTGGTCATTTTGTTTTTTTTCAGTCCCCTACAACTGAAATAATCCCCACGTATGTACATGAGAGGTTAAATAAAGCTTTGAAAAGATAAGAAATTCTTTCCTATCTATTTTCCAAGGCTCCTATCACTCATCTGAACTGCAAAATCAAATTTTACCATCAAAGTACGAGTCCATTCATCCCCAAACACTTTGTACCTCTGCCCTCTCAAGAAATGTAGAGCTTTCACGGCTTAACATCGGGTCAGCGGGCTTTGCTAAGGTAATCATGTTCCACACACAGGGACCAAGCTATTATAATCTTCACCTGTTACCACAAAGGATTTTTTTGTTTGTTTATCCATGTTGAACTTTCATGAAGCAAACAAAAGCAACTTGTGAAGATTTAACAATGGTGAAAATGACTCAGATAACTAACCCGAGAACACCAAGTCATATGAAAGGGTTTTAGTTTACATTAAGTAGATGTTTGATATGGAGAAGTGATTTCGGTTGAAGTTGTTTAAACAAAAAAAAAAAAAAAAAAAAGGAAAGTAGACAATATTAAGACAATGGTTGCTAAGCCTTACCTGTGGCCCAAAAGACAGTGGCTAACAGAAGTGAACTTGACTGCTTTGAAAGCGGAATAAAGACAAGTGCATATAGTTCAACTTCTCTGAAGGTATGGGATTAACAACATCATTTATTACATGGGGAAAAAAAAGAGTTCTGTTGAATAGACATGACATGAAATTGGTTCGTGCTACAGGAATAAACTGCCAGCAAAGCACCAAGCCCGATGTTAGGGAAAGTTGAAAAGATTTTTTAAAGTTGTTTGTATCTTTGGGCTGGCGATTTCCGTTAATGAGGACAAAACATAAAGCCTTGGCAACCAAGGTCTCCCCGGAAATAAAGAAGACGATCGTATGTAATTACTTCATCCCACCCATCAGGGTCCCAGAGAGTCTGGATTCCCGTGGATGAAAACTCAGAAGCAAGGAGACAGCTATCCGACAAGATGGCAAAGAGACTCCCTGTCCTTTTTAGTAAATAATGATTTTATCTTCCTGCTCAGATGTGCAACTATCTTCGGAGACAAAAAAACAAAACATGGCATCGTTCAGAATAAGGGCTCTGGGGTCAATTCAAAACTGGGTTTCACTACTGAACAGCCGTGTCTTCTGTAAAACGAAGACAGTTACGTAATAACCACGTAGGTTTGCGGTGAGGATTAGGTGGGTACATAATTATTTATTATGTGGGTTAATAATAACAATGCTAGAGGCTGGGGCTGGGAGTTGAACAAGGTCAGGAGGCCTGGCACTTACTGTCTTCAAGGATCTTCCAGTCATATGTTCCGAGCAGGAAAACGTCTAACGTCCACGCCAGTTCACGCCCACCCCTCTTTCCCTGGAGCCAGTCAGGAAAGTTCAGCACTGAGCACTTATTCCCAACGGAGTTTTGTTCTGGAGTCAAAGCACTGCCCGTGAGATACAATCTTTGTGGGCCTCAGATCCAGCGCATGCCTATCACTGTGCTCCACAGCCTGGCTTTTTCCTTTCAATGTTGTGGACAAAAATGTTACAGGATTGTAATCAAATGCTACCCTCACCAGGTTCCCCAGTGCCAAAAGGAGTACTTGGCCCCTTTCTTAAAATTAATTAAGGAGGAAAAAAAAAATTCTAGCTTCTTGGTTCAGAGTTTGAGTTACTCACCCCCCAAAAAATGCTGGGTTCCCCCCGCCCCAAACGCTAGGGATGAGACAGGAAAACTATGGAGGAGTGAACACCGCACAAAAACCACAGGGTGGGGACTCAGCACAGAGCAGAACCTTCCTTCAGGGCTAAAGAACCTGTCTGACCAGACTGCCGGACAGCTGATGTTCTGGTTGTGACAGGAGGGGGGACTTCGTCCCTCACCACAGTCTCTCTGGGAGGCTCACAGTGACCAGAGCACAAATGAGAGACAAGCCTTTAGGAGGGGAGCCGCTAACCCCCGCTCCCTGCCCCCTGAGATATGAGCAGCAGGGAGAACACGACTCAAGAGTTCACCACGCTCGTGGCCAAACTCTGATTGCCGCCTTGCACCTGATGGAAATTCAGGATCGTGCCTGCAGGTACAAGGCTTGTAGACAACTGGAGGGCCCTGCAGGACCTGGGAAGGGCCTCTGAGTCATCACAGGAAAATGAAAACATGTTCACAATAGTGTCAGTTTCATAGCTGTGACTCAAAAAAAAATCTCTATAACCTCTTAACTAATCTGCACCTGCCTTCTCTGCAGAAGAGAAAAAAAAAAGAAGAAGAAGAAAGAAAAGATCAACCAGGAAAAGCTTTCATCCTAGAAATGTCTAGCAAAAGTCTGAAGGGAAGGAAGAAAGAGAACCCACCTGCCTGCATGAAACTTCTGGGTCACTGGACACGTAGGGGTTAAGAGAGTGAAGCTTATATCCAAATCCTATTTCTGACCTACTCCATCACCATGTGGCTACAAACTGTGTCCTTTACTCTTACAGGGAAGCAAATGTCACCTACTTGCTCCTCTGCCAGTTAGTTTGGGCTCTTGATTTGATCCCAGGCCAAGTCATGGAGTTCTTCACGAGATGTGTGAACATCCACAGAGGGGTCAACATCTCATTGTAATAAGAGAAAGATCATAGGCCAGGAGAGAGAAGGTCCAATCTACAAAAAGCCACCCTTTGAGGTCCCTTTCACAAGAGCTCCGACCGGAACAAAATGAGAGCCAAAGGGTGTCGTTAAATATCACGTGCTCCCAGGGGAAATCTGCTAGGTAACGAGACTGCAGTCCACATTTTACGTTGTTTAAGAAGGAAAACCACCTATTCAAGAACAGAGGAAGATTCTTCCTATAACAAACATCTTTTCTAAACATCTCAAATTAGAAAAAAAAAAAAAAGGTTCTTGTGGATTCAGTACCAATCCCCAAGTTCCCAAATTGCTTACTTAGAAACCATCTAAGACAAGGAAAACAAGCCACTTCTAAACCCACACAGCCTGCAAGCCTGTAGCTTATAAAACCAAGGACTTCACCCTGTAATCAGTCCAGCAAAGGCACACGGCCCTTACGAAAGGGGAAAGCAAACAAGGACCCGGGGTAACTATTACGGACATTTATGCTCTGACAATCGGGCACAGCAGAGGCTAACCCTGCAAGCGCTTGATCCCAGGCCAAGCCAGACGGCGAAAGAACAGTGTGTGACGATGCGCCCTGACACGTGGATGTAATTCTCCAGAAAGGAGATGTCCTTGAAGAATCGAAGGCTGGGGGCTGGAGAGGCCTGGAAGGCACGCTGTGCAGACCCAGGTTCTCTCTCTCCATCCGATCGAAGGCTAGCTCAGGGGGCTCAGGTTTCTGACACGTGTCCGCCCGGCCTTGCTGACACAGACCACGCCAAAAGCAGCCGGCCACTCTGAAGCGGATGCGGTCAGATGACAATATTCTACTGGGTTGGCCGAAAGGTGCGTTTGGTTTTGTTCCGCACGGTGGCTCTAGCAGTGCTTAGTTGTCTTCAACTTCACTCAAAACCATTTTGTTAGATTGTGTTGTCACAGCTCTCATATTAGCGTGCATTTAAAAAAACCATCAAAATGGGTGAATGTTGGGGGAGCCATTTTAATTTTGAAGGTGGAAGAAAATATGCAACATTTGTGGCATATGCTTTATTATTTCAAGAAAGGTAAAAACGCAACTGAAACGCAAAAACAAAAATTTGTGCAGTGTATGTGGCAGGGACGGATGGCAGAGGACCTGGGGTACTGGTCAGGCACAATGAAGGGGAGATGTTGGCCCCAGGCTCGGCCAAGCAACAGAAGTGGTTAACACCTTCCCAAAAGGTAAAATTCCTTGGCTTTTGGGTCTTCAAAATATGGCAACATTGTGTCTCCTCTGTTCAAAATCTCTTCATGCCTCCCCACTGCCCACAGGGTAAGAAGGGAAGTCCTTGTCCACTCCAGGGACCCTCAAACCTTTCAGGCCCCATCTCTGTGACCTCATCTCTTACAGCTCCCAGCCTCACGCCCACCCCTCTGATCAGACTGTCCCTGAACCAATCAGGAACACAGTCTCGGCACTGGAATGTCCCCCTGCCCGAAGGCTGGTCCTCGGAGAGACACCAGGCTCGCCCCCGCACCTCCTTCAAGTCCCTGCTCAAAGGACAGCTTCTCAGTGGAACATTCTCTGCTTCTCGTGATCTCTATCGCCAATGTTGTGTTTTGTTGTTGTTGTTTTGTTTTTCGTTGGTAGCACTTTAAACCTCTAACAGACTAGATGATTAAACCATGTGTTTAATATGTGTCACCTCCCCACGCTAGAATGTCTATTTTCTCGATGAATATATCCTAAAGCACTCAGAAGAATGCCTGGCACGTGTTCAGTAATTATTTATTGAAAAACTGAGTGAGAACATTTCTATATTCCAAATTCTCCATCAGTTCTTCCAATCACACCAAAGAGAAAGTCTCAGGCTGGTGATGATCATCAGGAATTCTACCACTTGGTAATTTTTTTCTCCTTTTAATAGTTTTTTTTTTTTTTAGGTATAATCAACCCATCATAAAATTCACCCATTTTCTGTATAGAACTCAATGACTTTTAGAAAATGTATGAATTTGTGCCGTAATTTCCCTTCTTAACATAAAGAAAGAAGACTTCAGGCTCACGGCCTCTTCCGGCAAGACCAGCTGCTGGAAGAACGCTGCTCTGGTTTTACAGACCACATGCTTCTGGCTACTTTTTCTTTCGGCTAGTGATACTGGTTTTCCACTCACAGTGGTAATGTAAAAGCTTCCTTCTTAAATTTATTTCCGTACATAAAAAATAAGTTGATTTTTTAAATGCATCAAATACATTTAGAAAAAATACGAGTCTATGTGGTTCAAAGATGAAGAAAAATGGGAAGGGCATCAACGTGACAGCAGGGCTTGTAAACATGACTCATGGGACCCGGACCTGCGGTCTCATAGGCTGCAGGACCGGCGCTAACACAAGAAGTGAGGCCCTGCCACTTTGCTCCTAGGGTGCACCCTCAATTCTCATCAGATCCGCTGGGAGCCTGCTCTTCACGGGTCTCTTGTATTTCTGCACTGGAGGCAAGGAAGTGACGGTCCTGTGCCTCACTCTCTCACTGCAAGGGTGTTGGTCCGCGGAGCAGCCTTGGAAGGTATGGTTCCTCCCTCCAGAACGGAGGGCAGGTTTGCTAAGAAACTTGGAGGATGAAGACAGTGTCTTGCTTTGGAGCAAAGGACAGGCATGCTGACTGCCTGTTATAAAAGATGTGGGTTCCCTTAGCTTGGGCACCTCTCCTGTATGCAACCCCTCCATGTGCATTTGCTGTCTGGCCCACTTGACATTGCCCTGTGGAGATAGAGTCTTGGAGACCTGGCACAAAAGTTCTGATGCTCTGGTTACCGCAAACATTGGGAGTCATAAACTGTCCCTTGTCTCTGGTAGTCGCAAGTCTTATACTCATATGAAACTATGGCAGATTCACTTGTAAGTTTGCCAGTAGTATCGGATCTCAGACCCTTCACAGCTCTTCAAAATCCTCACCTCATTGTGGATTTCTTCTCCTTGTTTCAAAACTGCAGGGTCCAAGGACTTCAAAGACACATCACCGCTGTCTGCCCCATCACGGACATTCTGCAGAGCCAGCTGGCAGCGCTGCAGGATATAGTCCAAGGTCCCCGTCGAGCACTGCAGAGAGAACCAGAAGTCCAGACGATAAGCAGCTTCCAAGTCTGCCGTGCCTCGTCCTAGGACTATTCCCATTGGTCCCCTTCCCGTGCCTTTCATCTGACACCCTCACAGCTCAGCCTACACTCCTTAACTTAAGCTTGTCTACTCTTCCAGGTTAGATTTTAAAAGATGCAAGGATGCACTTAAGCGGCCACCCACTCAAACAGATCCAGAAGAAAAGGGTTCTTGAGTGGATTACAGCTGGAAGGACAGGTGCCTAGAACATCTTGCATAAAAGTAGAGTCTTTTTCATACAATACACAGCATGCATTAAATAATCTGTAAAACGCTTGCTCACTCTTTTCTTTCCTTCACTCCGTCCTTCCCTCCTGACCTCTAACAGAACTGATTTTTAGCTCTCTAAGGTAATTTTTCCATGTTTATTTATTTAATATTTGTCTCCTCAACTGATTTGAAAGTCCAACAAAGGGAGTGGCCATCACGGTTGTGTTGATGGCTGTAACTCTGAAGCCCAACGGTGCTGCTGGGCACACAACAGGCACTCATACATGTAGGTGGATCAGGGAACGGAAGAGAGAAGACAGGAAGGTAAGGAAGAGATGCTCCATGGGCTTGCTGGCATTTCGAGTGAAACGGACCCCATGCCCTCTCTGCCTCACGGCCAGATGACCAGTCCACCAGAAAAGCTGCCTAACTACCAAAAGGCATAACACCACCAGGCAGACTCACGGTCTCAGCACGGAAAATGTCTCGCACTCCCTACCATTTAGTTGAGTCCCTTCTGCCCTACTCTCTCCCACCGCGGCACCACACAAAGTCAAACTGTAAAGCACAGCGAAGCGCCTGTAACAAGCTTGGAAAGACGTCGACCTGGGATCGTCTCTGTGATTATTCCTCTGCTCTCTGGCACCCTTCCCAACGACGCGCACAGCACCCCGGGTTTTCCTCACCGCTTACGTTCCCGTACCGAGCTAGTCCAATCATCTGACCGTCAGCCACTCCAAGTGGTGGCAGAATTTCGCAATAAAGTCTGTGTTGTAAACACAACTGGGGAGCTTGGAAATTCCTTGGCTCTGCTGTAACTTTCTCCTTCATTTACATTCACATGCCCAGAAGCCTGACCAAAAAATTAAGGGCAATGTAAACCCTCAGCCATCTGAGCCCAATCACAGCTAACACATGCACACGCACACAAATCCACCCCATTTCCTTCTGGCCATCTCCTGCCTTTGACCTTGACAGATACAAACCCCTTAGAAAATCTCTAACTAGCAACACCTGCCAAGGGCACTTACGTTCTCCAAGAAACATAAACCCGAATGAGCAAAATATACTTATCCCACACTGTGAATACACTTTCAAAAACTCTCCAACACAACTCAAAGCCAAGAAAGCAAGTAAACAGAGGCTGAAGTCAAGTTAGATGGAAGCAATTTTCCTATCAAATCCTCTTCCAAAGTTCTATGATACATTGCTCATTCAACCACTCCTGCCACATCCAATTAATCTGAATCACATTTTTATTTACACTTACCTCTGCCACTCGGTGGGTGGAACTAAACCGAGGTGGTCGGCCGGCCAAAACACAGTGTTGGTGGGTGGCATTGAGATCATCTGCAGGAAAAATACCAAAAATTAGAAACAAAACCACACACACACTTAGTCACTATATACAATTGAACTAAAATACAAAGTAAGCAAGTCAATCCATCATTAAAAATAAATGACAGTGGCCAAAAACTTAACAAATACATTTTATTCTTAAAACCATTCTTTATGAATGCAATGACCAACAAACCCATGACACTTTCAAGGGTGAAAGGTGATGTTATTGGTAATTATTTCAGGACAACAGGTGCACAAAGGGCTGTCCTTCACAAATAGGATGCAAGGTCCCCTCACTTACTTGTAGTCTTATAATACCCACTCCCCACAACGTTAAAACCTTATGGATTGGACTTCTTTCCCTTTCTTAGGATACATCTAATTGTGCCTGTGCCTTTCGAATAAGCTGAAATTCTTTCGTCTTATTTGGGGTTGAGTATCTTTCATCTGAAAATCTGCCTCTTTCTCTCCCCAAAGTATCGACTTTGCCCGAACAATTTTCCAGGCAACAAGCCAACTCAGCGCCTTGTAAAGCTCTGGCTCTCAGCACAGAACTCAAGTCTACGGACTGACAACGCAAGGATGGAGTAGGGGGTGAGTTCATCCGCTGGGGGATATGCCTAAGACCACGTGCAGCAGGAGGAGCATCAGTGGCGTTGTGCATTCTAAGAAACGACGCTGCGTGCCAGGCAAGATCCGTATCACCTCCACTTAGCCCATCACTTCCTGAGTTACAGGGAAGAGAACAAAATGGTCCTGTGTCCCAGCAACACCTGAGTAAGAAAGACAATGACTTAAACTAAGAGGAAAGACCACTACACCCCTCACATGTTGGCAAAAACAACCTACACTGTTGCCTCTAAACATAAGAAAGGAAATGCAAAACGGCAATGGAAATGCTCCCGCTTCTGGGCATTCTAGAGGAACAGTGGTAAGGTTTGTCCTCCAACCTCAACCTACAAAACAGACCAAAATTAGCCAACAAAGGTTCCGACACTGGAAAACAGAGCAAGATGTAGCCCGAAGGTAAGAGATAGATATGATATGTAGGGAGCCCTCTGACTGCCATACCTCACTCCCTGAAAACAGTTTAAAAGCCACAGAGTAGGGAGGGAAGGTCAGACGGAACACTCAGTGCTCAGTCTTCCTTCTTGCTGAGTTGTGAAGGCAGAGACTGGAGTGTACACGGCGGAGCCCTGGGATAGCAGAACCTGCACAGAGAGAGAGAGAGAGAGAGAGAGAAAGAGCACAAGCAGACGTGTGCAGAAGGGTCCCCTGCGGGCTGTGCACATGTGAATGGAACCAGTCCAAGGGCAGGAAGAGCAGCACCAGGAAGCGGCAGGCGGAACACATCTCAGACCTCACACAGGGCCGGGAGCACACTCTGTTCTCACCAGCAGAATTGCTCCTACCACATGAGATAATGAATACAGTCTTTGGAAAAGCCTCAGTTTAGTAGTAAGGCTAGACGCATCTTAGATTAAAGGCTGCTATAGCTCCGCCTAACAGATTAAAGGCAAGCCTTAAAAGACTTCAATCTCTTCCAGATAATTGAGTCACTCATTAGAGCAAAGGCCAACAAAATCAGGTACTCAACAATTCTAGACAGAGACAGGGCCAGGGCCGAGGCACGGGCGTGGGAACGGGCTGGTTGCAGTCAGGGAGGAAGACAGGCCAGTGCGAGGGCAGAGCGGTGAGCAAGGGGCACGTGGGAACAGATTATGGAGGCCTCCGTCAGCCGTGCTAGGAATTTGGGGTTTTATTCTAGACACGACGGGAAGCCTTTAGGAAATCTTGAGCAGGGATACAATGAGATCTAAGTTTAAACAGACCACCGGGGCAGCTTTATGAAAAAGGGGCAGGGGCACTGAAGGGGAAGCTGGTGTAGTGATCCTTACAGGAGATGACAGTGACTTGGATGGCGGCGACAGCAGGGTGATGGTGAGCAGTGGCCAGAGTCACAAGGTTTTAAAGGAAAACAACAGGACCCGCTAAGGGACTGGGTACGTGAAGTGAGGGGAGGAGTGAGAAGGGGGGTGACGTGGGGGGTTTTCACTGGAACAACGGACTGAAAGTTCAGAAAGTCACAGAACATCAGGAGTACTGTATAAACAGTATCACAAAGCGCAATAAGGTGAAACATCAGTGACACACCTGGACTTTTAAAGTCAAATGCGAAGACCACAAGAAAGGGTAACAGAGAGGATCAAAGCAGACCCAGCCTTGGCAGACTTGGGCTCAGAGGTGTGGCTCAAGGCCTGATGAGGAAGGCCGGATGACTGTCCCCTCCTCCAGCTGGCCCTCTCTGAGGATTCTGGCTAAGGACACCCCTGAGAATCCCTGGTTGATCCAGACTAGCTTCCCTAACAGAGGCTTCAGAGTCAAACAAACAAATGAGCAGAGGTTGGAGGAGGTTCCCCAGCCTACATTTCCAGAAGGGGCTGAAACAACTTCTAAGAAATACATAAAGGCCATTCTCATCTACCCAAATGAAAGCGTAATTGCTCCCGTGCTATTAACACCAGGATCCACAGCCCTAGCCAGGTGGCTCTGTTGGTTAGAGCATCCTTCAGATGCACCAAGGTTGCAGGTTTGATCTCTGGCCAGGGCACATACAGGAATCAACCAGTGAATGTATAAATAAGTGGAACAGGAAAACTCTCTCCCCCTCCTTCCCTCCCTTCTTTACTCTCTCTCTCTCTAAACTCAATCAATCAATCAATCACAATGCTAGCATCTCCAGACATCAAAAAAGGGAGGAGCCACCTCAATGAGCAGATGTGTGAAGTGCTTTTGTTCCACCGAAGGGCAACTGATGTGATGCAGGCCCAGTGGCAAACACAGCATCCGAAGTAATACTTTGAGGCTTGTGCCTTTAGTTAAAGCCTTGGCAACTCTCTAATCAAAAAACTCTCAATTGCTCCCAACTGTCTCTAATCCTTTATGATTTTTAGAAAGAACCTTGTAATTTTCCTTTAAGAGCTTCTAATTTACCTAGAACTCAAAGTCTATAAAAGTGGCTCATGCTTCATGGATTATACTTCTCAGAGGGTACACGGAAGACACTCCGAACTTTAAAAGTGGACTCCTAATAATTTTTAGAAAGAAAACATTAAAGAACATCCATTTGCCAGAGCCATCTCAGAACGCAGCTAGAAGTTGGCCGACTCTATGTGCAAGTGGAACCGGAGCTTGTAGAGTGTATTCAACAAAACAAACAGAAAGATGCCCTCTCCCCTTGCTGGCCAATGCAGCGTGCTCTATCGTGGGTGAAGAGGGCTCCAGGCCATCACTGTGGCATGAAACCTCATCTCATATATAAAGGACCACAGGGGCAATGGCTTCATTTGTGCCATGGTGACCCATTCACACCCGGGGCTTTCTTGGTTTTAACACTTGGGTCTCTCTTCCTGAGATCCCCTCCCGCCTACTGAATTGTAGCACCCCCCTCCCTGCCATTAGGGCTTCTGAGGGACCCCTAACAGTTGGTCCCTCTGAATTTAACCCAGCCCTTACTTCCTTGGTTTTGTGGTCCACTGTGTCCCCGGGGCTACTGCATCCCAAATTTCTTAAAGTAACAATCAAGGGTTTTGCCAACGGCACTCCTGGGCGAAATAGGCCCAATTCTGAAATCCAATCTTCCCAGCTTCACTGAAGCTTTTCATTCTTACTCACCTGTCCATTCTCATCCCTCAATCTTAATATTTATGACCTTATTTCTCCTAGAGGCAGGGACATCCATGACTGAGAGTGTTTTTAGGACTTAACAGCCAGTGAAAGGGAAAAGGGGAAATGTCCTGGCAAGATGTCAGCATAGACTCAGGCCTCAACCCTAGACTCCCGATGAGACAGTCCATGAAATACTGGGAGAGACGGAAACTTCTTTCAACACTAAGTATTAGAGAAAGGTGCTCAACAAGGCAGAAACGGCCGGGAATGGTGCTGGATGCAGTAGCGGTGGGATGAGTTTACAGAAGGCTGCCATGTGACTAGCTGCTTTGAAAGAGCAGCATCTGGAAGAATCTGCCAGGTAAAGCCTGAGAGGAGCACTGGGCCTCCAGCTCAGGAGGTGAGGGCTACGAGGAGGGCCCAGGAGGCTGCGGGGTGCCCAGACCTCAGCACAGGCTGCTGGGGCAAGCGGCCACTTTGAGACGTGAGCCAGGCACTGCTGGGGTCAGAAGGCAGTCAGGTGGGTATGCCAAGGATGGGCGGTATAATAGGTGCAGTTTTAAAATAGCTACACTCTCACCCCTCACCCAGGTATCCCACTTCTAGTAATTTTCCCTAAAGAAATAGTCACAGATGCGGACAGAGATTGGTGGGCACAGCTGTTCACCAGAGCCCAGTGTATGATATCAGAACACTGGAAGTGAATTAAATGACCAAAAGTAGGGGCTTACTATTTCAGCCACTTTTAGATAACCCATTTTCAAGGAATACTTAATAGGGAAAAATGTTTTAGATAGAAGAATATTGAAAAAGAAAGGAAGATACAAAATATTATATGATATTTTCTAAAAAGAAATAAACATATATTCCCACACATAGAAAGAAAACACCAGAAATAGGATGGATGATATCATCTCTGTGAGGTGATGATACATTCTTGTCTCAGACTTTTCCTGTAGTTTGTCAATTCTTTTCAAAGGGCACACACTATATTTCATCAATTCCAAGGCACGCGCTTTCTGTCTTCATAGTTAACGTCTCCGAAATTGGCCTCCACCTTAAAACTCATGGCATCTTTGACGGGGTGACATAGACGACAACTTCCGCACTCAGCAAGGAAAGATAAAACCGTGAGTGTCATTGTTTTTGAAAGGTCCAAAGGCAAACGTTCAGTGAAGAGATACTCCGCAGAGTGGTGTTCGCGGCCCACACAAAAGCAAGGAATGGCGCACGGCCATCAGCAAAGGCGACAGAAGCCTCGATTAGTTTTGCATGTCTCCCCTCAAACACAGTTTTCCGTGGGAGGGAAAGTGCTTTTATAAACACAAGTACAGAGGTGAAGATGACCTCGGGGTACACAGGTTCCCCCTCTTTTTTTTTAAATTAACTTGGATGGAATGCTTAGTTTGTTGTTGGGTTGTGAGGAGAATAGATTCTTCAGGTTAATCATTCATTTTTGCTTTCTAACTTCGCAAAGAAAAAAAAAATATTCCCACTTGAGCGGCGACTCTTCTCAAGACACAGGTTGGCAGTGGGGGAGGGGAAATGGTTGCAAAGAGACAGAGGTTAGGCTGTGTGACATCGTTTTCTTCTTTACCCCCCTCACCCCCCCCACCCACCCCGTGCGGACGTGCGGACCTGTCACTTCTGCCCATGACTCCAGTGGCCTCGGGGACCAGACCTTTCTGAATAAGTAAGTCAATGAATGCACCAGAAGCAGCCACCTATGGCTCTAAGTTCTGTTCCTTCCTTTGCCTTCGGACTTCCTCTGTATTCACTTCTATCTCACATCTAATTTCCTGCTGGCGATTGAGGGAGGTGGCTATGGTTTCCGGCTAAAGCTTAGGGAGTAAAAAAAAAAAGGATGTTCTTTCCCAATAGGTGGTAAGTTCCTGTTCTGCCCAAGACCCTAAGAGCTGTGAGCAGTATGAGGATATAAGTAATACAGTAGTGACTCCCTAATGCTCTAGTCGGGGAGATAAGATTTCTTCATCAACCACACAGTCCAGATGGGAGAGTCCGGCACCCATCCTGATTGGTTGGTGCCCCTGCCATTCTGGGTATTAAGGTTTTTTTTAATGTCATGTCTAAATAGGTGAGTTCTGCATACACCTAGATGAAGGGAAAGCAAGACATGGTGGAGGGAACAGCATGAAGAAAGATAAGGAAGAAGGTCTGTGCCAGGGCCAATTTTAGGAAAGGATTTTAGGACAAAGCCACTACAGTGAATTGACAAGAATTATAATTTATATCTTTTCAAAATGTCCTCAATGTTTAGTGAGCCTAGAAGAATTATTCCACAGGAAGAAGTTAATGAGTCATCCATCATGGGGTATATAGTCTGGCCGTGAAATACGCTACAGGGACTAACTGAATTAGAAAAGTCAGATTCATTCCTGGTCTAGTCCTGGGTTCAAACTTTCAATAAGGGTTAATTTTCTTTTAAGCTTCTTCTGTGGTCATTCATCCACTGTCTTTAATGATAAAGAATAAACACAGGATATGCAATCAAGTTAAAAGCCTGAAAAATTATCTTCCACAGCTCATGCTTTTAGGAGTTACATAGGTAGAGAGCCAAAGACAGCACGTGAAGCTGCCACCAAAGGAAAACACCCCACCCACCTAACCCAGGGGCAGAATTACCCCGATACAGCCAGACTCTGAATGAAGCAAGAGAGTGAAAGGGTCTCACATTCACAGTGACACGTCCTCTTCAGTGTCAAAGAAATCAACACATTTTTGTTGCCTTTGCCGGTTTTCTCATAAAAGATTTGGAAGAGCATGTACAGACTGATCCACACACTGTGTTGACTTGAAAAATCCTGGGATGCCACACGCGTATTTGGACTAGATATAAAGAAGTGAAAGCACTGGTGACTGAAGAGAGAGACACCACTGAAGATTCTAAAGGCATCCCTGGAGGTCCCCAAGCAGGAGTTGAATGACCACCTGTTTGGGGGGAAGGACTTCAGAACCTTTTCCAGCATGGAGCTTTCAAAGACAGAATAAATATTTTCTTCGGTCTGCACGGCCAAGTCATAGTGGCATGAGATTTATTTTTTAAAACAGCTAATTCTTGGTTCAACTGTTCACTCATTAACTCAATAATTACCCATTAAAAGCATCTACCACATTCAAAGTACTGGGTTAGGTGCTAGAGAGGTTACAGATTTTTAGAAACATAAAATATAGTAGATAGAAGGCATTTCTAGAAAATTCTAAGAACTAGGCAAGACATGGGACCCAAATAAAAATGGAATTAGCAAAGGAGTGCCATGAGAAGAAACCTCAGGGTGACAGCTGTGCCCGTTAGGTTTGCTGCACCCAGTACTTATCCAAACATTAATTAAGCAGTATGATAAAACATCCAGTGACATCGAACCATCACTCCGGCGTGATCCTTCTATCAATAAGAAGAAAGAAAAGTATTTATGAATTCCAGGGGAAGAGGGAACTGCACAAGAAAGTCACGGTTCAAATACAAAGCCAGTTCAAGAGCAGCATGATTATTCTGAGCCTTGCACGGAGGATGAAGTCTGGACCTGACACTGGTAACATTCCCCTGCGACCGGCTGGGGTGCCGATTACAGTGGATTACCCCTTCTACCAATGGATCCAGTCACTGTATTTGGTTCTGCAATAAGTAACACATACGGAAGCACTGCTATGTGCTGGCTTTCAAATTCCAGCATCGATGTGCAGAGGAAGTGCGGGAGTCTTATCAAAACGACAGATTAGCATAGAAACATTCCCAACCACAAAAATGTGCAAGTAATGATATGGCTGAAAGTGAGCTTTAATTCCCCATATTGCATACTAAAAGTTGAGAGAGAGAGAGAGTATTTATGTATTGGTTATAAAGGTAATCAATGAAGAAAAAAAAAAAAAAAGACGAAATGTGAACTAACAAGAGTTGTTAGCAAGAGCAAGAATGGTGTAAGGGAGCCAGCCAATCTCACACTTTCCTTCCTGGAGAAACGGACACTGCCCAGCGCTGTTGGGTGAAGAAACAGAGGCATTGAGCGTATGTTCCAGAGGTAAGGAGGTGGCCATTTAAAGAATTAAATGCAAATGCAGCGAAAAGCAGTCACTTTTCTAAGAATGGAGCTTGGGTTTAGGGGCGAAGAGCTCGTCACTGCCCGTTTTAGATCATCCTCAGCCTTTTGTTTTTCCTAGTACATACATTATTTTTATAAAACCAGCAATACTAGGAATGAGGTACTGCCGAGAAAAGATCTCCAGGACATTGTATTCAGTAAAGAAAAAAAAAAAAGCAAGTACTATGGTAATATATATAATAAAGTCCCTCTTGTTTTTTTTTAAAGCAGCAACATATATGTAAATATATTAGCATAACTACCCGTATCTTACTGGTGATAAAAGGATCAAATGGGAGAGGAGGATAACAGAATACTTCCCCGTTTTATTCTCTGTGGTTCGATCTTGATGAGATAGATGTTTACCCATCTGACATCAATTGTTTGGGGTTTTTTCTACATTTTTTTAAAGGAAAAGGATTCTGCGACTGGATAATCAGCTGAGATAGCACAGTCCAGTGAAAGAAAGAAGAGCTTCAGCCTCAGAAAAGCCTGGGTTCAAACACCAGCTTTACCGGGCATGCTACAGGTCATTTCACCTCTCTAAGCCTCAATTTCCTTTTTGCAAAAAAGAGCTTTATTGAGATATAATTCACCCACCAAACAAGCCCCTCATTGAAAGTACACCATTCACTGAATTTTTTAGCGTGTTCGCCGGACGGTGCCGCCATCACCACGAAGTGATTTCAGGGCATTTTCACGCCCCCGGGAGGAACCACGTCCGTGTGAGCGGTCAGTCCCCTGTTTTCTTTTCTAGGGAGTCAATGAGGATCTGACGGGCCTGCTGTGAAAAATAAAATGTCTCTCAGCATCCGGCACAGGGCCCGGCCCTCAGCAGGCACCCATCGCACGTCTTTCAAAGAACAAGTTCAAGACAGAAATGGCACGGGAGCAGCAAAAAAGACTGGCTACGATAAGCAAGTGGAAGAGGTGGGCGAATCCTTTCAAATACCTGGGAAGGAGCTCGGTTTCCGATCCTCGGAGCCTTTTCCACAAGCCAGGGGCTCTCCCGAATTCTACTGGGTACAGAAAAATCAGGCATCGAGTCCAAAGGCACACTTTGGAGAGTATGCAGCACTTTGGGGGGTACATTTTAAAGAGAGAGTTTTGGAGGGGACCCACATCCCCGACCCTGCAGAAAGTGAGGAGCAGGGAGGGAGGCTGGGGCTGCTAAAGAGGCAAAGAGGGCAGCGTGAGCGGGTCCTGGACAAGCGGCAGGAACAGCCCCGTCCTGTCTCTGCTTTTCAGAGTGAAACAAACATGACAGGTGCTCATTTGGCTGTTCCAGCACTTTCCACTTAAACGGCGATTCCTCCGGCTTACCCACGGCAGCCCAAGTTATAATTTATGGCTGTTTCTGTATTATTCCCTTGCTCTGGCCGAGAGCAGAACACCGCGCCTGCATTTCAAGACCCAGGAGAGGTAATAAAGTATAATTATTTAGAATTTATGATTAAGCTGTAAATTATCGACAGCTTTTACTTCAGTTGGTCAGTCAGAGGTTGGGGGGGAGGACGGGAATGGGGTCAGAGGGAAAAAAATAACAAAAGCCTTTTCCTTCAAATAAAATGTGTAAGCTGGGGCGAGACTGAGGGACACCTGGAGGATTTGACTAAGATGCCACAGCCTCCTGGTGACGTCCCAGAGGGGCCTCAGCTGAGACAAAGATGCTCAGCTCCCAGGGGCCTTGGTTCTTTCCACTCACAGGGCTGCAGACCCACCCAAGGGGCTCCCAATGCCCCCAGGGCACCTTTCCAGGTCCTAGCAGAGCCCCGAGGCCTTCTGCTCTGAGCCACAGACACCGCAAGGATGGGGACCTCCTTTATCAGAAGCTCCCACCCAGGCTCCAGGTATCAACTCAGCCTCCACCCAGGGAAGACTGTGGTCCCCACAGAGATCCGATTCAACAGCGGCCAGATGTGGGCTCTTCTCTCCCACATGCGTCAACTGGTAAGACTTCTTCCTGGGGCTCCTTCGGGTGCCAGGAAAACATGCACATGGAAGAGTGAGGCACAAAGCTGGCAAAACTCAGGGTGGGCAGAAGGATGAGAACAACTTTCGGCCCACTTTGGCCACCCACTCGCCTCTCTGGTTCTCCAAGAACCATGGCCCAGGTCCCAGTCTTCCCAAGTCCCCACATTCTAATCGTAGTGTGCAAAGCACTGTCCCACATGTTTTACTTGGCCTCATAGTCACCTGGAAGTGCGGAACATCAGCATTAGTTTGGGGAGCAGGGAGGGACTCCGAGAGGGGTTAACGGCGTCTACCCCACAGTCAGTGTGGTCTGAACCCAGTCACTTGATGGAAAACCCCTTGGCTTTTTCAGTATTTTACCCCAAACTGTTGGTGAGGGAACACGAAACCAAAAAAGAAAGACTATGAATTTCAACTCATATTGTTTTTTCTCTCTTTTTTTTTTTTGGTAGTGGATTTTTACTGGGCAGCTGAAGCTTTGAAGTAGCCGATCATTACAGTAACAGGTATTTGAAAATGAGATTCAGTTGGAATTAAGGAAACACAAGTAAAGAGACGAGATTGAATGGCACCGTGCATAGTGACATGTAAAAAGTAATAACAATAAATTAAGGAGGGGAGAAGGCAGTTTGCCCCAATTGTATACCTAGCACCCACCTTAGTCCTGAAGCATCCCACCCCCACGCCAGGCTCCTGGTTAATAAACATAGTTGGGTCAACGTCCCTTGAACTATATAATCTGTTTCACAAAACACAAACCTACAGTTTGTCCCCAAGTCACTTTTAAGTCCCTCAGTCCCAGGTTACATTCAGTCTATGGAAAACATCTGTGGCAAAGTAAATCATCCTACTCTGAAAAAGACCAGAATCTGTGTTTTTCTTTCCCCTCTAAGTGTGTTTTGAAGTCCTGGTTGGAAAATTAGTGAAAACTGTAAATCTGTTTGCAAATCTGGTCATGTCTAACTCTGAGATTAGGGCAAAGATTCCAATTTCAAAGTAAGACCGTGACAACTCCAGCTAAGCGTGTCCTCAGGCACCGCCAGCAGGGCCTTCATTCACGCGCACAGGCGCTGGATTTATTGTGGGCACCCGACATGCTCCCCATCAGACGCCCCCCGAGTATTGACTTGAGACAGCAGGGCGCAGCCTGCACTTCCTCTGCAGACCAATATATTATTATAAATTGAGCTAAACTGTTTCCTTTTCATAAGTGCTATGAAGTTCAGATTTCAGATATCAGCGCAGGGCCGAGGTCCCTCCTCAGGGCTCCCGATAGCATTTGGATTTGCAAAAGTGAAAAGGGAGCATTTGACCATGGTTGCTTTTGTTTGTTTGTTTTTAAGAGAAAGTGGAGGAAAATTCAGTTTAGAAATCCAATATGACAGCTTAATGAGAAAATATATATCCTCGATACAAACCTAGGGTATACTGTGCTGGCCTTGGCCTGGTCAATGGGGTACCAGCTATCCCCCCCTGTAACTGAAGGCAAGATTTGGGAAATCAGGAAGAGATGTTATATCTTGGCTAGCAGCTCCCATAAAATAATACTCACTTCCCCTGTTTCTCACCTATAGTAGCTAAAGGGGTCCAATGTATATTTAAAATGTATAGGCATTATAACGTATAACTCAAAAGGACAACGTGATGATTCAGTATTTTCACTGTGAACCAATTTCTAAGGCAAGAAAAAATATAACCTTAAAGAGAAATGAAAAAGAAAGAAGCAAATGGACCTTTGTTGTCTTCTTTTCTTCCCTTCTGGAACAATTTAGTCGAGCCTTTCAGGCATGGCATTGTGCTGAGGGAGGGAGAGGAGGGCACAGATCCCAGAGCAGGGGTCAGCGCCCGAGTCGGGAGGAGGGATGGCCTGACACGCGGTGGCAGAGCCCGAGTGGGAGGAAATGACAAGTTCCAGCCCATGCCTCTTACTAGCTGTGCAACCATGGCTTAGGTGACCACATCAACCTAGCCTTAATTTTTTCCTTGGCAACACAGCTAAGACCTGTTTCCTAGGGTTTCTGAGAGGGTTGAAAGGGTGCGTGACTGGCTGTCAGTCCGCAGTAAAGGTGGTGTTACTCATACCCAACTATCACTCCAGACATAAGTCTGCATAGAAAAGAGACTAAAACAGAATGTACTGAAACAGGCATGAACCTGATTTGTATCATCTTCTTTCATTTTATACTTTTCAGAGTTCCTTTTCTCTAGAATGAGAACAGATTGCTTTTCCAATCAGAAAAGAACACATGAGATATTAATAAATAAGCAGAAGATAGCTAAACTTTTACAATGCGTATGTACTACTTTTATGAACAGGAAATTAGTAAAGCTATCAAAAATGGTACCACTCTGACTCTCCTTTCTTTTAAAGATGCAAATTGCTAATGGTAACTCCTGAACAAAGTATCCAAAGTAAAGTGGTTTATTGGCTGAAATTAACACCTATTTATACTCAAGGTATTAAATGAATATCCATATCAGGGCGGTACGTTGAAAAATAAAATAATAATCTGTTTACCTACACATGGTACTCAACGATGAGGCAGAGACTTCATAGTAAAAACTTCATTCCTGAGGCAAACAGAGGACGGGCAGAGAGATATGAACGTAACCCTAAAAGCATCCCCACATGGAGGTTCCAGTGTGTGGGGTTCAAGTATAAATGGTCCATTTTAGAGCAGAAAAAGCACCGTCAGATGCTCCTCGACTTACGATGGGTTACCTCTGGATAAACCCATGTACGCTGAAACCACTGTGCGTTGAAAATGCATTTAATACACCTCACCTACCAAACAGCGTGGCCTAGCCGCCTTTAGACATGCTCAGAACACTCACGGTGGCCACCTGTTGGCCAAAATCGGCGTGCTGCCCAGCCTCATGAAAGAGGGTGGTCCTGCATATCGCTAGCCTGGGAAAAGACCAACATGCAAAATCCCAAGTGTGATTTCTACTGAAGAATGTATACTGCTTTCATATTATCATAAATGCAAAATAAAATCGTAAGTCGAACGATGATAAGTCAAGGACCATCTGTACGTGAAACTTGAAACCCATTCTGGTCCCCGATCTGCCTCGGAGTGACGGAGTGACGGTAGACAAATTGCTCAAGGAAAGAACAATCTCTGCAGCACCCCCCCTCTCATGAGGCTCTCTGGGGACCCAACGGGATGCTTGGGTGAAACTGATTTGGAAACTGGAAAGCAACGTGCAAATGGAAGGTCAGAGATTTAGGGCTTACTTCGATCTGTGTTTAACAAATGCAGGAATCAACCCAGGAGAAGAATTTAAGAGGTAAAGGGACACACAACAGTAAGTGCCAGGGACTCCCACTGTGAGGAGCTCATTTCTTACAAAATGATCTTCCCACCTCCCTGCGGACATCAAGGAGAAAGTCTCAGAGAGGTGCTTACACAGTTAACCCCTAACAGGTACTAGTCTCCCTTTAAACAAAGACAGAACAGGACCTAGACGCAGGATCTTGAGGTGGGGAAAAAAGCAGTAGACCCTTAATACTGTTTTACTGATTTATAAAACTTTCCAGTTACGCCACGTGATGCTGGTCGTCCACTTAAAATATTCAATTACAGTAAAGACTTCCACTACAATAAGTTCAGCTCAGTAAAAACAAGTGAGTTCATGTAGTGAGTGACGTATATGAGCGATAGGAAGGTGGCAAGAGGGTACGGCAAGAACCTCGAAGCGGGAGCGAAAGACTGAGATTTGGAAAACGCTTAACGAGGTAAAACGGCCTAAAGAGCTACTGCAAAACCCGACCTCCGAGAAGGTGAGGACCAAGGCTCATCCATCTCCAGTGTGTCCTCTAGAACCTTATGTGGCGTGCAGCACACACAGTACAAACACTTAACTGGGAAAGAACCTCAACACCAACACTGCGGTTGAGCCTTGGTGCTTCCGGGCTCTAAAACCAGCCCCGGAGTACAGCCCCAAGCAGGTGAGAGCGAGACAGACCCGGGACGGTCAGGAGCTACAGCCAAGGAGAGAATAAACCCCCGAGAGGCTTTGGGAGGAAAAACAAAACACTGTGCACCGGAAAACAAGCCGAATGCCCACAGACAAAACAAAAACACTACGCTTAGAGCGAAGAAGTAAAAAGGAAGCTCCCCACACTGCACAGCTTCGGTTAGTTAGCTTAACCTCCGCGGAAACGGCGCTTCCAGAAGGACTCGAGGACCAGTGCAGAGAAAGGCCCCGTTCACTGTCGGGTCGGCGGCTCCCGAGAAGAAACTGAACACAGGGCTGGAGGAGAGAAACGCGTTCTCACTAAGAACTGACAGAGACAGGGAAATATTTTCAAAGCTTCACGATGATAAGTTGATTCAGAGGATTCTGTGGCTCTGTTGAGGATTCCCGAAAATTGTTTAGAACATTTGCAGGACTCCAGAAACACTGGGAATGAAAAGTAACTTTCAAAAATTAGCTGTATCTCAAAAAAGGCAAACAAACACACTAGGTAGGTGTCTAAGTTTCCTCATCACTATAAAATACTTGAAAAGTGTATTTCAAAGACGTATTCAAAATATGCACCCAATAATGTCACACTTAGACCACAGAGCATCGAAATAGGTTTTGATCCTCCGAATTACCCAGCATAAAGTAGCAGTCTCCTTGGCGAAGGGGTATGGCCAAGCCAGGTGTCTCTATGTCCCAGGAGATCTTGAAGCCCACGTGCCAAACATCAGGATCTCTGCCTTCGAGCGGAGGGTCATCCTCGCTCTCCTCCTCGGGGCCTGTCGAAGAGGACAGGATGGTCAGACAGAAAGTGTTTCGTCTCCAGGCCTGGGACCACAATGCTTACCTTAGGAATCCTTGAAATTTTAACAGAAATATCATCCTTTTATAATATATATATATTTTTAATAACAGTCTTTAGAATATTTTTAACATTTACTTTTAATCAAAAAAATTTGACATGTTGAGGAAATAACCAGTTATCAAAGGGAAAATATTATTTTGTTAAATTCCATGCAAATAAATTAAAAAAATCTAGAAAATTAGGATAAATGGCTGGCTGGTTTTCAGGAATACATGAAGAACCAAATCCACCCCAGAAGAGCGAGAAAAGCTGAACAAGATACAGAAGGTACAGAGAAGTTGTCACAGAAGTATCTCCCAGAAAAACGCAGGCCAGGACAATTATAATGCAAAGGAGAATACTACCATACCATTAAAGAGTGAGTAATTTCAATACCCTTTAAATTGCTTAAGAGCATAGAAAGAGAGAAGTCTCCAAATTCTTTTTGTGCAGATAGAATAGTATGTATCAAAATCCAAAAAGAAAACGCATACACACACATGCGCGCGCGCGCGCACACACACACACACACACACACACACACACACACACATGTACAACCGGTCTCACATCTGAAAAATGAAGGCAAAGCTCCCAAATATAACACAAGAAAACAGGATTCAGATCCAGCAGCACAGTAAGAGAATAACACCTGCCCAACCACACAGATCATATCCCAGGAATACAAGGACAGTTCAGTGTGCAAACGTTTATACCTAAAATTAACCATATTCATAAATGGGGAAAAAAAATCAGAGTTACCAGATATACACTCAAGTACTCAACAAAATATGTCTTTCCATAAAGAAAATCTCAGTGAAAGAGATACAGGTGGCTAGTTCCTTAAAGTGATAAAATACGATCTACTCCACCCCAAAGCCAGCATCACATTCTTGTAGGGAAAGATGAGGAATGTGCCCACAGTTAGGATTGGAAAACGATGCCCTCTATCACCACCACGACTCATCACGACTCTGGAAGGAAAGGCCGACACAATGGCGCCCTCTGGACTGGTATGTCAGAGGGGTCCTAGTCAGACACAAAGAGGTAAAAGATGTTTCAACAAGAAAAACATTCTTTTGCAAATGATGTCATTATTTATCTGCAAGTCAACCAGGAAAAAACACATCCCAAGAAATAGGTGAGTAAGAAAACGCTAGCTACAAAAGAGTGCATATAAAAATATCTAGTAAGATTCTTATATGTGCATTGTCTATATGAAGGAAAACTTTAAAATATTATTGAAGGGCACAAAAGAATATTTAAACAAAGGCAATGACATATTACTTACTTTCTTGGGAAATAAGACTGAACATCATGGAAATGTCCGTTCTCCCTAAATTCACCTATAAATTTGACACGAACACAATAAAAACACCACCGGGACTGATTTCTGGGTGAATGGGGTCGAGAAGTAGGCAAGCTGATTACACTACTCACACGAAAACATAAATAAGCATCACCAGCTCTCTGCACATCGATAGATTAAACGGCCGTCATCAAAAAGAGTAAGGAGCAAAAGTTAGGAAGGTAAAACACGTAACAGGAGATAAAATGAGTTTGTAAACATGAAAATGATGTCCAAACTTATTCACACACGTTCAAATTAAAGCCACAATAGATGTTTTTCACCTGTCAGATCAGAAGATATCAAACACGATGGTAAAATATGGGGTTAGCGAACTGGCACACTCAGAATCTCTGTAGAGGACAATTTGATAATACCTATCAAAATGGTAAATGCACAAGCCCCTTGGACTTAGAGGAATTCCACAACTTCACGTTTATGAATGTATACTAAGATTTCCACTTGCAGAGGTCGCAAAATTACTTTTGAACAAGGATACATGTGTATTGTAGCGCTGTTTATAAGAACAAAATATCAGAAATAACCTAAATGTTCATCATAAGTTTCTGGTTGAATCAATTGTGAAATGTCCAGACAATAAAAAACTATGTGGCCAATATAGGACTATCTGGTATATTTTTAAGGGAAAGAAACTAATAGGCTATAACTTGTGTGAAGAATACACACGCATACATGTGTGTAGGTACCTACAATATTTCAAGAAGGACACTCCAGACTGACTTTTCTGAGAAGAGAACTATGTGGCTGGAACACAGGGGTGAGACCCAAAGGACAACAGACATGTCAAGGAACACATGAAAAAACAATACAAAGAGTTTAAGAAATATTTTCATATGTCCCTCCCTGGTCAAATCAACTGTAACTCAACTTAAAAGAGAAATGACTTCAAACTACAAATACACTGATTTTCAGGAGGTTTTGATACCACTGAGCAGGCTTTTTCTAGTCAGTGGTTGTCTTTACAGGTTAATGGGTGGGCTGGCTGAATACTTTCCCCTCTAACTTGCATCCCTAACACCCTTCTCAATGTGGCACCAGTAAAGTCCCGGATGACAAACAGACACAGTAATTGCGATCCGTGTTTCCTGGTCTCTCCCATGAATCCAGCACCAATAGGGCTCTGCTGGGGCTGTGTCTCCCCTTGCACTGGGTAGGGGGGAGGGAGGCTGCAGGTCTGATCCATTTTTTTATTGCATAAGCACAGTGTTGCTCACTCTCTCAATAAAATCAACTTGTCATTATCTACAGCAACTGCAAGTGATTACTCTTGCCTCATTTTATTTTGGAAACGAGGAGAGGCAATAGGCTCCTACTTGCCTGGATGCCTCAGTACTCCTGAATGGAATTTCAGTGTCTCGGCATGTTTAATGCATTCCCAGTTCCCACTAACCAGATTGTTATGGAGGTCAATGATGTGCCAAAATATAAAAACTAGAAAAAAATGAAGAAGCCCTGGCCGGTGTGGCTCAGTGGACTGAGCGACAGACTGTGAACCTAAGGGCCACCAGTTCGATTCCTAGTCAGGGCACATGCCTAGGTTGTGGGCCAGGTCCTCAGTAGAGGGCGCTCAAGAGGCAACCATACATTGATGTTTCTCTCCCTTTCTCCCTTCCCCTCTCTGAAAATAATCTTTTTATAAAAACTAAAAAAAAAAAAAAAAAAAATCACGAGGTTTAAATGTAAGTTTCAAATGTCTAAAACTCACCTCCCTAAAAATTAACCAATTTGATCTTTTATGTTACATAGTTTTTAAAAAAAATTAGCTCCACTTAATAAAAGATAAATTCCAGCAAATACTTTGTTTCCATTTTCAGAGCTACCTGCAACCACTGTGACATAGGAAACAAAGAAGGCTGTGAATGAAGGAAGAGATGACCATTCTAATCAAATAAAATACATCACTTGAATTTTTGTACCGTATTCAATAATATACACCATCAACATTGTATGTCAATAATTTCTCTGATACTTACGTATATATTCATCATCACCCACAATAAAAAAATAGCTCTATTTCTTTGGCCAAGTGCTAAGATTTCTAAGACTCTGGCCCTGTAAATCATTTCCTCTGTTCCCTGAATCCCACACCTAGAGAGGCTTCAATAGCAGGCAGGTAGGTCCCTTCCCACCCGTGTCAGGAGAGACCCAGAAGTTGCAGATGGTCAGCAGGTATATGAGACCTAATGATGCCTTCTCCGTCCAGGGTTGACCTATGACATTCCAGCGTTTGTGATGGGGAATCTTTTCTTTATAATTTATTTTTTATTACAGTATAGTTGATGTTCAATCTTATATTGGTTATATTGGTTTCAGGCATACAATACGGTGATTTGACATTTGTATATCTCAAATTGTGACCACTGCACTAATTCTAATGTTCACTGGTCACCATGCACACTTACCACAATATTAGTGACTACAAACCCCTCCCCTCCCCACGCATCCTTCCACCCCTCCCTCTGGTGGCCATCCCTTTGGTCTCTGTTTCTGAGTCTGTGCTTCTTCTGCTTGCTTTATTTTTAGATCCCACAAATTTGTTTGGTTGTTTTTTTTTTTTTAATGGAAAGAGACAGAATGCGAAATGGGCAGGTGTGAAGTGTTGGGAAGACAGGAGGGAAACGGCAGGTGGATGTGTACGAATATAATCGATGCTGAGCTGCCAGAGTGTCACAGGAATGGAATGGATTTGCATGAGCAGAGGCTAGAGAGCTGGGAGAGGCCAGGATGTGGGGGGGCTTGATGAACCACACGAGGAGCCTGGACGTCTGCTGAACGCAGCGACAGACGCTCAAGACCGTTGCTCAGAACGACCCCTCCGGAAGGCAGAAGCTTCTGTGGGCAGACTTTGCGTAAATCTTTCTGGACAGGTTTCCAAAGGAACAGCAAATGGCACACGCCAAAGAACATTTGGGAAACCCTCCCAAAGGACTCCATCCCCAGGAAAGGAAGAGTGGCCAAGGAAAGGCCTCCCCGGCAGAGCCCCACAAGGGAGAAATGCTTCCCTGCAGGTGGGGAGAAACAGGAGTCACGCCTGCTGCTCCCACGGAGTCACAGTCCTTCTCGGCCACCGGGGAGGGGATGGTCTGAGAAAACGGAGAATTCGGGTAAGTTTGAAGGGACAAACTAATCTGTCCCAGCTCAGAATCTGTAACTAGAAGCTGCTGTCGGACGCCTCAGAAGAAGCAATGCAGGACACACCCAGTCCCTTGACACAGATAAATTGCAAAATTAATTATAAGTTTTCTGAGATTTCAGGAGAAATATCGAAAACTCCTTACCGAAAAACCTAACGCCCTCCACCATGATGTCTGGCTCTGTCAGCTTTCAGATTAAGCATTTGAAAAAAAAATTTTTTTAGGATATAAATATTCACACAAATGGGAGAACCTCATTACATCGTTTTTCACAGACTTGGTGGAAAAAAAGCGAAAGTAAGGAAAAGAGAGAAAAATTGCTCTGGGGCTCTTCGCTAAAGCTTCAAAACCACTATGTTAGCCAGAAATGAGGAAAGGAAGCAGAAATACTTCTCAGACAACACTTCCTGCAAACCTGAGCTTCTAACAATTGAGGCTACAGAACCCAGGGCAACCCCCGGAGAGGGCAGAGGGAGACCTGCACACTTACAGGTAACCTTTCCGTTGTAAATAAAAGAGAAGATCAGGGTAATTATTTGTTCCTCTAGCTTCAGGCAAAGCTTTATCCAGAGTTCAAAGGACACGTCAAAGACTGAGTTTCCCTCCTTCCTAAAACTCCTGAAAAAGAAAAGATCGTGGCCACTGAAGTTGGGAACAGTCGTGAGCAGTTGGTCTGCCTCAGGAGAGGGAAGCACAACTTAAGAACCAAAGAGGAAGGGCGGAGACTGGAAAGTCATCCCATTGCTACTGTGAAACAAGGTCCACTGGAAGCCCGTGAGATGGACTAGTATTCAGGGAGGCAAATCTCATCGTTTTCAACTAAGACTGTTGAGGCAAGGTATCTGCTCTTGGGAATCAGAAGAATCGCAGCTCCAAGCAGAAACTGTAGTTACAGAAATCGAAGAGCTATTGGACAATGGGCACAAACTACTCAAGAACAGAAAATAATGAGGCTGATTTGGGGCAACAAATGCTTGCTAACTTTCCATGATATGGAGATAGAAGGAAGAAGCGAGGGACAAGCCATGGCTTCCGAGAGATACCATTCTAGTTCAAACATGCGTAAAACTAGCAGATGGCCCAAGCCAAGGCAGTGCTCACTGCTGAGGGGAGACTGCTTGGAAGGGAGCATTTCTGGGGAGCTAATGTTTTCTTTATTAATCTGGGTGGCAGGTATGTTCACTTTGTGGCAGTTCATCAAGCTAAGCTGTGTGTTCATAATCTGTTATAGTTTAGTATTTTAAAAGAAAAACACCTCAGCAGACCAGTTGGGAGATCATGTTAGGGAAATCTCTCGGCGAGCAGGTTAAAAAATGGAAAAACACTAAAGAGAAGAGAACACATTTTTAAACATTAGAGGAACAGCCCAGGAGGTTCAACGCCAAAACATATGGATTCCAGAGGAAAGAGAAAATTCAAGAGGAGAAATAATCAACAAAGTGTAACTCAAGAAAAAGTCCCACATTGAAAAGTATGAGTGTCCAAATGCCACTATCATGGATGGAAAAAAAAATGAAAAATTATAAAACATTAGGAAGAATGCAACCAAAAATCATCCCAAATCATGGATAAAGAAAAGCCAGAACTCTCAACATGAACACTGGAAGGTAGAAGACACTGGGGCAATGCCCGCTGAAGAAAGTTCTGGGAAAAAAGGACTTCCTACCAGTACTTCTATATACCTAAAGCATATACGCAGGTTGAGGCAGCATGAAGATAAATTAGGTTAGTCGAGGTCTCCAAATTTAAGCACCTAAGCACCACCCTCTCTCAAGAAACAAGGGTCTACCCCACCAAGACAAAGAAAGCAGTCAGGAAAGAGAGGCACGTGGGATGCGGGAATCTGAATCACCACCCAGGAGGTGAAGGGACTCGACTAGATTACACAGATGGGACATCACAGCGCAGTATGTCTGTGCTTGTCTTCTCTGACGAGTCACCCGAAGTTCAGATCCCACGAGACGAAGGCACAGAAGATAACCTTCCAGAGTAGAGCAGGTTGGAATACTCTGGAAGCTATTTCTCCAAGAAAATGGAACTGACCGATGGTAGCTGAGGCTTCTGAAGCTCTTGCGGGGAGATTTAGACAGCTGGTAGACAGTGTAGGATTTAACTGGCCAGGACCACACAGAAAACCACCCAAACGGACAAAACACCAGAGCACTATGAACAAGGGGAAAAATAAAACGTGTGAAGAAGAGGAAAAGTGGTCCAAGTTCATGACGAGGCTCTGGGTGGCGTGCTCACGGACAGGGTAGCTACCAAGTCTGCATGGCAGCAGAGCTGAGGTGCACCCATTCCAGGACCGTGGGCACTGGGGAGAGCATGTGGGCGGACAGGGAGAGCAAAGAGGGCAAAGGCAATCCGCACTTCCTATGCTGGAAGCCTATCAATAATGCCCCACAATGTAAGTACAATGCTTTCTTTCAAAAGCATGGCCTGAAAGAAAAGAGAAGAACAGTTGCCTCTGAGGAAATGCAAATGGGGAGAAAAGGCACAGATAACTGCTGTTTTTGCTTAACAAAATGGATAATTTGAATAAAAACTTAAAATAACATTTACTGAATACTTACGATGGGCTAAACACTGTTGTTCTCAGCATTTTGCATGTGTTTAACCCTCACAATCCCGAGGTGGGATTCCCTCGGTTCTTAACCACTCTCGCAACTGAGAAAACTGAGTTGGGAAGAATTTAAGCCACTTGCCTAAGGTCCCACAGCTAATTAATATCAACATGAATGATGTCATTCAACAGGATGGGATTTAACTGCCCGTCTACATCATAGACAATAAAGCTTGTTCCACTCCACTTTGTCCTCTGGTCTCCTGCTCGCCACACTAATACATCATTAAAAATTCAGCCAATTTTTGGAGAAAATATTTGCAAATCACATATCTGATAAGAGGCTGAGATCCATAATATACAAAGAAGTCCTAACATTCAGTCTTGGATTAAAAAAAAAAGCCAAAAGTGGGCAAAGGACTTGAATAGACATTTCTGCCGAGAAGATAAACAAATGACCAACGAGCACATGTAAAGATGCTTAACCTCAGGAGTCGTTTGGGAAAGGCAGTGGAAATGACGTCACGCCGACTGGGAGGGCTATTACTTAACAAGGACAAAGCAAGCACACACGGAAACAAGTGTCGCTACAGATGTGGACAAACGATGCACGGCCTGCACGGCCGGGGGGAATGTGACAGGGAGCGGTCATCGTGGAGAACGGTTTGATAGCTGCTCGGAAAAAATGAACATAGAGCCCTGGCTGGTGTGGCTCAGTGAACTGAGCACTGGCCTGTGAACCAAAGTGTTGCTGGTTCAGTTCCCAGTCAGGGCACATGCCTGAGTTGTGGGCCAGGTCCCCAGTAGGGGATGCATGAGAGGCAACCACACATTGATGTTTCTCTCCCTCTCTTTCTCCTGCCCTTTCCCTCTGTCTGGAAATAAATAAAATCTTAAAAAAAAAAATGAACATAGAATTATCACTTGATCTGGCAACCTCAGACTAAATACACAAAAGAAGAAAAGCCGGGCAGTCAAACAGATATTTGCGCAGCGCTCACTGGAGCATCGTTCACGACAGCCAAAAGAGGGAAACAAGCCAGGTGTCTGGCGATGGACGAATGGAGAAAGAAAATGGAACACAGACAGACAGTGGAACTTTATTCACCGTTAAAAAGAAATACAATTCTGACAGGTGCTACGACATGGGTGAACCCTGAGTACACTATGTTAAGTAAAATCAGCCCTACACGTAAGGACAAATACCACACGGTCCCACCTACAAGAGGTCCCTAGAGCAGTCGGAAACACAGAGACAGAAAGCAGAGCAGCGGTTATCCCCGGGATGGGAAGGAGGGAACAGAGAGTCACTACTTAATGGGGACGGAGTTTCAGCTGGGGACGATGAAAAAGTCCTGGAGATGGATGGCGGTGACGATTACACAGCAAGGTGAATATGTTTAATGTCACTGAGTTGTAGTTTACAAATGGTTAACATGGTAAATCTTTATGTTCTGTAGGCTTCACCACACTAAAAAAGAAAGAAAAAATAAACCACTCACACACATGATAATATGGGTGTGTCTCAAAAGAACTATGCTAAGCGAAAGAAGCCAGAACCCCCCCAAAATCACACTGTGTAATTCCATGGATATAAAATTCTAGAAAAGGCAAACTGTTGGTCTAGTGACAGAGGCAGAGCAGCGGTTGCCTGAAGCGAGGGGGCAAGGAGGGAAGGGGGGCTGCAGGGGCACGAGGAGACTTCTGGGGGTAACGGGCGTGTGTGTTCCCTCTCCTGACCATGGTGGCAATGGCTTTGCAGGTTGTGTTAAAACCGATGCAATTGTAAACTTGAAACATGCGCAGTGTACTGCCTGTAAATTACACCCCAGTGACGCCATTGACAGAGGGGGGACATCAACCACTCTTGTTGGCCAGCTTTGACACATGGGAGATGTCACCGCGGGTCTTCCTTCGTCACCGGCACTGAGCACCGCCACTCTTTTCCAGGGAAAATATGCGACTGTGTTGCATAGGCTCATCACCACCTCTGCCTCTTCGAACCTGGCCCACGTCCCTAGGGTCAGGGACTGCACCCGCCTTCCCTCTCTCCTGCGGCCGGGGTGCCTCCCTTCTCCTTCTCACACATGCAGTGGCTCCCCATCCCCAGGACCAGCCCAGTACCTGGCACACAACACTACAGGGCCCTAAATTCCGCCCACCCCCACCCCCACCCCCAGCCTTGCCTGTCTTCACTTCTGTTACCCGCCCTCTTCTCTCACTCTGTGCCATCCACACGCGCTGCTTCCGAGACCTCACAACATCACGTTCCAAATCCCCTTGACGTGTAGCCTGCTCTCTCTTCACTCACTCTCGGCTTCTGGCCTTTGCTTAAATGCGTCCTTCTAAAGGAAGCCGGATTTTCCTAGTTAGCTGTAAGCCTGCGCCTCACACCTGCCATACAATCTACTGATTTGTTTCTTTCCCGCTTCTCCTTGCTGAAAGGTAAGCTGTACGAGCGCAGGGATTTTTGTTCATTGTGATATATGCTCAGCACCGAGAAGGGAGCTTGGCAAATAGTAGATGCTTTCTGTTGACTGAATAAATAATTGCGTGAGGGTGAAAAAAATGTGTGACTTCTAAGACCAAACCAGTTTTACTGAGCAGCGTAAGAGACTTCACAATAGCACAAGGTAAGTGAGCTTTGAGACCTTAGACAGGAATGCTGGGAGGCTAAGGAGAACATCAAATATCACAGCATTTTTAAAAGGATAAACGCTCCCAAACCCTAAGCTGCAATTATAGCCTAGCGTTCCCTGGTCTCAGAGATGAGCTGAGAAATATAAAGACTTCACAGTTATGGGAACAAATTTCCATCCCTAAGTGGATTCAGCTTGTCCCAAGTCAAAGACGTGAACGGGAACGTGAGGGTTAAAGGAAAATCACTGCCGAGTCTCTGCGTTCTAGCCTGTTGCTTACGCAACAGGAGCCCGGATCGGCCTCCCTTCTTCCTTGGCCCTTCATGAGACTCAGAAAATGAGATCAGGAATCTGCAATATGTGGCAATCTTTGGCCCTGAAATGTCTTCAGAATGGCTTTTCCTATAAAGACAACGTCCCAGAAAATGTTTCCTTCCAAGTAAACAAAAATGATAACCAACAGTTATTTTGTCTAAGTGATCTTTTTGAAGGAGTCCCAGTGTAAGAACAAGGTGTAGGACTGTACCAAACGATGAGTTTTTAAGGCCTTCCCTGCTAAAACTGGTGGGGTTGTTTTGGGTTTTTTTTTTTAATATCCTGGAGTAACTAGCAACGGCCAGCAAAGCTAGAATAGAAAAATCAAAAGCTCTGCCGATTTACACGTGGTTCCCCACAGCCACTCCTGATTAAAGACCGTACCATTTCAGTCTCCCTACTGGAGAGATCTGTTAACTAGAACGGCTTGGGAAGCCAATGACTTTGGTGTATAATTACATGTGTCCTATACAAATTTACTTCTCGGAGAAATAAACTGAAGAGGAGTGACCAGCTCACTATAAACCTAAAGGAAGATGTCACTGGGAAAAGGCATTGAGAGCAAAGTCCGGAAAGATCTTAAGCTTCACCTGAACTTAATTTCACCAGGAAGGAGTCGCCGCTTTCCTGAACTCCCAATGCATCTTCCGTGAATCTTCCCCACTGCAGGTAACACTCTCTCGTCACCAAGTAACAGAGTGACCTTGGACAAGTCACCGCCACGTTTCCATCTGTGAAACGAGAGGCTTGCGCTGGGCGATTTCAAAAGTCCCTTCCAGATCAGATGCTGCCTCATTTCGTCATTAGAATCACAGAAGCTCACCTCCCCTCACCCAGCCTTTCAAGGCCAGAAGAGCGTTTGACTCACCTTTGGAGCCTCCGTGCTATCCGGAACAGCTCATTGAACTTCCCTTAGCAAGTGCCCGACCAACAAGCTCGGGGGCCCAGAGAACAGCACCGTTGTCCGAAACGTCCGCTCTGCCCTTGTTAGGCCCTTCCCAACCCCAAACACGATTTGAACCCAGATGGCTCTCTTCGAGTCTGCCTGAACATACCTCTGGCAGGACTCTAAGGAGGCCGGGGAAACAAGCAGGTCTCCTGTCGCCTGGAAGAAGTCCCTTGGAAGAGATGCACCGCCCAAAACTTTCAAGGTGCGTGCGCTGTAAGCCACCTAACCCATTATCACGCATGCAGCCCGAGACCTCGAGAAAGGCTCCACTTCACAGAGCTAACGACTTCTAACCACCCGACAGGCTGTGAGGAAAGACACAGCCCACACTGTGAGGAGAGGGAAGTGAGGGTGTCAGGACCTGCAAGGAAGAGCAAGTAAAGTGTTCCTTTAACTTGTCTAGAGGTGGCCATTTAAAAAATCCAAATCCCAGAGAAATCCATACTGCAGAGAAAGGAAACACCTGCTGAGGGGGCGTTTGGCCAAAGCTGTTAGGACGCAGGAGCCAAAGTGCACAGGTTCAAACCCTAGCTGTGCTCATCCACGCTGTGTAGCTGTGGAGACGGGAACCCTCCTTCTGTGCCTTGGTTCCCTCCTCTGTAAAACAGGGATAACAGTTGTACTTGACCATGAGGTTGTTGTAAAAGGTGAACAAGGCAATACATGTAAAAGGCTTATCCTCGTAGATGGCACATAGTAGGTGCACAGTGAAGGAGAGCTCCCAGTGTTGCTGTTAGTATCAGACAGACTTCTGGGAAGCTTGGGCGTTACAGATTCCAGTCCTGCATCCCCCCACCCCCCCACCCCCAGGTGAAAACTGAAGGGTAAACCTTTATGTGGTTATGTGCATTTGCGTACTTTATCGGTCTTAACTAGTCCTGACCACAGAAACTATTCATTAAAAACTTAAATTCCTTTTGAGAGATACTCTAGATTTCAGAAACTACCCGGTCACCCACACTCTGGGAGGACAATGGGACTATTAAGCTGCAGGGCCGCGAGGACCTGGAGCACAAAGACACCTTTGTGGCTGCCTGGGGCACCACATACCCGCGGCCTCCGTCTCAGAGCGCTGCCTCCTTAAGAGGGAGACCAACAAGCCCCATTGTTGGTTCACATCAGAGCTCTTGGATGTGACAGTTCTTAGAGCCCTGGCAAGGCCTCATTAAAGATCAGAGGATCTCGGCGCTTTCCATTAGGACAGCATCAAATCCCCTCGAAGTGGTTTTCTCAAGTCAGCATCAGTATTTGAGACGCCCAAGAACCTGGTGAAATTTCCCAGCGCTGAACCAGCTCCTTGTTTCAGGCTCAAGGCCTAAGGTCAAGTCAGAAAATAGCTTAGGTACCCTGAGGAGCACTCTGAGACTGGAAAATGGTAAGAAATTAAAAGAGAACCATGAGAATTTCTTTTTCCAATCCCTTTTTTGCCATTTTAGTAAACAAAACAGCCATTTTAGTAAACAAAACAAAAAAAAACTAGCAACAACAACAAGATCCAATTTTTTTTTAAAAACGTTCTCAGAAAACACTAACCCTTAAAAGTGCCAGTTCACTCCCTCACGTGCTAGCAAGAACTCTGGTCTTCCCAGCATCCTTCAATGCACAAGCAGAAGAGATCAACAGGCGAGAGAGCAAACCCATGTCCTGGATTCCTTTGTCAGATGATCAGGCAACAAGAGAGACCCAGCAGGGACCACGCTGTGCTTCAGCAACAACGGCCACCTTTGGAATAGCCCCGTCCTGAAAAACTAGACTAGAGACCCAGACACACAGAAAGTGAGCGACAGAAGGAAAACTGGGGTGGGCCACAAAAAGAGGTGGCCTGCAATCTGCACCCCAAGGGGTCCAGGAGAAAGAGTCCACTATAGCCACCCTGTTAGGTCTCAATGCGCAGAACAAGTGGGGGGCTGGAGAGTTTCCTGAACAGAGAAAGGACCATCTGCTCGCAGACCAGCAGTCAGGACAGGAGGAAGCCGAGAACAAGTCCATGTGTGACAAGTCACTCCCAACAAGACAGTGACGTCAATCACAATGAAACATTCTGGCAGGCCGGGAAACGTGCACCTGTGGGAACCTGGGGAGATTTGACAGATTTCTGTTTCCCCAGCGCTCTATCAGCAGCTTCCCAATCTTGTCTGCACTTGAGAGAAAGGCACTCACTGTATGAAACCCAGACGCCGCTCTCCGGGGCCGAGAGGGACAAAGGGACAGTCGTGCTTACGCGCTGCATTGGTATGACAACAAGCCCAACAGCACAGCTGCGTGAGGAAGAGGTGTGTTCTGCAGATTCCAGCTGCAGCTGGCCTGAAAAGGACACACAACACGCACACGCACGTGCACACACATGCACACACACACGCACACACACGCACGCACGCACGCTCATGTGTACGCCCAGAGCCGGCACAGCTCTGGCCCTGGGACATTCAGGCAGCTGCTCCACCGAGCGGACTGTACCTTCACAGCTGTAACTGTACACCGCCACGGCCGACCTGTCCACCAGGTTCTCGTCGTGGTGCCAGCTCACCGCCATCTTCCCCATGCCGAAGTAGGGTTCCTCTTTCAGGTAGGGCATTTTCTGCGGATCCATGAAATTCAGCAAAGTCACGTTGTACGCAGACCTGTTCCTAATGTCCACCTCATCCTGCCCGTCGAAAGAGCCCAAGCCGACCCGCGGGAAGTCTGGCCCTATGCACACTGGCACCACGTCGATGTTCGCTCTGTCCTTGGCGACCAGCTCCTCCCAGGCCTGGACGGTCTCGGTGCGCAGGTACTCGTTGAGCCTGAGGAAGGTCTGGCAAGCAGCTGCTATCTCCGCCTCGTGGTAGTTTGGGGCGGAGCCCTTCACAGGCCAGGGGACAGAGAAGAGCCTGGTGTTCAGGTACTTGTAGGTGCAGCCGGGGTTGCCGATGAGGATGCGCGAGACCGGAGTGAGCAGGTCTTTGCCCTGGATCCGGACCAGGTCCCGGAACAGGCAGCCATGCTTGTGCAGGGCGCCGAAGGCTTCCTGGACCTCCTTGTGGAGCTGCTCGGGGACGCCGCCGGCTTCGCGGAGGACCAGTTTGGGGTACTTCAGCTGCCACTAAAGCAAAACCAGAGCAAAAATGTGTGTTTACAGAGGGTGTTGATTTCAATATTGCCAAAAGGTGTTTCTTTATTAGGCATTAGAGAAAATCAATAAATTAAAAGAACCTGTCCAGTGGTATTTCTAAAGAGGATTCACATCCCTCTGGCCTAACATAGAGTACTAAGAACACAACCACCAGGAACTCTGCAGTCGAGATTACAGGTCCAAGCCCAAGTATCAATCTTTAACGTATAAACAAAATAATGTAATAATTTGGGCTTTGATTTCCCAGCCTCCCTCCATGACCACTTCCACCCTCAATCTGTCTTCCAGCCTTTCGCCCTCCAGGAAACATAATTCTATTAATTAATTGTCCGTCCCCTATGTATTCAGTGCTTACGAAGGGTCATGTACTATTCTCAGTGACTGACAGACACACATTCACTTACTGCCCACAACTTTAAGTGGCAGTGCTGTTCCAACCTTCCGTGTACAGATGGGGATACTGAAGCCTAGAGGCGTTTTCAAAACCTGCCCAGAGCTACACAGCGGATGAACACTTGACCTGAAATCTGAAGCCACTGGGCTCCAGAACCTGGCTCCAGAGCAGGGCTTAACCCCCCAGATCACATGGCATCTCCACAAGTGACCCCCTGGTTTCTGCTTCAACACCGTCCCTGAAAGAGCAACCACCTCTCTTAGGGAGCTGGACGCTGAGATCCATGAACACAAGAGCCGGGACAATTCTGTTCATAACTCTAAGACTGGTGTCCAGAATATACTCGCCAACTTTTGAATGAAAGCGTGAGCGAGTGAACGAATGAGCGGGGCGCCCCAGGGCAATTTAGAAAGTTGGAATATTTCTACTGATGGCGGCGGTGGAGGGCCCTGCAAGACGAGTCTCTCTGACACGGAGCGATGTGGATTTATTGACGCAGCTTCAGACCGCACTGCTCTTCCGGCTCCCAGTATGTGACATGCGGATTGGCATCCAGCCGGAGTCCCCTGCTCCCCTACAACGAAATGACCTTCTTTTTTTTGTTTTTTGTTTTCTTCTTATCAAAGCATAGGATTTCTTTCACATTCACTCTGGTGAAATTTACTGTGACTGGGTTGCTTCTGAGTATTGTGCTGCCCTCCCTTTCGAAATACATCCCTTCTGTGTCTTCACTCAACAGGTACCGTGTATATGATTTAAACAGAGCACGATCATTTACTCTCCCAAACTTTCTTTTTCATTTAAAACATGTCTGCAGAGCACCTACGAAATAAATACTAGACAGAGATTAGGTTCCTGCCTTCACAGAGCTTTCTACCAAATCAGATAAATAAGTGAGAAAAAGTAATCCCGAACAAACCAGTGGAAAACCGTAGAGTAAGGAAGCGCTCTCTGAGGAGCTGGCAGGTGAGCTGAAGAAAAGAAGGTACTAGTCACGGACAACTAGGGAAAGAGCATCCCGGGAGGAGGGATGGAGACCAGCCTGCTCCAGAGACAAAAGAAGGCCAGCTCCACTAGGGCAAAACAGCCAAAGGCGGAGTGAGATGGGATGAGGAAGATGAGGAAGAGGAGGGCAGACGATGGGTGGCTCCTGGAGGTCAAAGTGAGGACTCTGGACTTGACTACAAGTGAACTGAGGGATTTAAGGGAAGAAGAACAATTTGATTTTTTTCTTTTCCTTTTCATTAAATGTACTGGGGTGACACTGGTCAATAAAATTATATAGGTACCAGGTGTACAATTCTATAATTGCGAATTCAGCGCCCCAAGTCAAGTCTCTGTCCATCACCATTTACCTCCCCCCCCTCATACCCTTCTCCACGTCCCAGTAATTTGATTTTCATTGATAAAAATCACTCAGTTAAAATACCGGGCATGGAATGGAACGAGGCTAATATGAAAGTAGAATATCCTATTAGGTACTATTACACCCATGCAGGAGAAATGCGAGGATGGTCTGGATTGGAGACAGAGATAAATGGACAGATAAAATGCATATTTAATTGGCAGAGTGAAAGGGTGTGCTTCTGGGTGAGATGTGAGGGGTGAAGAAAGAAGTTATGGATGACTTCCGAACTTGTGAACTGAATAAATGAATCAACAGCGCGCTATTTGTTGAAATAAGAAAGGCAGGGGGGCAAGAGAGAATGGAGGATAGAAGAACAGAGAGGAGGAAGGAACTCCGTTTCGGACCTGTGGCCATTAGGAGACCAATGAAACCCTCAGGTGGAAACAGCAAGTGGGCAATGGATACACATGCCTGGAGCTCAGGGGAGAAAGCAGGGCTCCGGAAGGCCAGGTGGGGGCTGTCAGCACACTGTTGGTTTCTAAAGGCCTGAGAATTAATGAGATCTCCTAGGGAACCAGCAAATATGGGCGGGAGCCCAAGCCATTTCCTCAGGCGCAGAGGAGGGCTCAGCAAAGGAGACCAGGCAGGGCATTAATGCAGAAGCCAAGAGAGCATTCCCGCAAGGACGGACTCATCGGCTGTGTCAACTGTCCTCCAGAGGCCATGTGAGAGGATGGCCCACTAGATTTGGCAGCACGGAAATCACTGGTGACAATGCCAAGAGCCATCTCTGCAGAGTGGCAGCCATGAGACTAGGTTCACGAGGAACGAAAGAGGAGGAAGCAAGGATGGTCCATGGGAATGTCGAGGGTCCCGCCATGACTGGGATGGGGGCACGGAGCTGTTGGTGAAGGGGAGGGCTGAATCGGACACGGCTCTCAGCAGCGGAAGAGAGCAGAGCACCCTCGAGTTTGTCAGCGTGCTCACAGGGACGACACAAGAGGAAGAGGATGATGTCGCACAAGAGGGGGTGACTAACCTCAGGAGCACAGTCCTTGAGTGTCTAGAATCGCAGTCTCCCAAAGGGAGGCAGATACCCCCGTGGGATTTGTAGGGCAACCCACTAGTGTTGAAGTGGGGAGGGGAGAGTAGAACTGTTTTATTACTCATCAAAAAAAAAAAGAAAGAACTCAAGCTTTACTAAAATATGTGTGTACGTACGTACTGAGACTCCAATCTGCACCCGGTGTGCTGGAGTCACCTGACTTCACCTTGGGACAGCCTATCGTGTGCATCTCTTCCCAGGGGCATGTTTGGTAACGCCGCCTGGTTGAAACTGATGATGGTGGAGATACATACCGAGGAAATCAGGAAACTCCAAAACTCAAGGCCGCTGCCCACCCCAGAGAACCAGTTGTTACACATTTAGTAGGACACCACTATTTATGCTCAAAACTTACCACTGGTCGGAGTATATGATCCCAAGCATTTGGAAAGGAGAAAAAAATACTTCCTATACTGGAGGAGGCTAGAAGGAAAAAAAGATACACATCCACAGGACTGTAAATTTGATAATAGGCAGCTGACTAAGCCTGGGGGTGTTGAGAGGGCAGGGAAAGGGGCACTGCCATTTTTCTCAGTGAAAATGTAAAACGAATCACTAGCTAAGAATACGTGCTGGTCGTTAGGGCTGTTTGCCAGATAGTTCTGGGTTCCTTCCCCATCGCCCCGCTTCTGGGGCCCGATGGAGAATTACACTGCCTGGCCCCCTCGTGTTGGATGAAACATAGGGCTGCTTCTGCTCAATGAGGAATGATGGCTGTCACTTCTAGCCTGGGGCGTCTCATCGTCAGTGCCAGACCCTCCAGAACACTTCTCCCTTTGGCACCGCAGCCAGCTGGTGGCTGCTTGAATTCCTGAGTTCCTGCTTTAATGGGTAGTGACTCTCTGCCAACCCACAAATGATGTGTAAAATGAACGAGAAATATTGTTGGGCAAAGCCACTGAGATTTGAGGCCTGTTTGTTCCTACAGTGTTATCTGGCCTGTTCTGGCTGATCCAGAATGCAGAAAGTCGAAGGTAGGAAGACAGTGTGAGGAAGTAGGCAGAATAAAAATAAGTTGGAGTCAGGCCTAGTAGGGGAAAATGGATTTGCTAGGAGAGCACAGTAGGCGGGGCTTGGCTCCCCTATCTGAGCTGTGGGGTCATAAACGTAAAGCGACCAAGGGCAGAGGTAGGCGGCATTACCACTATGGCCTGTCACGGAGACTGTCGGGATGTGCACAGAATTTCTAGTTTCTAGCCCTTGTGTGTCCCAGTGGGAACACGAAAGCAGAAATATCACACTTTCGGTTTACGCAGATCATGAAGGGAGCACCGTAATGCCGTGAGCAAGAGACAGAACATTCTGGAGCCATGGACAGTAACTAGTTTTACTCCTCAGCTGGTTATCCTCTGAGCAAGTCCCCAAGGGCTCAGCATACTTGAAGCACATCTAACTAGCAACATAATTAAGAAGGAAGTTTTTCCACATTTTAACAACTCCAGTGTTATAGTCCTTAATGTAAAAATATTAAAGAAAATTAAGATACGGTAATTCCCAGGAACTTTGTTTTAGAACACACTCCTTCGGGGCTGAGAGAGGAAGAAGACTGGGAAGATACTGCCCCCCCCCACACACACACAGACCACTCTCGCTGGTGTTGTTTAATATGTGCTGGGGCTGAAGACCGTAGGAAATATATAGAACACAGGGGAACCATAATTGGAAGGACCTGGGAAATTCACGTGTCCAAGGAGCATCACATGTAAATACCTTGAGGTTAAAAACAGCGCATTCTAAAAATAAAAAAAAAAACAATAATGACATAGGAAAGTATTCAAAAAAACTTTTTTTTCCTGATGTCTCACGTCCCTTTCCCCACTGACCACCTCTGCCTCTTCTCCTAGCATTTCACCTTCCAGGGAGGCTCTGTCCCCCAGCTCTACCCGCCAGGTCCCTCTCAGCCTCCAGGGCTCTTTCTCCAAGAAATCTTCCCTGAGTTTCCACCCCACCCACCCCGTTACCATTCCTCACCTACCTTTCTTAGTAGCTATCACTCTGTAACTACCTACAGGGGGGGTTTACAGTGGTTCCCATGGAAAATAACACAATAACTAATACATAATAATAGGAGAATGAACTCTGTTTTGTGTACTCACAACTGCAAACCTACTTTTGCCCCACCCTGTATTTATCTGAGCTACGATGTGTTTAATAATCTCTCCTACAGGACAGCAGTCTCTTGAAAGAAGGAGGTGGCAGCTCTTTTGTTCTCCTTTGGACCCCCAGGACTTGGCTCAAATGTAGGTCCTCAAGACTGCTTTCTCGGAGGAAAAGAAGAAAAGCTTGGAGACCGATAGAAAGCAGCATCGCGAGTGTCTGGGCTGAGAGGTAGGAAATGAAAGAACCCAAAGAGGCAGGAGGGACCTCTCTGAGGAGCTGGGAACGTTCTAAAGCCGCCAACAATTACAGAATTGTACAGCTTCAAAGGTGAATTTTATGGTGTGTGAAATGAACCCACACAAACTTTAGCAATAAACAGTTACACAGAAAAACACCGATATATTTGCATATACAAGAATTTAAACTTTTGCATAAAAAAAATTATAAAACTAAAAAGCAAATGCTACCTGGAAAAAAATATTTGCAATCGATAGGGCAGGAATAGGCTTAAAATTCTTAATAAAGAACCATTCTAAATTTAAATAGATAAATACTTATAAAACTATACATATACATCAATAGAAAAATTCTCCCAAATTAATATAGAAGGCTCTTCAATATAAAAAAAATTAACTGCACCAAAGTCAGAAAAATTATAATTAACATTATTGTGTTAAATTATATTCAATTTAGCTTTCTCCATTAAATTTGCAAAAAATAAAATTTTGTCATAGTAATACGCATTGTTGGTGAGTGCGAATCAAATATTCTGATAGCCTGCACTCAGAAAAGCAAATTATTACAATCCAGCTTGAGGCCAATTGGACAAAAATCCATCAAAACCTCACATATTCATATCTCTTCATTAGTTATTCTACTCGTAAGAGTTTATCATAGGGAAATGGAGAAATTTATCAAGATTATATGGATATTCATCGTACCTTGTTTTATAATGATTTAAAACTGAACACCAAAATGCCCAATAGTTCAGAAAGAAAAATAGTAATATCATTCATGAGATGAAGTACTAAAGTAACATACCTTAAAAGAATTTTTATATTGTTTTATGAAAAATATAACTAAGAGAGCTACTATTTTACAAGAAATAAGTATCAAGATAATTAGGCAATAGGATCCTAGCTTTATACAAAAGAAAAAAATGTACGTATGTAAATACTCACAGAATAAAAGATTTGGAGGAAAATGTAGCCAAAAGTTTATGGTGCTTACCGCTGGGGAGTGAACTTGGGCATAAGTTCAACTTTCTTCTTTAGATAGCTATCCATTTTTCAAATTGACAAAAACAAATGTAAAATACTTTTTTAAAACAAAAAAAATCAGGGAAAAGATGTTCCACTCAAACTTTCTTAATTTCATGACATTTCTTAGGTTTGCCAGGAGACTGTTTCTGAGGACCCTGCATTTTCAAAATAACTTCTGGTACCATTAAGAACTGACTTGGAATATTATCGTTCAATGCTCTAGGAAATGTTGATTTGATTATAAGAAATGTCAATACAAATAATAAGAGTTGGCTACTATTGTCACCATCTCCAAAAAAAGCAAGAGAAAAGAACCCCAAACCTCAATGCCCTCTCTTAATATTTAGAAAGGAATGAGGTGAGTGCCAGGGATGTAAAGTGCCCGTAGAGTTTGTTAGAGTTGTCTTTAAAGAGAACAGCAAGTAACTCTGGGAAAGAACTGAGCATTAAGTGATTTAATATTAATTAACGCTGTCACACAAAGAAGTTCACTTTCCATTTTGGACAGGTGCATACAGAACATCAGATATCACACAATAATTTGGAACACCTTTTGGCAGATTTTCCAAATAAGTTAACTTTTTTTTTTTTTTTTTTGATCCTATTAACATTTTTCCAGGGAGTACACAGTCACACAATTGGGTTAACAGTGTCCGGTCACATAATGTATTTCTTGAGATCTACAAAAGATTCTATGACGTAAGTGACAATTACGTAGTTTAATAAGCACTTGGAAAGGTATTTTAGATATATATTGCCAACATGCCAGGCCTTTATCAACGGTTGAAAGACGTGGAATTCTAAGTTCTCCAGGGCCTAGGCTGTATTTCCTACCAACTTTAAACCATCATATAAAAATTCTATCCTCTCCTCTCGTATCGAGGGATGCTTCTGAAAGAATCTCATCATACAGAGAAGTCAGACATGGTGCTAAATGAATGAGAAACTGGTTTACAGGAGGCTCACCTAAATGAAGACCAGTGGAACCGGAGCTTCAGTAGAGGGAAATAACATGTAAAATCTTCGAGTGACCCGGGAAAGGCCCTTCATTTGAGAGTGTCAGGATACACCTGTGCGTGGGAGTAGATTTCTAATCTGGCTGTTAATAAATTTTGCTGGTAGCACTTCATATTTTGCATTCTGTAGAAAGCTGCACTGTACCAGTTGTATTTTCTACATCATTTTCACTGCAGAATGCTCATGACTTTGCGGCCATCCAGACAGGTGGGCCATACTCTTATTTGGGTCTTGTGATGACCTCTCGTTTGCTACTAAGTGGTACAAAGATGGGTGCTTGTTCATTCATTCACTCAGTCGTTCTTTTTACAAATTATTTTAAATGCACCGAATATCCATTGTGTGCCAGGCACTGTCTAAAGTACCATAAATAGGCCCTCTTTTATAGCATCTCACAGTTTAACAGGACATGCAGAAATATAAACCAAGAGTCAGAAGAAGACACCGCAGTAGAAGTGTGAATGTACATACTGCTGTGGGAGCAGGAGATAATTAGGAAGGGGATCTGGAAAACTTTAATTTACTGAACACATGTTTATCAAGCACATCCGATGTGCCAAGCACTAGGTCCTGGGAAGACAGAGCAGGCAAACCTTCCATACGCTCTCTGGGAGCTCATGTTTATATATACCGTGTATAAATACTCAGTATGTATAGCTCACTACGTATGGAGTATTTTGCTTAATTATTTAGTATATGCCTGTTTATTTAGTAAGATACGTAGCATGTGAGATTGAACCAAGTGCTATGAGGGAACACAAAGCCAAGTAAGTCGGGCAGGAGTGTGGGGGTGAAGGTTGCTGCTCTACCCAGGATGGTCGAAGGCTGCCCTGATGGAGACATCGCACAGAGGAATGCCAGAAACCAGGGTACCAGCCCTGCAGATACCTGGGGGCAGGGGGAGGGGGGGGAGTTCCGGCTGAGGGAGCACTAAGTGCAAAGGCCTCAGGGTAGGAGCCTGCTTGGTTCATTCCGGCCAGAGCAAGACTGCCAGAAGTGGGGGGCTGGGGAGAGGACAGGAGGAGCAGGAAATTCGGGGACAGCAGCAGTCAGGAGCCAGGCCTGCAGGGCTTTGTAGGTGAATGGCAGGTCATGGGCTCTTACTCCAAACAAGATGGGAATCTACCTAAGGGCTAGCAAGAAAGGGTCAGGAGCTGACTTATGTTTTAAAAAGAGCACTACAGATGCTGTGTCAAAACAGACTGAAGGCGGGGACAAGGGCAGAAGTTAGGAGGTCAGGGCCGCCGTAGGAGAAAAAGATGATGGGAGCTTTGGCTACTGGGTATGGGGCAAGAGGAAGTGAGAAGTGGTCAGACTCCTATCATTTCTGGAAGTTAAACAAGAGGGATTTCTCAGTAACGTCACAGAAGAGCTGGTATTTAAGCAAGGTCTGTAAGTGTCAGTAGATGCTCTGTAGACGGAAAAGGGGATGCAGAAATCACAGGCACAGCAGCATGAGGGAGAGAGGGCCCAGCAGGCTCAGGTGTGGCAAGAAACTCTGTGTGACAGGAGTCCAAGGTTAGACATGAGAGCTAGTTGAGGGCATGGAGTCAATGGCCTCAGGATATGCTGAGGAGTTTGAACTTGACTTTAGGAGCAAGAGAGTCCCCGCCACCTGTATGAAGCAAGGAGTGACAGGCCAGACATATTTATAGGGACAATTCTCAGGGCACTGCGGAGGCCACACAGGACACCAATGGGAAGAATGATAAAACTGTGTTGGTAGCTGAGGGGCTAACCTGAGATCGGTGGCATCGGAAAGAGGAAACAACCCAGGGTAGGACAGGGTGGTCGTGAAGACTTAGAACAGCCAGGGCCCAGAGCCTGAATGAGGGGTGGAAGTCCTGGGCAGATGTGGAGGGCAGAAAGGTTTGAACTTGAAGAATAAGACGAGGCACAAGCCCCCGGAGGAGGGAACAAACAGTGAGGTTCCTGTAAAGCGGAGCTTTAGTAAAAGGCAGGTCACGTCCTGCCGCACCTGTGCTCGGAACCCTCCCGTGCCTGCCCGTCCCTCGGGGTCATGGCCGGCATTCTCGTCAGAGAGCAAGTTCCTACACAACCTGGCCACTGCTCCGTGATCTCCTCTCTCTCTACTCTCCCAGCTCTCACTTGGCTCCAGGTACGATAGCCTTGGGTGCTGTCTGTCCTCAAACATACCTTAGGGGCTTTGCTGTTCCCTGTGCCCAGAACTTTCTTCCCACAGGTACCTGCATGGCTTGTTCCCACACTGCCTCGAGCTCTGTGTTCAAACACCACCACCAGGAGGCCTTCCGTACCACGCTATTTGCAGCCCCCCACCTACCCGGTATTCCCTACCCTCCTTACCCACTTTTCTTTGTCTCCGGCTTCCCTCTGACATTTTTCTTTTTTTTTTTTTCACTTTTTAAAAAATTTCTATTCCCCTTCCCCTCCCTACCCCACAAGAAATAAGCTCAAAGAGGAAAGGAATCTTTTGCTGTTTTTCGCGACTTCATCTTTAATGCCAATAACATGACCTGGCACAGGCCGGGGGAGCTAACTACAATTGTTTAAATAAGTCATTAATTCATATGGATCAGGTGGAGCCACCCAGTGCACAGTTGGAATGGAGCCGGGAGGGGGGAGGGAAGCACAGATATCCCAGGAGCTCCAACAGATGGGGGGAGAAGTGGAGTAGTTCTGAGTTCAGACCCCAGAACCTGCCAGCCTGGGCTCACATCCTGGTCTTGGCACTTCTCACTTATAAATCTCAAACAAAGCTTTGAAACTCTCTGGGCCTCAGTTTTTCCTTTTTTTTTTTTTGAAGACATTAAGCACAGTCCCTGGCTCTCTGGGAGGGTCAGTAAACAGACCCGCAGAGTCTTGTCTGACTGGCAGCTGGGCTGGCAACCCCGTGGCCAGGGCCTGTTTCAGTGACCGGATGGCAGGTCAGAACTGTCTGTGTATCCATGTCATTCAACAGCATCTCCTCTTCGCCCTTTTAAGAGAACAGATTTGCTTTCCAAAGGTGTTGTTGACGCACGGAGCCTTCTCAGGGGGTGCACTTAAGGTGCTTAGGTCCTGGAAGCGGGCTTGCTGCGGAAAGCTGGAAGAGGAGACTTGAGTTCGGTTTGCACTGGAGTTTGCTCTTACCCGCCAGCGTGCGGCGGGCTCTCCGCTCAGGTGTTTAATTCTTTGTGTGCTGCCCTCACAACACAACAGCTGGACGGGCTCAGCAGCTGCTTTACAGCAAAGTGTGTAACCATGTCCTCAAGGGCTCCTGTCTAGGAAACATCGGCAAGGATTTAAGAACGGATTGCATTTTCTGGGTTTGCCTGTTTTAAGGGTGCTCCTTAAAAGTATTTTTTTCTCCTGGTGACAAAAGAATATGTGGTCATACACGGTAATGTGGAAAACTAGAGAAGCTCAAAGGGGAAAACCCTACCAACTCTGGGAGATAGCATCTCTGCAGAAATCCTGCAGATCTTTCCAGATGCCACCTCCCTGGAGAGAGGGAGTGTGTGTGTGTGTGTGTGTGTGTGTGTGAGAGAGAGAGAGAGAAACCCAAATTCAAGCCACACTACACATTATTATAGAACTTACTTTTAAATTAACTAATGTGTGCATTCATTCATTCATTCAGGCAAACTAATTAAACACCTACAGGTGCCAGGCACTGTACATAGTACAGAGGATGAGGAAGACAAACGTGTACATTAGGGAAACCACTATAATAAACTGAGAGCAATAGTAATAAAGGTATGTGCAACAGGGAGCAGAGACAACTCCCTGAGCTACAGAAAGTATCAGGGAAACGCCCTACAAGAAGTGACACGTGGGCTGTCACGGACAGATGACACACAAGTTCACCAAGGAAAGAAGAAAGAGGCACGTCAGCAGAGGGTGCAGCAGGAAGGCCCAAACTCTGAGACTGCACGGCCAGTCAGAGGTACTGCCAAAATCCCGAGTGGGGAACGGTGACTGAGTCGAGGGATGGGGCTGGAAATGCAGGGGCTGGGAGGGGGCTGGCATGCTCCAAGTTATGTCTTGAGGAGAAAGTGGACTGCACACCTGAAACTAATACAAAGTAATATGGGGTGTAAACTAAAATAGAAAACTTCAATTGCAAAGAGAAAAGGTACTGTTGCTTTGAGGATTAAGGAAGAGGGGCAAACAGGAAAACTAGAGCAATCATCAAAGGGTTGATGAGGTGGAAGACAGTGAAGATCTGATGAGAATGGAGGTGAGAGACCACGTCCGGAATGGACAGTCACCTGGGGAGAAAGACCTAGACTCTAGCTGGGGGGACCCCCTTCCTCTCTTCCTTCCATATTTACTGAGCCTGTGCTATAAAAGTACTTGCCAGCTGCTGCCGACACGAAGATGCTGTGGCCCAATCTCAGGCCCTGAGAGATTACATTCTCATCGGCAAGGATGGTGAACGTGTACTGTTTTCATCTGCTCAGCCTGCCTTCCTCTCCTGTTTTAGGGAACAGGACCCCAAAAGATGGTTCTCCTTGGGGAAAGCTATCAGCCCCTGACTCACAGTGGACACAGTCTCAGGGGGAAGGCTCACATTCCACCCTCCTTCAAGAGTGGGGCCGCAGATCAGTCCAGACACACGAGGGCACCTCACGCCCCTAAACACAAAGGCTGCCTCGGGGATGAGCTCTGAGTCTGAACAGGCCGACGAGATCAGTGCCGGGAGAATCAAGTGGAACCAGGAAAAAATAAATCACTATGCTCTTCTAAGACCCCAGGTGCTTAAGACCACCCTTGGCTGTCAGAGCCCTCCTCTGCTGCCAGGCGGAGCCCCTCCAGCAGGAAGTCCCACGGAGGAAAGCCAACCCACGACACCGAGACAAACAGTGATCAGACGACGTCCTTGGAGAAGCTGGATGCAGCCAGGTCCTGCTACACATCTCAGGCAGGTCAATAAATCCCTTTTCTTCCACAGTGAGTTTCTTTAGGATTTTGTTGCTCACGATGGAAAGAGTGCTGCCTAATCCAGGGAGAGAGACGCAGAACCCCATAACTGCAGAACCCCATAACTGCAATACCACCTGACGGGTACAGCAGAGGTGCTGATGAGGTGCGAGCAGCACAGAGGAGAGGGCAATCAAGACTGCGTGTAGGGACAGTAAGTCAAGGCAACTCTCACAAAGGAGGTGATGTTTATGAGAAGTCTTGAAGAATTAGCCATCTGGCAAATTGGACATTCGATGTGGAAGAAACAGCACAAGGAGAGGCAAGGAAGGGGGAAAACCCAGGCCCCTGAGCGAAAACACGGAACTCACGGCAGAAAGCTGATGGCAAAGTAAGGGGTGTCCTCTGTGGGTGATGCGGAGTCACGAGACGACCCAATCAGACCCTGTCACTTCTCATGTCACCTCTCTAGACTGCAGGTGCATCGCAGGTAAACTTAGGTAGATCAGAACAAATCACTACAAATTGATAAAGGTATTAAAAGGCCTTACCTGCTGATAGAATTCATCATCTTTGGGGGTCAGATAAGGAAGCCAAGTGTCTTCGAGCTCTTCAAGAAGCCTCAGTTTCTGTATAAAAATAATAATAGTTATAGTTATAGGTGACTGATTATAATATGGCCGAAAATATAAGACAATCCCTTATTGGTCAAAAATAACCAAAATAACAAAATAACAAAAATTTTAGCCAACTTGAATGTCTACACTTTTACCCAGAAACAAATTGATTGCCTATTATAAATTGTAGTAAATTAATGACATACACTTAAATTATACATTGTCTAAAGCATTAATTTAGAAACAAGGATTGTGTTCGCTGTCACATTTCATGAAACAATATAACTCCTGATATGTATCTTCGAAATCAGGGGCCTTTTCATCACTAGTCTCACCCCGTACAGTTTCCAGAGCAAGCCTCCCCATCTGTAAAATCGCTGGAGACACAGCAGTGTCTGACCCCTTCCAGGAAACCGCCCCTGGAAACACCAAACCAAGCTCCGAGCGTCCACGTGCATAACAACAGGGCAGTTGGAATATTTATTCATCCTGTAAACTTGTATTGGCCATCATATCCACTTACACTACTTTTCAAAAGTGATCTTTCACCTCTAGAATAATGAACAAATCTGTGTTAAGCACCTTTGTTTCTTCTCTCTTCCGATTTTATGAAGAAATCTTTTTAAGCAGCCGCGGCAGCTGGCACTGTCTGAAGCCATTTCAGAATACAACCCCTTCCCAAATACAGGTTTCCCCCACTTTCCAAAAGTTTGCTTTACGACACTTCACTTCTCTAAAGACCTATTACAGAGCTTCCGGCCAAGATGGAGGCATAGATACACATACTGTGCCTCCTCGCACAACCGAAAGAAGGACAACAACAAATTTAAAAACAAAAAACAACCAGAACTGACAGAAAATTGAACTGTATGGAAGTCCGACAACCAAGGAGTTAAAGAAGAAACTTTCATCCAGACCAGTAGGAGGGGCGGAGACAGGCAGCCGGGCGGAGAGGACTCGTGGGAGAGGACTCTCGTGCGCGGGGCGGCTGGTGGACCAGGGAAAGGTGAGGCTGGCCGGGAGAGGTGGCGACTGCGGACCAGGCGTCCCACTCCCTCGTGCGGATAAACCGGGAGGAACAACTGGGGAGCGAGACAGACCCCGCAACCCAGAGTTCCAGCGGGGAAATAAAGCCTCAAAGCCTCTGATTGAAAGCTCCTGTGGGGGTTGAGGCGGCAGCAGCGGGAGAAACTACCGGACTCACAGGAGAGCTCGTTGGAGAGACCCACAGGGTCCTAGAACATACACAAGCCCACCCACCTGGGAATCAGCACCAGAACCAGCACCAGAAGGGCCCAATTTGACTGTGAGTAGCTCGGAAAGTGACTGAAAACAGGCAGAGAGCAGAGCAAGCGCCATTGTTCCCTCTCGGTCCCCTCCTCCACAAACAGCGTCACTACGCAGCGACGTGGCTGCCCCGCCCTGGTGAACACCTAAGGCTCCGCCCCTTACTACGTAACAGGCATGCCAAGACAACAAAAATGGCCCAAATGAAAGAACAGATCAAAGCTCCAGAAAAAATACAACTAAGCGACGAAGAGATAGCCAACCTATCAGATACACAGTTCAAAACACTGGTAATCAGGATGCTCACAGACTTGGTTGAATTTGGTCACAAATTAGATAAACAAATGAAGGCTACAACAAGGGAAATGAAGGAAAATGTACAGGGAACCAACAGGGACAGGAAGAAAAACGGGACTCAGATCAATGGTGTGGACCAAAAGAAGGAAAGAAATATTCAACCTCAACACAATGAAGAAACGAGAATTCAAAAAAATGGGGAGAGGCTTAGGAACCTCCAAGATGTCTTTAAACGTTCCAACATCCGTATCATACGGGTGCCAGAAGGAGAAGAGGAACAGAAAGAAATTGAAAACTTATTTGAACAAATAATGAAGGAGAACTTCCCTAATTTGGCAAAGGAAATAGACTTCCAGGGAGTCCGGGAAGCTCAGAGAGTCCCAAAGAAGTTGGACCCAAGGAAGAACACACCAAGGCACATCATCATTACATTACCCAAGATTAAAGATAAAGAGAGAATCTTAAAAGCAGCAAGAGAAAAGGAGACAGTAACCTACAAAGGAGTGCCCATAAGACTGTGAGCTGATTTCTCAAAAGAAATCTTACAGGCAAGAAGGGGCTGGCAAGAAGTATTCCAAGTCATAAAAGGCAAGGAACTACATCC